>VRYO01002734.1:20186342-20259327 GCA_009812075.1 Sialia sialis
GTGTGGGTGGCTTAACATGTTTCAATCCATCCAAGGGCTTTAATTCAATTTGTGCACTCTGGCTTCTGCTTGGCAGATTCAGGCAGACCCTTGTCTCACTGGCTCCAACACATCTACCTAGTGAAAGCACTCTGTAGCTGCTCTGGTCTGGTCACTGCTGCAGGGCTAGCCCTGTTAGCCAAGGGCTGAGTGCTCTTGTGCATGTGAAAGGCACAGTGGGGTTACCACGAGTGATTGATGAACCTGCAACCCTCAGTAGGACTTGTTGACTAAAAGAGAGTGGTTTGGGAAAACTCATTTTATGTTCTTCCTCTATTTAGATTTTTCTTAATTTTCTTATGAAAGCTCTTACCTTTTTGCGTTATGGAACTCCCATTTGGCGCAACTTCAATGAATATCAGAGAGAAATCATATGACACTTTGTTAGAATCCATGCATTTGACTGTTTGCAAAAATTGTACAAGAACAAAACACCCTGAAGTTCTACCATTGCATTAGTAACATATATGCC
The DNA here is from genome assembly GCA_009812075.1 of Sialia sialis. Lineage (NCBI taxonomy): Eukaryota > Metazoa > Chordata > Aves > Passeriformes > Turdidae > Sialia > Sialia sialis. The sequence continues at coordinate 20,186,854 of VRYO01002734.1, forward strand.
TACTACAAAAGGAAACAAACTGAGGCACTTGCTAAGCTTTCACCCTTTCACCTTCCTACTTAACATGACTTTCTCCATTTTTGATACTTTATATTTTTTTAATATTACCAATATTAAAATACTGACTCTTTTCTATGTTAATTCAAAATATCGACTCTTTTCTACATTCATTCCAAATACCTTTTCACCTTTCCCCTGAAATACTAAGAACATCATGTCCCACTCTGGAGATTAGTTTTACATGGCATATTTTGGGAAGATCTGCATGCCTAGCTGTTAAAAATTTTTTGATTCCTAAACATCTTCCCAAGAAAACGTCTACTGAATCACATGAGTAATCTTCCTATTTGCCTCTGTGTAAGACAGAGAAAGAGAAAAATAAAAGACCTTTATAACATCATTATATAGAAGTGCAAAAAAACCAGTTTGGCACTCAGAAATGAAGAATTATACACATAGAATTAAAGATTTCTAAATTAGCGTGAAAATATTTCTCATCTCAGCTCTTCAACATTACAGTTTGCAAACACCCTTGGGACCCAGAAGAGAATTTATAAAGGCAAAATGTAAAGTGAAAGCAAAGCAGAATGCAAAATTAATACATACAAAACAACAGTAATCACTATTAAGGCAGGAAATAGTGCATATGGGAGCACGGTATGATTCAATGGATGAACTTTAGAGATTCCTTATTATTTTAGTACTGTGTAGGATGGAATGTAACTTGGATGTTTTTACTAAGTCTTTAATAGGAATCAATTGATTTAGTGCCGTGGGCATGTGCAGATTTAAGCACAGAAATTAACAGTGCAGGGGAGATGACTATTTCTTGGTTACAGTTCAGCATCTTTTTCTAGTTAAAGACTACTTGGAAAATGAGTAAATGCTAACCCCAAATTTTCAATTATTTTTTCACCACCTACCATGTGTTAAGAGGCCTCTAACATTGAAATCAAATTTTTTCAACTTTTATTCTGAATAATAGAATCTTAAAACTGGCTTTAGAGCCAGTCTTTTTTTTTTTTTTCTTTTTTTTTTTTTAGGTTTTCAACACAAGGCAGAAATGCTACCCACAATTTATTTGGAATAATGCACAATGCAAAAACTGGAAAATTAAACCTGATCTCACAGCTACTAAAGTGCAAAGGTTTAACGATGGCCACCTACCATTTTTTAGGTTAGATAGATTGACTTTTAATATCTAAGTTAGAAGAATAAAATTATACTGCTTTCTTGCAGATAATTTCCTTTTTACCTCCACTTGGGAATAATTCATGCAGTGTTTTATCTCTGAAGCAATAGTCTGGCCTATAGAGTATTGTGTGAAATTTTCCAGAAAAGGTGATTAGACAGCTTCTCTAATGACTTGAAGTTTTCATTTAGAAGAGAAGTGTTCCTCATATCATTACTGCAATACAAACACGTGACCTTTTAGAATTCCTGAGGCATTACTGAATCAGGGCCAATATGAAGCCTGTTTGATGTGCTGGGGAGTAGCATATGTTTGAAGAATAACAAGCTAGAAGACAAAGATTGATTCTTCCCAGTGGTTCCTCCTTGCAAGGATATACTAACAGTTACAATAATCAGTTCTTGGATTAGTCATACCCTTGCACAGGTGTTTGACAGGTGCCATATCAATGCCTGTGTTAGGTACTCAAAAGTTTCTGAAAGTTTCATTCTCAACCTAGGCTGTAGGATATTACTGTATTCCCATGTGACTGTAGACAGCGATGTGGAGAGTTTGCAATCTGCAAAAATAGGCAACTACAAATGGTTAGAGCAGTGGGATATGCCAAACAAAACTCCCTGGAATTCCTTTCAAAGGTGTGGTGAAGGGCTTTTATAGTTACTAGTGAACAGATCTGTCCTGTATCAAAGGGCTGACACACTGAAGACTTACCTTTGGGTTTTTTGCAGATAAATCCTTTCTCAGCAGAGCAATCACTTTTGTCCCAATAGCCAGATGATGCAGTTATTTCCACACACTGATGCTCCTCACCAAACTCTTTGTCTTCCCAGTTAACAAAGTCCAGGACAGCATTATCTAACCACAACCACCGGCCTACAGAGCAACTCAGAGTAAAAAAAAAATTAAAATGCATCTGTTTTATTAATATTTTAGCTCCTTAGCTCAGCAATTTACTTTAAATATCTATAGTAAGCCACTCTTCAGCAGAAACCCATGTTTGTTTGTGAAAGTACAGTAATTCTCAATTTTCTCATCTTAGCAATGCATTTTTCCATTAAAAATTGAAATTAGGACATACCTTCCACATTCTGGTAAAGTCCTATCCAAAAGCCTCCTACTTTATTTCCAAGTGGTTGTATTTTATTAGTCAGAAAGTGAGATTCATCCATGTTTACTACTGAAACCAAGGTAGCTCCTGAAAGGCATTAATAAACAAATAACCATAACCTATGTCAGCGACCACTGCAATGACCTCCACTTTTTTAGTCTGCACAAACAATAACTTCTGGCAGTGATAATGCTGCTGTGTTGGTCTTTCCACTGTTTCTTGCAGAAGACAATGACCTGGAGAAACTCAGAGGCTGTGGCCCTCCCCTGCTGCCCCAGGATGATATGCCACAAGCCAGGAGCTCATGGGGAACTCATACACAGGAAAGTGGCAGACTTGAGAGGACAGAAGGCTGCACAAAGTCACTCATGTCAGATTATTTTCATTGTGACAACCTTAGAACAGCTTAGTAGATAAAAATATATTTCTAACTTTTTCTTTTTAATCAATATCTTCACATTTTAATGTCAGTTTTGTATAAACATAGGTACAAAACTTTTTAATTGATAACGAAGGCTCTCACCTAAGCGAGCACACTCAAGGGAGGCCAGTGCCCAGCTTCTCCCAGCTGATGCTTCAAGGTAGTAGCAGTGATCATGGTAAGGGATCCAAGCCTGGAGCTCATCTGCTTCAGGACAGTCCCCAGGCAGCTCAGCAGGGTCAGTAGGAGCTATCTCTAGAGAAGCCACATGGTATGAAATTGGTATTGCATTCTGGGTCATCTGTGATTCTATGATATGTGTGTAAATAATGTGGGATTTCTCTCACCCAGCTTTAGCTCTCTGGACATCTACTCCTGACTATTCTCACACTCCCCCAACCCAGACAACAGGGAGAGCCAAGCAGTCAAAAGTGTGAAACACCTTGTTTCTCAAATCACATTTCTCAGGACAAGGAATCAAATTGCATCTGGCAACATCTAACAAACTGCCCTGGCAGTACTGTGAGGAAAGCAAACCCTGAGGGAGGATACAAATATCAGATTTGCATTATCACAACACAGAAATCTGTTGTAGGCTACTGAATCATTAATGCCACAGTCCCATGTTGGCTGGCTTGGTCTCTTCATGCTATCACTTCATAGAAAAAAAAAGTCATCAGTGGAACATGCCTCTGCCAAATCAGATTGTTTCTGATCATGGGTGCAATTCTAATTCACTTTGATGGATCTTTAGTTCTTGCACTGCATAAGTAGACCAAATGCATGCACCCTTAAAACATAAGGGAGGGAAAACAGCACGATCCTACAAAATCTAGGTGCAAACGATGCCTCTGCATATATCTGCAGAGTTAAAGTAACATCCACATTTTCAAGGCTCTTAAAGTTTTAGCTCTTGCAATAGTGAATGGAAGTGAAACTCTTGTCTGTATTTCAGCTCACTGACACTCAGGTGTGAGCTTCCCCAGTTCATACCCAGTCGGTGCACAAACCCAGCAGCTACTAATATTACACACAGACTCATGTGATTTATGGTCTTGTAAAGAGCAAGATATACCTTGAAGATAGAGCTCTATCTTATGGAAACAGTTTTACCATAACAGCAGTGCAGCCCCTTTGCACAAGAGCTTTTCCTGTGCCCAAATTCATATATCATTCAATAATAAACATCCATATTCTTCTGGGAAGTAGGTGCTATAGGTGCTACCTTGAAGCTTGGTCCTCTGCACCTAGAGCAAAGCCTCCAGGATTAGGCAGGCTCATGGAACTAGGAACGTGTCTTTAAAATTGTTACATGCCCTTACTTACCATCTGATATCATGCAAACTGAAAAGTAGTTTTCATTGCAAGATGCTGTTTTCCAAGTACCGTCAAGATCGAGGTAAACACAAGCACTGTTCTCCTTTGGTTCTCCCGCTGCCCATTTTGTGTACCTGGTTTTCCAGTTATTGGTCCATTTGTAATAGCCACCAGTCTGAAAACACAGGAATTCTGGTAATAGGTGGGTTTTTTTAACATAAAAAGTTTTGTCACACAAATACAGTGCAAATATAATCATATGTCTATTTGATTTTTTTCAGAAAAAAAAAGTGAATTTTTTTAAACCCCATTCACTATTCTAAACAATGTCACTGGGAAATTTGAGCTACACAAGAACTATCTATGAACAGTGTAAATCACTGCTTTGCTTTTTGGAGAGTTTTTCTGAAGTAACAAACTTCTACAATATGGCAGGAATGTCAGATGAGGCCATCGTAGGTCATTTAGTAAATCCTACATCAAGAGCAGCAATTACAGAGAATTTGTCATCTCTGCTCTGCTTTATTTAGATGAAAATTCAGAACTATTTGTGCATAAAGATTACTTAACATTAAACAGTTAGCTTAAATCCTAAAATGTCTCCCTAATACTCACAATAACTTCCATTAATACAATAATAGCTCTAAGTATCCCCCTGTATATCACAGTGTTTGACTTTCAGGATGGCCAATACTCACTTCATGACAGCTGCACTTTCTGACTCTCAGTCTGCAGCTTGACTTCCTTTACTGTTTCTAAAACTTTCTACTTTCATCTTTTGCTTTTTGCACAACCTTTTCTGGATTCTTCACTCCGTTAGGGGATGGAAATCATTGATTAATTCTAACAGTACCCTAGATTTCTGTGCATTTATACACTGAGGTCATGCAGAATACAATTGCACTGTTCTAAACTGGTCATCCAGAGGAGTATTAGAGCAGGAAAGTTCCCTGAGCACCTGCCCCTCCCATCTATTCAGCGCTTACCATATTGCTGTTAAGACCAATCCATACAGGTTTTGCATATTTCAGCATCTGGATCCACAAGAATGAATGGATGTAGGCATCTGAAATACTGGCAAGTTCCCCAGATTTGTCATGACAATTTTTTCTGGCCTCTTCCCATTGCATTTCAGATGAAATTATTGAATAGCTGCTGTCACCATAACGAGTAAAGTCAGAGGCTGGGTTTGTTGTTGGTACTTCAGGCTGTGAGGGAACTATGGAGGAAAGACTTAATGGATGAATTTATAACATATTGCTCTTCTGTAGCATGTAAGCTGTAAAAAAATTGGTCAAAAGGTCCTAGTCAATGTCAAAATATTTTTTAAGCTCATGAGCAAAGCGAAACGAAACAGCAACAAAAACCAAACCAAATAAACAAACAAACTGAATAAAATCCCCCTCCAAACCCCAAAAAAGTTCTGAAAATAAATTTCAAGACACAGAGTGAATTTGTTAATGTAATAAGATGAGTGAAATCCTCGATGCCCTGAAGCAGCATATACTTGCTATAGATTTGACTGGTCCAGACCAAGACTCCTAAATTGAGCATTTCAGATTCTGTGCGTTAAGTTGTCTGACTAAATCTGAATATCTCAGTATACATTTGTTTCTGATCACTGGTGGACAGGACTTAGGACAAGTAATTTAAGGCATTAACTGTTGTAATCTGTAGGCTCAGCCTAAGACTGAGACCTGATGTTAATTGATTACCACTCACTGTTAACTCCAAGTTGTTGGCCTGTCTGTAAGGGGTGCCAGAATGTTGCCTGCATGTTTGAGTCAGGCAATGTTTATTTACACTCTTGTGTATTCAGAAGAGCTGACACTGGGACCAAGGAAATTAAAAATGTCTCCATAAAACTATAGATTTGCTGTGCAGGGAGGGGATCTTCTTGCAAGCTGTGCTGAGAGTGAATAGGCTGCAGGAATTGACTGAAGTGAGGGATCAGGGAATAATTTTTACTTTAATAAAGCTGAAGCAAAATTGTTTTGTTATCTGTGCTTTGCCTTCTCTACTTCCATTATATGCTTGGGCAGCTGGGATTTGTATAATTAAAATTCTGCAGAAGAGTCAACATTCATTACTCATTTTGTTGTAAAAAAATAACAATATTCTTCAACAATAAAGATACATCCAAGAAGCTGTACACTTTGAATGACATCATATGGCATTCAGTAGAAATAGAAAAGATTAAATGCTTTGCTCAGATTTGTCCAAGAGAATGAGAAAATCACTGCGAGAATGTGATTTATATAGCACTTAGACAGGATGCCTAAACCTCTTATACTTCACTGAGGAAAAAAACAACAATTTTCATTTATTATTCTCTAGTATTATTCATGATTAGGTACAAAAGACCAATTAAGATAGTGGTTCCTCTTTGCCAATTTCTGTGAAACAAATTGTTGTTTAAACATAGCACTTGCTTAACACTGATGGAGCTCTCCCTGAAAGCCTGAGATTCAGAATGAGACTCAAAGCTGGAAGAAATCACATCGGATTGGATGCTCGTTTTATCTAACCAAGGTATTCTTTCTCTTTAGGAGACTGGGTCAAGCAGAACTCACGTGAATTCATCTGGCACACATAGCCCCTTTCGTTATCACAGCTATCATCTTTCCATTTCCCATCTGACTTCACGATGAAGACACAATCTGTCTGAAGAGGAGGGGAAGAAGCACAGGCATTACAAAAGGCAAAGAGGAGGGGGTGAGCTGAAGCTCCTGTACTGCTAGTGCAGGCCTGATGGCAGAGAGGAGAGGAGCTCACCGAACACCTGTGTATTTAGTTCAAATTTCCTCAGTTCCTGGCAAGCAGCTTCACTTGGTATTTATTAGTGACCCCTTAAATTTGAACCAGGCTTCCACTGGTGCCAGTTAAGGTCTGAAAGAAGTCAATTAAAACCCTTTTTGCCCGTTTTAATAAGAGCCCTATAAAGACTGCATAAATGAGTAAGATACCTATAATATATGTTCTCAGCTCTGATTTACAGTTATGTAGATCTGCTTCAAAGCATTTTTATCAACGAGGTAAACAATACAAGACATACTATTAAGAGCTCTAGTCTACACTACTCTAACTAAAGCAGACTCTTTTGCAGAAAACCGATGCACTTTGCTGTTTTTTAATAGTTGTTATCAAGTCACCATTATCAGATGCAACAAAACATTTTCTCTTTACTTCCTTATGTTGAATTGCTCCAGCATTTCCTTCATTACTCCTCTAATTTCAAGATTAGCCATGGCAGTCTTTTGGCATGTCATCCAAGTTTCTCCTTTATGCTAATTAAATAAGTTTTAGTCATCAACAAGTTGACTGATGGTAGATGTTAAAAATCTTGGATGACTACCTGCCAAAAATTTCCTCAGGAATTACCACTTTGGAAAAAAGAAAGCAATTTCACTGAAGTTAACAATTTGTACCATCAGAAATGAGTAAAGCAGTGTGGGAACACATTAGCCAGGAGTGGGACATGTACACAGCCAAATTATTGTTGCATCAAAAATCTTGACTTTGGTTTATCATACCTTCTTTGTTTGGTGTTGCAGCTTTGTTATTTGCATTAATGCAGTTTGGAGAGTAGCTGATAAAAGTTTCTCCAATTTTCTTTTACAGACTTTTTTTTTTTTTTTTTTTTTTTTTTTTTTTTTTTGCAATAGTTCAGATGGAAGGCTTAAAATCCCTCTTCTACAGAACCTTTGCCAAACATTTGGGTGTATTTGGAATCATTATCAGATGATTTGCTAAACCCCATTGTGCTTACAAAAGGACTGGTTTCAGCATCTTATTATTGCGGCTGTAACTTTTCTTTTAGGCAAATCAACTAGCTGCCCAAGGGATATGGGTTACTTAAATTTCCTGTACCTCCAGAGCATCATCTCTCACACTTTCAAACTCATAATAGTCAAAGTAGCTTTGCTGTTTTTCTGGTGCACCATCAACCCAGTTGGTGTAGGAAACAGAGCTTCCGTCCGTCCACAAAAATGTAGACTCTCTGTTGATATCATTCATCCCAATCCAAACATTAGTTGTGGCATACTTCAAATGATAGAAAAGGAAAGCTGGGGAGAAGCAAAGATTTCTCATTAAGGAAAGCTCATCATGACTTGCCCAAAAGAGGGAAAATATGTGAAAGCCCAGAGTGGGGAACACAATAAAAGGATAACATTTTCCACAACAGAGAGCCGTTAATTAAATGTTTAGATAAGCATCCCTTCCTCACTGTGTATGCTCCCAAAGGGTTTCAGAAAATCATATGTGCAGCCACCCTCAGAACACACTGGAAGTTTCATGAAAAGCAAGCAGCTAAAAGAACTAGAAACAAACTTTATTTCTTATATGTAATAATTTTAGCTGTTGCCTTGCAGTTTGAAGTTAAAATAAACCATGGACTGACCTGGCTAATATGCAATTTTCATCAGGTACTCCCATATTCTGTATTGGAGAGTATAGCAGTTTCTTTAGTGAGAGATTGAGATTTTTTTCTTTCAACAGAGCGCATAGACATACCTTGCACTTGTTCATTTGGTATAGCAGCCAGGTTTCCTCCCAAATTGAAGCAAACATCTCGTGCAGCATGCCACGTGAGATTTCTTGTTGTATTAGTAGCAAATACTTTGAAACACTGGAAACAAATCAAGTACTTTTTTCAAACTAGCAAAGACTGGAACAATTGTATGTCGATATTATCAATTAGCTCTAAGATGTACCTTTCTGCAGAAAAATAAATCAGGACACAGCTCAAGAGCAGAAAGTCTGAGTAGCCACCCAGGCATACACTTATCTCCCCTCATTGCACAAGGTGCAATCTGGGAGTCTGGTATCAAATGAACTGATTGTAATGCGGTCAAGCACATAATCAACTTTCACATTTTCATCTGCTTTCTTCCTGCAGTAAGAGAGACGTCATTTGAAACCAAGAAAATGTGGCCTTGGTTGACACTGCAGGGAATAATCTCCGCTGTGCTTTGTTCTCCTTCTGATGGCTGTGGTTCATCCTGGTTCAACTGTGGTTCAACTGTTCATCCTGCCAAAGGCTGTGAAATATCCTTTGGCACATTGACCCAACATTCTGTGGATGCAATAGCAGCGCAGTGTACATAAAGTAGACAAAATAGCCTTTGGTAGATGGAGCTTCAACTCAAAAACTCTTCTCTTACAGCAATGAGGATTTCCAGGCTGTGCCTGAATGCAAAGTATTCAAATTGTAGCTTGGTACCATCTTTCCAAATGTAAAGCTTTGTGAACCTCTGCAGGCTGAAGGGATTGCTCAAATACATTTTTTCTAAACCTTTTCAGGCTTTTTACAAGATTGACCATTACAAACTTGCATTTTTAAACAAAATAATGCACATGAAGAGAGGAGGAGAGGTTTTCTTAAACAGTGACAGCATACTTTAAGCCTGCACAAACTATACTCTATGAAACATATTCAGCATACATCTACTTTTACTGTGTTTCTCTGCAAAGTTAAATGTCTACTGTCACCTGATAAAATACCCAGCCATCCACTCTGCACATTTTGACTGAGTAATTACTCTCCAAATTTACTTAATTCATAAAAAATACGAAATTTCCTGATTTTCTTTTCAGTTCTAGTGCTTTGCACAATTTACTGAAGATACTTGTTGACATACCTTGTTGTTGAAAAATATCCAACTTTCTGGACATCCTCCAGGAGTCAATGGAGAAGGTAACGTTGAATTACTAGAGCTGTTATGCTTTTCACATACAAATTTATTGGCAGAACCACAGCTAATGTCATTCCACAAGCCTGAAAAAAAATTAAATATTTTATTGTGTTTAATATTTAGTAATAATAATTTATCATTTTTTAAAAAAATACAATTTCCTCTATTTTGAATTTCAGGCTGCAGCTTGATCTGTAGGCAAAGTAACCATGGCACCTTCAAATAAGCTCTAATAGTAACAGAACTGCAGCCCCTTGTAGTTAATTTGAGCTCCCTGACCCATCTGCTACTCATTCAGGGCTCTCTCCACAGTGTCTATATCTGTTTATGGGATTTTTTGGAGCTCCGGCATCATCAGATTGCAGGCAGCAGGGGAAATACACCAGTAAGCAAATTTGAAAAGAAAATGGATCAGAAATGGATGAGATAGGAAATATCAGATCAATCTAGTGGCACAATACAGTGTTCAAACATACTGCATGAATTCTTTGTAAAACATAAATTGAGAGATCTGAATGTATATACTAATTTCCCATTAGCCTCAGTTAAGTTACAGAAATAGACCAAAGAGGAAACAGAACTCTAGGATTTGCAAGAAATTTACATGTCAGTGTAGTTGTAAACATATCTTAGGACATTAGATGCATTTTTTTCTTTCCTCATTGATTTGTACCTTCAACTTCCAATTCTTGTAGCTGCTATAAATATTTTCCGACGTTCTGATTGAGAAGATAGACTATTCAAATTTTTACTGAAAGAAATAGTGAAAAACCCTGTAAAAAGGTGCAATATCAATCTTACAAACCCAGAAAGGAACATTTGTTTTAAATTACTCATGGTACTGAAATCTCCCAAACCACCATGGCTGGTGGTCCCATGACTGGGTAGAGTTACTGCATTGTGTTGGTTTCTCACTGGGAAGAAATTGCAGAAAACAGCTACCAAAGATTGTGTGATGTTTGACAGCATCAGTTATAATCCAAGCAGAGACAAATAAAATCTAATGGATTTGAATTGTCACTTACCGTGTTCTGACAGCATTACCACACAATTTTCCTCATTATTTGCAAAGTTTGGTTCATTAGGAGCCCAGGCCACATAGGTTACTGGAGTTCCATCCATCCAGCTTAAAGAAAAGATATACAAGTAGCTATTAATTAATACTTGTGGTTGTGATATCAGAGTGTTAATGAACAGAATGTCTATCAGAATTAATGGAAACTGGCTACAATGAGAGGGGCTGTTTGAGATTTCCCTTTCTTCATTCATTATTCTAATCTGAAGAAATTTCTGTAAAATCTTTCTTGTTTCAAAATAGGAAAAGAAAACACCAAGCATATTTCCTGTTAATAACCAGGATTGTTTTGACAACATTTAATAAGAGAAATCAAAATCAGTTAGTCGTAATACATATACACAGAGAAGTATATTAAGACTTTATGCTATTACAATACCTATTGTATTCCTAGTTAATATAATTATTCTTATTCTGAGCATTCCTAGTGTTTTCATAGGTGAAAACAAGAATGAAAATACTTTTCTGTAGATTTTACCTTGCTCTGTGGGAGGTGGGGGGTGTAGGGGAATGGTGTTATATTTTTCTCTGAACTAAAGAACATTCTGTCAACTTTTAAACTATCCTTTCTAAAGTACCAAAGTTGAAATTTTTTCCTCAATGTTTATCTGCTTTTTACTTTAATATATTGCTATTGAAGGAAGAAGAGGTCGTCAGCACATTTTAATCAATATTAGATCAGTAAGCCCGAAGTGGGAAAGAAATTCAATTGGCTCATCTATGTCTTGCTGCTAATGCTACAATTGATCTAAATAAAGGAGATTCTCACTGGATCCATGGAATGTTCTATGCCCTTAATTTCACTCCTAAACCAGAAGGGTAAAGTCATCTATCCAGCCAATCACTATCAATTTCTCTCCCCATTCCTCTTCTGCCCCCTCAAGGTAAATGATTTACGTACATTCAGGAGTGGCATTAAAATAGAAAGGTTGAATTCAAAACTCCTCTAATCTTCTCCAGGTCAACCTCAAAAGCATATCTTTTCACCTCCCAGACACATCCTAACTAGCAGGTAGGAAGGTAAGCACCTTTTTCAAAAGATATCATGCTCTTTGGTATCTCTTAGTTTAGTTTGAGTTGATTTGTGAGCTGGTCTTTTCAGAATACTCGTTACTGTTTCTGTACTGTAAATTTCTGTTGACTTTTCTCCTGGAACAGGAGTTTGCAGAGACTGTCTTTTATACTCATTGCCTGTGTTTTCCTAACTCTGAAGAACCCCTGTGATATACAGATAAAATGCATAAGAAAGCCAAACCGTATGATATAGGGCATGTTTATGTGTGTATGTTGACAGTATGTGTATGTGTGTATGTTGAAGTATCACTCCAATTTATGGGGTAGATCTCTGGAAGAAATTGAGGAAAATTTATATGGAGACTAGAGCAGCTAAGCTTTTCTTTGGTTAAGTGCTTACTCAAGGAAAAAAGATTCCTTGGGGGAAACTGTTGGGACTGTTTTTGGGGGAAACTGTTGGGACTATCTAGGATTATTCCAGTTTGCTTTGTACACGGTATGTGGAACAACCTTCAGACTTTCAAGAGAACATATGCAGTACCTCCAGCTACATAAAATATTCCATTTTTTTCTACATGTTAAAAGCTGCACTGATCATCTTAACTTACCTCAACTTTTTATCAAGGCTCACTCTGAGACCAATAAAGTAACCTACTGGCTGTCTCCTGTAGCTCTCCTGAATCAGAAAGACACTATTTCAATTACAAAAGAAATCTTTGAAGCAAAACAAGCAGAAATTGATATAACATTGGTTAGGTCCACAGAGCAGCCACTGAAGTCCACAGCAGTAAAGATCTGCTTGTAGTTAACCACAGCAACGTTTATATGCCCAGACAGAGAAGTCAGGATTTTATCTGGGACATCAGAGCCAAGACCTGCAGCACTGAAGGCCCTCAGGATGATGTAGAAAAGAAGCAGATTGTGAGTCAGAAACTGGTACTCCATTTTTATTCTCCCTCAATGATCAGCTACCTCCCAAGAGCGTTGGTGCCTTCCTGCATCAGCCTTCCTGTCAACTGCATCAGTGCAGCTGGTGCGGAGCAGAAGAGGCCAAATCCCACAGGATCAAAGGTGCGTTTGGGGATATTTAATTAGCTAAAATGCTGATGGCTTGCTTCTGAGACAACGCAAGTTTTACAAGCAGATTGTCCAAAGTGTCTCTACTTTAGGCTATCTGTCTATAATGATTCTTACATTCTCTTTTAGTGCTCTCTTTAGGAACCTTCTCTCACTGTTACTATTAACAACAACCAGGTCTGCAGAATTCTTCTTGCAAAACTCTTGGGCTCTTTCCATGGAAACCTGCTCTTTGCTGATATAGTAGAGCTTATCTTCATATATGACCCATCCATCTGCAGTGGTTTTATATTCTGGAAGATAAATAAGGCACCTTTAAATTCTATATGTGTGGAACACAAAAGCTTTTTATAGAACAACAATTTTAGGGAAAATATGAAGAATAAAAATAAATGCATACAAATACCTACCATATGTGTCAATGGGTTCAGGTTTTAATGACACTCCTACAAAAGAAGAAAATGGAAAGCATGTTGCATCTCTGCAGAGTGTGTAATGATGTGGCTTGTAGACTGACTGCAAGAAGATGAGGAACAGAGCAGGATTCTCCACCCCTTTGCCACTGACCAGCAAGCAGGTTTAGCCAAGTTCAGCTTCACATTGCTCAATATGCAAGATCATCTACTTTAACTTTGTATCATAAATTATGTTTCACATCAGCAAAGATATAGCTTTGGTTGCATCAGATTCCTGCACAGAGCAAGGCAAGGGAAAATTGCTCTTCCAGCCTGTAAGTTGCAGTAGATTTATCTGAAAGACTTTCAACTGTGGCATACAGCTCCTTCGCTGATCCATCAGTAGATATTCCATAATTCAACTGTGAGTATTTCCATAAAGAAGGAAAAAATTTCCACTAGATTTAGTTTAGCTCTATCAAAAAACTCTCTGAGTAATGTTCATAAGCAAAAGGAAATACAACTTTATGCACATGTGTATATATATATATATATATATATGTAAATATATATTTATTTACAGATATATAGATATATACACACACATACACTGATTGTGAGTTATTTCTGGTTGGGACAGGAAAAGAAATAGCACTGCTGTGAACCATTGCTTTTCCAAGAGCAGAAGAATCCTGAATAATTCTACAGGAGATCCTGAAGTACCAACAAATCTCACAAATATATCATACTTGATTTTTAGCTTAACGTGTGTTAGTATAAAAAAGGATTACAATATAGACCCTTAAAATTCCTTACCTCCAATATTACAAAAATAAAAGCAAAAGCTTCTTCATATTAAAAAAATGAAATCTTGCAAATATATGCATTATTTATACGCCCTAATTTATGTTAAAAAATTCCCAAAAATTCATTGTTATCATCCATAATTGAAAAATTTCTGCCTATATTATGTTACTTAATGCCCTTGACCTCAATTTGGAAAAGGTAATTCTTCAAAATTTTGTCTCTTTCTCCAGTAACTTAACTTAGAAAGCAACTACTCATTAAAGCTTTTTAATCTTCTTGCCAAAAGAGAAGAAATCTACCTTGTTTTATTTGGCAAACCCAGTTTTGCTGTACTTGACACACCGAAAGAGACCACAGGTCAGAATAGCTGATTGAGCCGCAAAACTTGCGTAGTCCTGAATTCCTTGCACTATCATCCCACCTTGTGTACGTCACCTATAGAAAAAACAGTAACTTTGTTACCCTTTTCATCTGCTTCAGTAGATGTACTTTCCACTGGAAAATGGAAACTGATTGTTTTTGTCTCAAAGAATGTGGTTTTAGCTAAAAAGAGCTGGAAATGCAGGCAAAGCTGTAGGTATAAGGATTTTAGAGCAGGCCAATGATGTCAGTGTTCAGACATGGCAGTCTTGCCATGGAGAACTTTTCCTCTTGTTGTGCCCTGAGCTGTAGACACAGACAGAAGAGAAACAGGCAAAGGAATTGTTTCTGATGAACTTTGCCCAGCTGTGAACTTTATCCACATATCACCCATGTTTATCTTGTGCCGACAGGGTACTTTCCACTCCACATCTGGCCTGGTTCAAAATTACAGCAATTTCACGATTATAAGCCTCACCTTTTTCATTGAAGAATCCAGCCTACCCCAGTAGTGCGGCTTATATTCAGGTGCGGCTTATCTATGGACAGATCCCGTGGTCTACCCGGCTACCAGGAGGTGCAGCTTATAATCAGGTGAGGCTTATAATTGTGAAATTACTGTACATTGGCCAGCATCTGAATGGTGGCACTAATGATGCTGGGCATCAATTCAGCATTACTTTTTCCCTTTCCTGTGATGAATGAGGATGGGTATGTGACTTTTGAGAGGGAAGTCATGTCCTACAAATCTAGAGGAGTTACATCTGAAGAAACTGACATCCAAATGGGGAGACCCATGTGATACAACCTACTTATTATTGTCAAGAATTCTTGATAACGTCCCTTTCTGAAATTTTTATGGATATTAACGCTAACAGGATAAGATAAAAGATCCTTGCTTGTGTTAAAAAAAAAACAACCAAAAACCAAAGAATAGGGAGTAGTAGTATATGGAGGGTAATAAAGAGGAATGTTTCGCACAGCTGTAGATATTTGCAGAGGCTCAAGAGTTGACTGGATAAAGTCCCAGAAATAAATAAATTAAAATTACAGATATGAGCTCCAGTTCTAAAAGACCCTGAGCCATCACTTACTGGGGGATTCAGGACTACACTGGGAAGAATGCTTGCTGGTTTATTAGATCTTTAGATGTTTATGACTACTACCAGAGACAGGATACATGATACCATATAATGAAATTTTATGTTTTGACCTTAGGTGTAAATATTATCTTCTTGGAAGAGAAAATAAATTGGAATGCTACACAGAGACCTACAGATTTTGATGAGATACAGATAATTCCCATGTATTCAAATGTTTAGCTGTGATATTAGTCAGGACAATATAGATTTCCAGCTACATGGATATTTGTAGGACTGGTGTTTTCTTTAATGAGGATAACAACAAAAAGGCAAAAGGTAAATATGCAAATACCAAAGTATCTTTAGAAAAAATTATCATGAAAAATTAAAATACCCACTGGAGAGCCATCACTCCAGGCAAATCCTTCATCTGGATTCAAGGAAAATATACCGAGCCAAATGTCTTCAAACATACAGGGAGAGGCTCTAAAAGAAATTATAGGACAGAGCAGCGTGTAAACACCAGCACAAAAAAATCCAGAAATACGTTGTTGAACTTTCTAGAGCACATTGTAAAAGCATTGAAATTGTAAATTTCCCTGTTACCTCTGGTGAAGTGCATACACATGGTTTTCATAAAAATGTGTAATATTTCTGTTGTTCAGTGTCAATAGCTTTGTTTTTAGACTTATTAGTAGCATTGATCATGTGTTTCCCTAATATGCTATTTACTTAGGGAAAACTTTCAGGGATTCAAAAAGTGGTTTCAGCACTGACCACTGCAAGTTAAATACATACTTACTTCCACAGTAGGTACATTGATCACATTTTTTACCCTTGTAGAAATACCACTAATTTCATGTGTTTCTAAACTGTATCTAGTAATCGTGATACTGGTGGAGGTTTTTAAAAAATTTTCTCCACATGAATCACTCTTTTTTTCCATGAAAATGTTAAAACACTACTGAATAGATAAATTTCAAAGTATCCAATTATGCATTCGGAAATGCATACATTTCAGAAATTATCTAGGATCATTCATAATAGTTCATATGGAAAGTCTTTAAATCTGGTAAGATAAACACACATCAAATACCAACCTTACTGCTTGTCTTAGGAATGGTATCTCCCCCTTAGTGCTAATGGTGACCAGATCTCCTCCTATTTGTCTGCAAAAATCTCGAGCTTCCAACCATGATTTCTTTCTAATTTCTGATCTGCAAAAACACTATGGAGAAATTAATTTAAAACATATTATATACATGTTACAATGATAAAAAATTTACAGTCTTGCTTAAACATAAATGAGGTTTCATATGAGACAAGAGAGAAATAGTATTTTCCACTCTGTTCCAGAATTTTTACAGTAGAGTTGCCTACCTACTTAGCATAGTGGTAAAAAAAAATAAAAAGGAAAAAAAAAAAAAAAAGAAAAAGGAATTGCTAGAAAGGAAAAGGTAATACTATTTCCCAATTCCCTTTAATTTGTTTTAACTGGAAGAGGGCCCAAGTCAACTTCAGTGTGAAGGGCAAGAAGACTAGCTGTGATGGAGAGGCAAAATGGTCTGGGAGGAGTCTGAAATTCGGGAAATTCAGGCAATTCAGACCTCATGGTAGTTTGCAACTCTCACTTGACATTTTCAGTCTAACTAGTGGAAGGGACAACAAGCACAGATTTGACAAAGGTTAAAATTATGATTTGGGACTAAAGGAGCCCAAATTAATAGCGTTCCAGATGAATTTAAAAGAAATGGAGAAAGAAAAAAAAAAAAAAGCAAAAAGACAAGGACTCATTAATTCAATAAAGTGATAAAAAATATTAACATCTTACACCTAGCACATTTTAACTTTGCATGACCCTAAATCACTGTTCACACATTACTCATTTCTTGTTCAAACTCTTTGTTTTATGACTTCTCAGATATAGCTGACTGTATTTCATACACAAGTTATCAGTAGCTCTGCATCAGAAGCTCTCAAGTAAATGTCCTTCATAAACAGTGGTTTAATTAACCTTTCATATGACTCATATCCTTTTTTTGGGGGGTAATGTGCTGATTCTAGGCAGGTCCAGCCCTAGGCATTGTGTTGCTGGAGGCTGCACTTCACTGTTTCTCTGTTCGCTCCCTGAACTGTCCAGTCTCAGACAGATAGCTCATCTTTGCACAACAGACATAAAGAGCAGCACCAACAAACCAGCTCTGCTGCTTCTGCTGTTTAATACAGAACTTTACATTTTCTTTGTATTAGTTTTAATATGGAGTTGTTTCCTGATTTCTCTTCTCTTCTCTTCTCTTCTCTTCTCTTCTCTTCTCTTCTCTTCTCTTCTCTTCTCTTCTCTTCTCTTCTCTTCTCTTCTCTTCTCTTCTCTTCTCTTCTCTTCTCTTCTCTTCTCTTCTCTTCTCTTCTCTTCTCTTCTCTTCTCTTCTCTTCTCTTCTCTTCTCTTCTCTTCTCTTCTCTTCTCTTCTCTTCTCTTCTCTTCTCTTCTCTTCCTCACTTTCTGGGGCTTTAATATTTGTGTTCCTCTTCTTCCATTTCCTGCTCCTGTTCCTTCAACCCCCAAAGCACAAACTTCCCCATTTTCTTTCCTGTGCCCTTCTCCCCTCCCTTCCCTTCCCTCCCTTCAACTTTGTCTTTCTTCCTAGTTTCTCCCCTCTCATGGATAATTTCCTGAGAAGAATTTTGAGGTTTTGTTTTTCACTCTTTTACAATCTCAGATATTGCAAAATTAGGTGTCAGTTCCTTTTTCTTTTCTTTTTTTTTCTCCAACCAAGCTGCTTCTTTTAACTATTAAGGCACTTACTTTAAAACAGGAACTTCTATGGTTGTTTGACACCCAACCTTCAGGGCACGTAGGGACCAGAGCAGTAGTCGGAATGGGTGGAACTGTTGCACCCTTTGCCCACTGCTTACAAATATATTTTTGCTTTGTTTCACAGTCAAGAACATCCCATAATCCAGCTGCAGTCCCAGTTCTCATGGCTACACATCCTGGATTATTTCCTTTATGAGAAAAAAAACCAAAACAAACATGCTGAATATTTCTAAAGTGTTTAGAAAATAATAAATTAATTAATTAGAAAGTATTTAATTAATTTAAAGTGTTTCTGAATTATTTAATTCTTTGTCATAATCTTTGAGCAGCTGCCATTCACTTTTTTCCGTGCAATAACATTTGAAAAGCAAATTTATATTTTAGGTGGTTTTCATACAGAGTAGTATTTTCTGTTTGAGGAGGTCATGGTCAGTGTAGAATCCTACTTTTTTCTTCTTTTTTTTTCACTTTGAATGTCCTGCATAATTAATTCTTTGGGTAGAATGTAGACTGAGAGTGATTACAACGAAGTCTTATGTTTTCAAGAGAGAATCTCATTTCTATTTTACCTTGGTCACGAGTGTTTTTCACATGGATGGCAACAACCCCACTGATGCATACAGAGGGCACGGATGCAAACCTAGACAGCTTCAGGATGAAACTTAGCCCATGATGTTTGCTGTAATTTTAGATTGTTCTCTCAGACAGAAATAGAGCTGTCTAAGTCACACAAGATGCAGTCAAATGCACAAAATGAGGTTATTTAATGGCACATTTATGCTCTTTCTTAATTTCATAAGTATTTTTAACATTTTATTTGGCATTTTTTTGTCTGGTTGATTTGTTTTTTTAAGTTCTGTTGGACACAGACAGTTTTAACCAACCTGTCTACCACAGTGCCAGGAGCTGAAATGAAATTCAGCTATAAATCCATCATTTTATGGCAATTCAAGACATGTGCTTGTTCCTAAGAGCATCCTTTACTGTTTTACTGATCGTGCTTACTTATTCTCCTGATACTGTCCTGAGTTTTCTCACAGGCATCTTTGCTATCAGAAATAATTTACTCTCACCAGCAAATTTTGTCACCTCACTATTGCACATTTTCCAGATGTCTGCAAATACATTGAACAGCATGGGCTTTGCCACAGGTTATGTTGGTGAACACACTTGCCCAGTAAAAAATAGCCTCCATTTAAAAAATCCACCTTCCAGTCAGTGCCTTTGGATCTGTATTTTTATTCATGTAAGAGATTTTCTGTGATAGGTCTGATTAGCTGAAAGGCTTTTGGTAATTAAGATAGACCACACTTACTAGATTTCCCTCATTCATATGCTTTCACCTTCTGTGAGATCTGTAAGTATGACCTCCCTTTCCAGAAGTGATTTTTATGTATCTTTCCCACTATATCTCCTTTAGTAAAGATTCAGCTAATTTACTAATGACTCATTCATCTCTATTTCCCCATTTCTCGCTGTAACCATTTTAAATGTCAGCACCAAATTTGTCTCTTTGCAAAGTTTAGATGTCAAGGCAGCTTTACCAGGAAGTTACACATTAAAGAAAAGTATTTATTTTATATAATCTTAAGAGTTCCTGGATACTTTTGCAGCCATGTTTATTCCTGACTTCAGGAATCACTTGCCACCAATTTCCTCCATAATCTAATTTCTTGATATTTCAGCTTGAAATCGACTCTCCAAAGACACCCTCACAAAAAACTTTGCAGCACAGAAAGTCCATTTTCTTCTCAATGAACACAGATGCAAGGAAACAGATTTTTTTTTACTGTTCCAGCCTGATTGTTGAGGAATGCATTTGCTGGGGGTGCTTTGGTTTGCAAGCTGCAGTGCCAGCTGGAGATTGAGCTCTGGGTGGTGGGACCCAAGGCACAGGGCTGTGAACTGGCGCTGTCCCTTTCCATGGCCAAGGGCACAGGCACCAGTGCTCCAGCCAGGTGACAGAACATCCAAAGACTCAGCAGGGACCAAGGACCCCAGACATTACTGCATTTAGGCTGTAAGAGCAAAAAAGCCGAGGGTTTCCTTTGTTCATGGACCCTCCTTGGAGGCACCCAGCTCAAGCTGTTATTTTATTATTGCACCATGATTTAATTATTTTAGGGATCAACAAATCTGGGGAAACCTGTTTTCAAGCTGTTAAGGAAACCTTGTCTGACTGTGTGAGTGTTGGGGGTGTAGCTGGAGGGGGACCTTGGTTCCAGCTCAGGTGGTGTGAGTGTGATTCCACCTGGATGGTCAGTGAAGAAAGATGCTTAACAGGACCTCAGAGCGCTCTCTTCATACTCTGATCATCATCCTCTGATACCCCAGACTCCCTAGCATCTTATGGCATTTGCTAAGGTTTTATTAGTCTATGTTTTCATAATTTTTATTATTTTTATTTAATATTTTATAATCTCACTGAAAGTTTTCAAGAAAATCTTCAGACAAATGATCACTAAGAGGAACATAGTATATCCCACAGAAAGCAGATTTCCAAATGTATAATTAAATCGTGTTTTCTATGCTTCTGCACAGTATGAACCCATGAATGCAGTTTTTTAGTATCACACACAAAAATAATAATGGCAAGTGATTTTTTGATACTTTGAGTTTGGAATTCTAACATAAAATCCATATTACAGTTGCTCTGTTTCAAACTCTTCTCCCATGCAAGCTTTTTCACTAGAATGACAAGTGTGGAATAGTCTCAGGACCCATTTGCAAGTCCTTTTATCTTCCTGTGAAGATGGGCCCAAATTTAATCTTATGGGTAAATATATCAGATGTCCTAATATAAAACTGCAGTTTAAAATTTTCCCTTCAAAATTAGAATATGGATTTTGAAAACAGCAAGTACTTGTAAAATATACCAAATGTTTAAAACATAAAATTCAGAGGACATTACCCAAGCGACCTAAAAAGGTCCCACAATCTCAGAGAGCACCCACCATCCCTCCTCAAGCACCTACCAGGCATTCCTGCACCCCAGTGTGTGAAGGAGACGGCTTCACCATTGGCCCAGCTGAAAGTGCCTTGGTCCTGCACATCAGAGAGGCCAAGCCAAAAATATTTCTCAGGTCTCAGCCCAACAAGGCCAGTCAGATAGGCTTGTTCATACCTGTAAAACACATCATAAAGATGCAATTGAAAGCAAAGCAGTTTACCCAGTTCCTACTAGTCTAATGTGTTGATGGAATTTTTTCACCTATTCCTCGCTTCAGACTGGAGGAGAAGGCCCTACATAGGATTCAGATTCCATAGAAACAACAAAAAAAGGCAAGACTTTTTTTGGTTTTAAACTAGACACCTCATCTTGACCTCATCTCATACTTAATCATCTTGCTGCTTGGTGATATGTTAGCCTTTCTAGGAATAAGATACAATCTTCAGCTATTTAAAAGCAAAAAAAAAGTCTTTATCATACCTACTTTCAACTGTGGCTAAGTAACCTTCTTCTTCTTCACAAGTGGTGTTTGCTTCTGAAAACGTTGCTGGAACATGTCCAATAAAATAGCAGTAGGTTCCATATCTTCTCCAGCCCTGTAACATGGTTTTATGGTTTTCATACAAATTTTAAATAATTGTGATATCATGTATTGTTAAATTTGTCACTTAAAAATTAATGACGCACAACGATCTTGAATATCATGAACTAGAACCTTTTTGCAGTGAAATTACAGATTCCTCCTCAGCAGTTTCTGTATGTGGTTTTCTGAAGTTTAGAGTAACTAAAGGAGAGGGAGAAACTTCATAATAAATAAAACCAATAAACACTTTGATGTAAATAATACAAATAATTCAAATAATTCTAATTGATTCTCAGACAAGATACCTATTTCATCTGAGAAACTGATGTTCCATTCTCACATACTTACTTTTTTGCAACCTGCAGCAGCAATTTCTTTCTCTCCAGCTATTTGTGATGTAGCCTTTCTTTTACAAATGTAGCCAGCCTTCTTCTCACAGACATGGTCTACCCAATAGCCATTCTGTGTCAGGAAAAAGTTTGAAATAAAAAGAAGATAAAGATGAATAATCCACAGAAGATAAATAGTGTCTTTATAATGAAAATTATTTGTTTTCTTTCACCTCTTATTTTTAAAGGGATTCTTTTTTTCTTATGCTGTTTTCCTACATGGTAGGAAATGTGCTCACGTTCAGTGAAATAGCAGACTGTGCTATAGCAGTACAGCCACAGCTGGCAGTCATAGGAAGGGAGGAGGGTGCATGGAGCTGCTCCCTGACCTGTTGTGCTGGGTCCTACCAGCAAATGAGCAGGCAAAGAGGAGCCAGAAGGAATCAGAGACCAGAGGAATCATATACCAACATTACCACCAGAGGAAAAGGAGAGAATGTACTCATAATATCTTCAGCGATCTGTTTCATAGCCCTAATAATTTAATTTGTGACTTTCAGATGGACTTAAAATTTCACCAGTCATGCAGTAATGCTTTCTTTTTTTTTCTTTTTTTTTTTTTTTTTTTTAAGGTGTCATTCAATCTCATTCTCAATCTCACTTAATTCAATCCCTATGTTTCTTTTTCTGGCATTAGCCATTTGCTGAAATAGCAGAGCATGTTATTCTTAAATTAAGGAGGTAGTTTTGGTATGGAAGTACAATATGTATTGATTAATGTCACCTGGCCCATGATCAGGACACAGTCTTCTGGCCTGTTGTTTGTAGTGGATGGCTCTCCCAGGTGCCATTTTGTGTATGTCACTGGGCTACCATCACTCCACTCAAAATACATCTGAACCTTACGGTCATTGAGCCCAATCCATAGCTTGTCTGTTGGCTCTAAAGATGGAAACAGAGACAAGATCTCTTTTGGCACTCCAGCCTTTTCACAGCACCAACCATTCAGTTTGGACACAGAATTCCTTTCACAAATTCATGAAGCATAAAATCATTTAGTATGTTTTATGATAATTTTATTAATTAATATTTTCATAAAGATAGTAAAGAATGTATTGGAAAATTACAATGTAAGGAAATCCTTGCAGTGAATGAAAAATTTTGCTCTTCTTCCTTGTAACAGTGTGTGTGAATCACCAGCCTAATGCTGATACACCATGAATGGTGTGATAGAACTCAGAATAGTTACTTTTCAGTTCTATTGCACTGGCCAAATTTTAAAACACTGGTTTTATGTAACTTGGACCATAAATGTTTTAAGCTTCTTTCAACAAAATGAAAAAAACAGAGAAAGCCCCTAAACCCAGCCACTCAGACCTACATCAATTATTTTGGCAAAAAGTAAAACTGGAGTTTTGACAACATGCAGAATTCAGCAGGAACTACCAATTCAGCTTTTTTGTTTTCCATACAGGCAAAGGCAGGAGACCCCCTGGAAATACTCACTGTACCCAAGTTGAGACACCACAAAGCTGTGCTCCTCGAGGCTTTGGATGCTGGCCAAGTGACTCCCTTCCTTCTGACAAGAGGTCAAAGCTCCTTCCCATCCTTTGCTGTCCCTGAAGATCCTGTAGCAGTGATGTCCATAGGGCACCCATCCATCTGGGCAAGTGACAGGCCCAGGGTCACCTAGGAGCATGTACCAAGGCTTTAGAGGAGTTCAATTGCCATGCAAGGAACATGACACTGAAAATATTTCCACTTCATCTGTGCAAAAGTTCCAAACTGAGAATTTTCTTTTGAAATTCTCATAATAAGGAAATCATGAACACAAAATGTAGTAGAGATAAATTTGATTCTCTAAACCAGGCAATTTTTAACTTGGAGAAGGAAAGCTTTTTAATACAAATAATATCTATCACAAATTCTAAGTTTAGTCAAATGTCAATAAATGTATTAATTTTGTAATGTATTAATCAAATGTATTATTTTCATAATTTACTAATTTTATCAGCTTTTGTATCACCTTATTTGTCAGATAGGAGAAATCAACATAGAAAGTTTATGAATTTTTAAAGGATTAAGTATATTGATAGAGTAAAAGCCATCAAGACAAAGTTATAACTGGATGAATACATAGGGTCACACCAACAGGGAATTCTTCATATACTTAAAACATCTTTTCTCACTTCATTGTGTCAATCTCACATTGTCTCAATCTTCCACTGTCTCAATCTTCCACCATTTCTGCAGTGAACTCTCAACTTGCTTATCTGGATGCTGGTTGAACACAAGTCATGGAAAATGACTTGGAACCACACTAAATTATGCATCTTACTTGGGCTTATTTTTGCTGATGTCCCTCTTCTGAAGAAAAATTTTTGTGTTGCTCTCCCTTTTGATGGTCAGCAGTGTGTGTACTTAAATGGAGACCTGGCCCATGGAACAGAGACTGGAGAGATTAGTTGGACATTATTTCCTTTTATCTGTTTCAGTCTGTGTGTTGTGGAACTGGAGATCAGACTGGAAAGATTTAAATAATTGTAAAAAGCATACCAGAGAAGCAAGAAATACTTATATTTCCAATAAGATTCTTCTGTTCATCTTTGTCAATATGTTGAGTGATTCAGACAACAGCTTCTTCTTAAATTATCAGTATATCAACATACCTGAAGGAGCCAATGTAAAGTTCCTTTTCTTACAAATGTAACCAAGTTTCTGATCACATTCCCAGTTTTGCCATTTGGCTTTTGTTTCAGGATTCAAAACTGCACAGAGCTTCCCAGATTCTGGAGAAGGGCTTCCTTTGGAAAAAGTACAGAGAAAAAAAATGAACTTTACCGAAAGAAAAACAGAGCTCTAAGGTCTAAAACGCACGTGAGAGACCACTCCTGGATGAAGTGATGGTGGTTGTGTCTTTCCCAGCTTTGCAAAGAGCTAAGGTATGTGTCCAGCAGTGGAAATGTCTATATGAAATGTAACATGTAAGTTAGATAAGTGGATTAAAAAACTGTAAACTCATACTTCAGTTGCTAGTCAAGAAATGGAAGACTGAATATTTTCAGGACAGGTAGTGTTGCTTTCACAGCTAAAATATTTTTGCAATACATTGCAGGTTTCTGTCTTATATTTCTATAGAAAAAGATATTTTTGTGAAGCTAAAGCAAGAAAAGCTAAAATACTTATGACATATCTATCTGATAAGAAAATTTACAGCAGTGTTTGAGGTGTGTATCTTTTCTCTTTGGAAACACAAAATCAAACAAAGTCTCATCTACCTGGGGCCCAGTTTAAGTACTGGAAAGGGCTGCCTCCAATCCACTCCCATCCACTACTCAGGTCCAGTCTGTTGAGTCCAATCCACAGTGCAGAATCTGTATCTTCAGTTAATTCTAAGTTACAAAAATAAGATAAATTATTTCATACATCTCTTTTTTATTAGCAATTATCACTACCAGTGTCTACAGGAAGACTTGCAATTCCTCAATATCTAACTGCAAATATCTGTAGATACCATGGTACCTAATAAAATTGAAATAGGCCCAAGTTTGAATACTATAAAAAGGCAAACAAACAGAAACAACCTGTTTTATTCAACTAATGGAAAATGAACACAGATTATATCCACAGATTATATATAAAAAAATTGTTTCTGCAGAGTAGGCTAAATTCTATACATTTAAGTAGACTTATTGGTAGGGTATAAATATAAACAATAATAATAAATCTGTTAGAAGTTAAATTAATCCTTAAAATCAACAATAAATATTTCTTCCGTTTCATTCCTCCATCTATATGTGGGTAAGCGAAGCTGAAATTTGGTATCTACAAATAACATATTTTCCAGTTTGCAAAGTGAATGAGAAAAAGAGCTGTCAAAATTGCATTTGAATTTAAAAGTCATTCTCTTGGTATAAAGATAAATCTTTTTTATTTCTTCTTCTTTCTTCTCATTTTTTGAAGTCTTCTTTTGACCAAAAGTAAGATTTTACTTTTCAGGATTTTTTCCTCCATTAAAAAAAAAGTTTTGATATAAAATAGATTTGTAATTATGAACTAAACTGTAACACTTGCAGGATGCTTGAATCCTTTGAATTCTATGTAAATTTGGCACAATTTTGATGTGAACTTGCAAATTCTAAAAGATTTTATTTTCTTGCCCACACATTTTGAGGTCCAAAGGCAATGGCCAAAATCATACTAAATAATCCTTAGCTTTATGATGGCCTGAACAGATCCTGAATGTAACCCAGTTTGCTTTGCTGCCCTACCTTTAAGGTATGTTTGTTCATGAATATCTGTGATACTCAGTAATTCTGCATTTTGCTGCTGACAACTCTTCCTGGCTTGGTGCCATGTGAGAGCAGAGTCAGAATTTATTTGGTAGTGAACATTTGTTGACAGATCTGTAATCCATGTGCTGTCTTTATCTGTGGAAAGAATAATAACAACAGAGATCATAGTAACTTGCCAACAGAAAACTGAGCTGCAGGTTCTTGCTCAGTGTGGCGGATTCTCACTCATCTCCTTAAATTCCACCTGGGCTACTCTTTCAAGACCACTGAAAATGTTACAAGCAGATGGACAAGGACAAAATTAAGGCTGGTAAACTGACAGGTAAAGCTGGCCTATACTGCCTCCTGTTCCACGAAGAGAGACAAGTCAGGAATCACCACAAGGAAAGTGATTGCACAGGAAAATACATTGCATGGAGTGAGTGCCAGAAGTCCCAGGTGAAAATTTAGAAAAGATGTTCAACATATCCTTCTCTCTCTGGACAGCAGCTCCCTCTGAGAGCAGTAAGAACTATCTCTAAACCTGAATTTAGCAGCAAAAAAGTTCTTAGATAAATCCCATCTTCTTTCAAAGTGCTCTGGATGTGCCTGTCACACAGCAATCGTGCTGAGCAGCACCATGCTCCTCTGATCACCTTTGCATCTTTGATTTGTTGAAGATCTCTACATGCTCAATCAAGGACAACATAAAATTGTATCAAGTGTTTGATAATTCCCAAAAGTCAGCATGAAGATTAATAAAAAAACAACTGAAAGCTGGGACTAGCTTTCAAAAAATCTGAAAATTGTTCAATGACCCTACGTCACACACCTTCAGGGCTCAGTATGTGAGGTATTTTTGCAGGAACCCGGAAAGCATAGCTGATTAGGGATGTGTGCCACAGTGAAAGCCCACTTTAAATCAAGTGGAGTAAAGGGGTATTCTAATAAAAAAAGACAATGCTGAACAGGAGCCATGGAGAGAAATATAGAGGAAAGATGAGGTATGCCAGGTGGAGATTTCTACATTATGAATGCAAAACTCTCCAGGCCATAAAGGGAGATAGAAGGGAAAGTGACCACAGAAATAGAAGCAAGTGATTGAAACTGCAGAGAAATGCCAGGCAGATGTCAAAGGGGTGGAAAAGCTGCTTCCTGGGCAATATTAGCAGGGCTTAAAAGCATGGATAAAAGTACACATTCCACTTTAGCAAAAAATATATTCACATAAGAATCATGCAGATTGAAACATTGACTTCAACATCAATCATCCTACAGTGCTCATATTTGTGCCCACATCCATCACAACAGGAGTCCTCAGAGAAGGATTGTACAACAGTGACAGCACACATCCTGGCTGGGAAGCAGTAAGGATCTCAGAATTATTGTGCTGCTCAGCAAACACCCCCACAGTCAGTGGGAACTGAATGCTGCTTTACTCTTTATTCACTCTCTTCACATCTCCGTGCAACATGTTATTTCCTTGCATGGTGAGCTGCAGCATGTGGCAATGCAGCGTGTACTAAAACACGTTTTGTGAGTTATGAGCTGTTATTACAGAGATAATCATACTCTGCTGGCTGGTTTGCCAGTGCCCCCAGGGGAGCTGGCAGGTCCCTTACCCGGGGATGGACAGAGCCCGTAGCGCTGGTCGGTGTCGTAGTCAGCAGTGGTCGCGCACCAGAGCCGGCCGTCGGCGCGCCCCTCGGCCGTGCACTCTGCCCACCACCGCTGCCTGTACTGGAAAGGGAACACACATGGTGCCCCAAAAGCGTTACCCAGCAGCGTGAAGGTCTCTGGGAAGAAAAAATGACAACATCAATATGAAAAGCAAAGAACTGATGTAAACTAGGGAAAAATTAAGTTCTGCAGCAGAATTGCATCTCAAAGTGCTTTCCGTGGTTCCTGTCCCATAATCATTAAAAAATTGTTTCAGCGCTTTTGCAGATTTCAGCTGGTGACATGTTTTAGAGCAGTGCTATTCTGATGTAAAGTAATATAAAATAGATGAGGTCTATAATTAAATTTCTGACCAGGATGTTTTTACAATCTTAATAAGGCTCCAGAACTCTACCCTAAGATATTTCTATTTCAAACAATGTTAAGATTTATATAACACGTGCAAGAGCAAGAACTAATGTTTGTAAGTCTTGATTCTGGAAAAAAAAGTAAACATATCTCTCTCTGGTTTTATTCCAGTGCCCACTTAAGTATCTCATACAGTGAAGCAGCTTCCCACATGCAAAGCTAAGAGTTCAGTGCTCAGATATCCTGAGGTGGCTTTTAGACCATTCATTGTGGATGTGGGACAGCCATTCAGAAAAATCAGTCTTCGGCTAATCAAAAAAGGTAATTGCACTGATGACTATAATTATTCCATGAGCATCCTCATCTGCTGAGTCAAAAAAGCCGTGCTTCCTCCATGCTTAAATCAGCGTTTCAGACCTTTCTCAGCTCATCCATATTGTGCTTCATTCATGGGGATGTAAATTTCATATCCCCATGACTGAATAAGAAACTTATCAGTGTTAGTGTGCTCTGTTGATAATGCAGTGACACAGTATGGTGAGCAATAGTGGCTTTAGAGAATATTTTTGCATCATATGAGAGTAAGAATGTACATACGTAATAACTAATATGTATTTATAGAATATATAGAGAGTACATATAATACTTACAAATACTTGAAATACTAATGTACTATAATATATAGCCTAAAAAAGTGTGTATGTATAATACATGCTTGGACATATATATAACATTAAATTCAAGGTTAAGTACTTCAGTGCATCAATTTTCTAAAATTCTGGTGGTCACTGAAGGAGTCAGAATAGTCAAAGATCCTAAACACTCTAACACTCACAAAGGAATTAATACAAGGGATGAAAGAATCAATTTTCTATACCTTCACATCCCTGGGAACATAAAACATCCTTGGTCCCATAGATATTCCATTTATTCTTTGCACTCAGCTCCTTCTTTAACAAAACGTTATCATGCTCTTCATTGCCAGGACTGAAAAATAAATCTTCTCCTTGGATTGCAAGGAGGCTTTCATTTCTGCATTCCCACCACTGGAGTTCACTTTTTTGATTACAGGGATACAGGGTGATCATGGCTTGATCCTTCTTCATCGGCACTCCCAGGCATAGTTTTAGTTTCACACTCATAAGCTGATGATCTGTGATCCACCTGAATTTTTGTGATTCATTGTCTTGATTGCAAGTGGCAGTTCTAACTGACTGTGCAATAGATGCCTCAAGACAGAGCCTGTTGACTTTATTATATAGTAAGAATGTTTTGATGTCTGTAAAACAAAAAAATTGCACAATAAACAGTTACTATAGAATATATGCATAGTGGATACGTGATATGATTCTGCTTCCTATTCACATGAGCAGGAAGTCACTGCATTCATGTCAGATAAAAACATTGTATTTTTTACCAACGTCCAGAGCAACATCAATGCTACTGACTAAAAACAGACAATAGAAAATGTATGTCATGATAATACATCACCATGCTGTGGATCAGTGGTGGGCAGCAGCAGCAGCTGACCTGAGCACAGCTTGTTGGATGATTTTACATGGTCAGTGAATTCCCTCAACTACACAGCTAATGCCATCACCTTGTTCTGTCCAACCTATCTTCAGATGCATGACCTTGTAGATGTCTGACCTCTATGAACAGGTCTCCTAGCGGGTACACAGCTATCTTTGCTGAGCCATGTGCCTCTCCTCCTCCAAATCCACCTTTTCTTTCCTTTTTGTCATATCAATGTGAGTGAACTGGTCTGGACTTCTCAGCGGTCCCTCTGGGCTCCTCAGATTTGCTGACTACAAGATCTGCCATCCCCCACCATGAGCCATTGACTACAAAACAAGGAATGACTTTGGGAAGCTGATCGCAGTCTGAGAAAGTAGCGAGGACCTGAGAATTGCAGTATCTGACACTAGTCAGTGTATAAATGCTGGTGGAAGTTAGAAGGCACACCTGCACCAGAAATTGTGTCCCCAGCTCTCCAGGCAGGTTATCTGATCATGCCTAAGTGCTAGCTTAAGGTGAGGTAAGGTGAGGTAGAAGTAGGGGACCTAATTTCAGTCCCACAATGAGTTTAGCAGCAGCAGTTGTGAGCTGTGCCTATGAATTTTCTTTGCTAGCTTGTCTTGTACTTTATGACCCATCTGGTAGTATTTCCTGCCAAAGCTTGTGAGATTCATAATCAGTTTTGGTCCCTGATACATGTCTTGGGCAGTGGGTGTCATATTTAATAAAAATGTATTTAAGAATTTAAAGACATTTCCTTCAAAAGCTTGCAAAAAATGGAAATCAATGTAATTGATAATATATAGTACACTCGAAAGAATTATTCCAGCATGCAGGGAGACCATGGCAATTAAAAAAATACTATATACTGTGAGACGATCTGTGACAATCCTCAGGAGTTAGAAAGGTGAAAGGATTTAACCTGAAACATTCAGGTCTGCAGAAACCACCTGTTTAATATCTACAAGAGCAATGCAACTAAAGGGATAGCGGTAGTGTTGTACACTGCAATTCCACAAGAGATTTCCTAAACTTAATCCAATTTTATTAAGAAAAAGAAAATAAAAATTCTTCTACCCACTTTATCAATGCCAGTGATTCAATCAGTCTGTTGAAAACAGTGAATAAAACCCACTTTACAGCCATCATCTGTGAACATCTTAATGTTCTACCACTATTTCCACATTTCACCCCTCCTGGAGATTTTCCCTGCCTGATTTTGCAAACCATTGCCCACACCAACAGCTCAAAACTCAGAACAAGGAGGTAAATAATTAAATAAATGTTTTAAAAGGTATTTAAACATATATCATTATTTTCTTAGGTCTGATCATCTGGGATTATTGAAATGATAGTGCCACTATGTGTTAATAAAGCCATCAAGAATTGAGTCTGTGGTTCCTTCTACATTTCTTCTTTTATATGTGATCATTCCCCTGCCTCTTGCCTGCCATTAAGAGGTTCCCCATCCCCAAAGTAGTAATGTACATATTGGCAGTACCACAGAGCCACAATCACCCAGAAAAGCAAAGGAGTGGAAGCACTTTGATGAGACCCTTCACAGGAAGCAAGCAGGAGGCACTTACCCGCCAGCTGCAAAGAGCTGTGAACAAGAGAGAGAAAAAGCAAGAGCCCAGAGAACATAATTGTAAATGCTGTTTCCTTTTCTTCCCTTCAGCAAAACCTGGGTGGTGAAGCTGCTGGAGAGAAAGTCCTGCTGCAGAGAGGACAGCGGCCGGTCCTCCTCGGTTTTGCGGGCTGGATGGTTGGGTAAAATCTCTGAGTGCTAAATAAGGAAACGTTCTGTCACATGCCACAATTCTCAAAAACAAGGCCATGCGGCACAGATTTTGCCCTCAAAAAAGGAATGACTTCTCACTGAGGGAAAACCCTGCTTCCTTGGGAAAGCAGGTGGTCACAAGTTTTTATCTCACTCCATTCCCACTGTCTCTGCTGAGGAGATGTGTGGAGCTTATGGGATCAAATCAACAATAAATTACTAAAGAGAAATTCAGCCTTAGCTTTGAGAACTTGTATCTTACCTATGCAGAATAGAAAAATTCTAGCAGGAAAACACAGAAGTCTCATATTTTCATCTGTGAGATGAGACAGCAATGAATTTTAGAAGATTTAAGTGAAATTCATTCTGCAGGACGTTAGAAAAATTTCTGCCCTTCTACAGGAGTTTGCCATTATCTGACATTTCTACACAAATGCAACTGGAAAACTATGTGAAAATGGCTTACTGGAAAATCAATGCTTCTTTTTTTTAATGAAGTAGGTAATTCTTGTTTGAGAGCCATACCAAAAGTCAGTCACAACTTCAGGAAATGCCACATATCACTTTTTACCCAGATCAAGATGCTACCCAGAGCCAGCACTTTGGTTTCCAAACTTAAAGATGGAAATTTGAGAAAAACTGTGCTCTTAATACTCCATTCCTGCCCACTGTAGACTGCCTCTATTACTGTGTAAAGGCCTGATTTTATCATAGCAGATTTTTTTAATGGAAATCTTTTATTTTGTTTAGAAAAACTTCTAAATGGGAAAAAACAGCTGTGAGATAAAAATATCATTTGAAGTGTAGTAAGATACTGATTGGCACTTGCTGCAAAAGTATGATACCAAGAAAATTTGTCATCCTCTCCTGTTTTTAGCCAAGATGACTGCATTTCCTAAATACAGGGTTTGATCCTGCTTGTCTGCTCAGCAGAAAGACAAGGTGAGAAAGGGGATTAATTCCCTGAGAAAATATATGGGATTAAAAAATAAGAAAGAAATTGGAAAGTGAAATAAGAAATTACAAGGAAATGCTAGATACAGATCTTAGGGTAAAGTTAACTTAGTCTGACAATATTTCCTTACAGCATGTGATCTATTTATATAAGAGACACATTATTGTTTATATTGTCTGGGATTTTAAAAGCCTTGTTTTATCCAGGAGCCTGTACAATGTGAGGCCAGGAGGAATTCCATTTTCTTCCCAGTTGGACGTTTTGTAATAACAAAGAAATAAAAAGGAAAGGATCCATTCCATTTTCTTCAGCCTCCTCTGCATCTCTAGCCATGCCAGAGCCAGCTGCAGCCTGGTAGTAAAGCAAACATTGGTTTCCCTTCAGCTTGGTTTCAGTTGGGCTCTTAGCTTAGGGCTAAAAATCTGAAAAATTGCACTGCATCCTTGATACCCCAAACACACCTGGTGTGCTTGCCCCCTCCTCCCACGGCCAGTACTGTGAATTATGGGGTGCTGTGCTGATTACCATAAAGGGGTACCTGTTCCAGGCTGCTGAAATCCTTGAGGACACACTCCAAGGAAGAGCAAAGGTAGAACAGCCAATGTCCCTTGCACCTGACACACACCTAGGGCAGCACCAGGCAGGAGGTGGTACTTCCTTTGCACTTGTGAAACCTGGCAATGCCAGGCACTGCCCCTAGCCACTGCTCACAGTGAATCTCAGCACCAGCTGCGTCCAGCCCTGAAGTGCAGGTTGGCCAGTCCCATGTGAAAGGTCAGGAACTGGGCTAAAAACAAAGTTGTACTCAAACAATTCTCTAATACTTCAAATTCAACTGTTATGCCAACATCCCAAACACTAGTCTCTTACGGAGAGTACTGATGGCATAAAACTTGACCTGTTAAGAATTCTCTGGAATTCCACCAAGATCATTAAACTCCTGCTATCTCTAAGATTAAGGGGGAAAGCACAGACTCAGCAGCACCTTATACATACCTGTCTGATGGGTGTGAAGGGATAGGAGGAGGGAGGTAACCTGCTGTGGTGGCTTTGCAGGTGATAATTTGTCAGTCACTGATGTTAGGTGTTCACAGACTGCTACAGTGACACAGAAAGACCCATACAGTGCTTTGGGATCCCTTCCAGGCAAAGATCTGCTCTGATGAGAAGGCAGCTCTGGGCAGGGTGTGTGTGCCCCAAGCAGCTGCAGTGGCTGACAGCAGCCAGGGCACTGCTGCACTGCTGCACTGCTGCACTGCTGCACTGCTGCACCTGCAGAGCAGCCCCAGCCACAGGGGCTCCTTGCAAGGTCATTGTTCTCATGCATTATGCCATTAAATGGTGCTGCTTTCCCAAATTTCTTTGAATATTTTGATGAGGCTTCTATCTTTCTAGTCAGGTTCTAGCAAGGGGGATAGGTACTCTTTGTCATAAACATTTTCATTCAGTCTGATAAACGTAACAGTTTAAAGTAGTTCTGATGAGATCAGACAAATGAAATCCACACAGATCAAAAGAAGAACTAATTTAAGGAAATAAACCATGAAACTGGAAGTATTCTGGCTGTTGCATTAATTTGCTTGTCTTCTGTACCTACCTAGTGAAAGCAACCACAAAGCAGAAATATTTGTATTTTACTCTGATTTGGTTGGTAATAGACTACACAAATTTCCCCTAGCAGAATCTGTTATGCCTGTGACCGTAATTGATGAGTGATCTCTCCCTGTTCTTACCTCAACCCAGGAGCCTTTTGTGGCACAAGTGTCAATTATGTTAACTTGGGAAAGAACAGCAAGGAAAGGATGTGTACTTGAATTAAATCAGCTTTGCCTATCAGCCTGAAGTTTTGATAAATTTAATGTAGTAATGCTAAATCATTAATGTAATCTCCTGGAAGCTGCATAATATCTAAGAATGTTATACATGCTTAAATAATATTCAACAATAAATATAATTTTCTTAATGTTTGGAAGGTTATGGATCACATAATTCAATTAAAAGATCCATAGAAAACAAGGGTCCCAATTAAGGGATGGAAGAGTCCCCCATCTAGGACACCAAGGGTGCACATCACAGCTGTAGATGTTACACAGGCCTGCCTGGTGACACAAGCATCTGAACCTCAACATTTTGGCTGAGGCACAGCAGACAAACATGTGCTCCATGAGTGCTGGTTACAGATAAACTCATCAACCTTTTGTACTATCCTCTAACTGCTTCTTCTTAATCGAGCCTCAGCAATCCTTGGAAATAATCAAAAAGCATTTTTGGACTATTGTTTAAATAATGGATGGTGGAAGAAAAAAATAATTAGTCCAGTCATACTTCCTGGATACCAGTATATAGATTTAAAAATAACTGAGAAAATGCCTGCTCTTTATATTATCTCTATGATTAGTCTATGTTTTCTTCCTTTTCTTTATCATTGTTTCCTTTCTTATAAAAATAAGTGTATACCACTTTCCCATGGGCAAATACTTCAAGAAGCATCTGGACAATGCTTTTAGTCATATAGTTTAAGGTTAGGGTATCCTGTGATGAACAGAGAATTGCCCTTGATGATCCTTATATGTCCTTTCCAACTGGAGGTATTCTATGGTTCTGTGATTTTTTAAAAAAATATTTGAAATCCTTTTCTTTTTGTAAAATTCCCTACCATATTTAAATGCCAAATTTGATTTGAATACCTTAGAGAAAGATGCTGAAACAGGAAAGCTGGCAGAAAAATGTATTTAAAACATTTTTTCCCCCACTGCTTGTGGATTGGTGAGGTCCACAACATGATTTTAAATATGGGTAAACAAGGGTGTGTGAAAAATTCCATATCTAGAAAATGTCCTAATGCCCAATACAGATTCATTGCCTGACCTCTCAGTCTCTAAGGGGGAGGGTGATTTGAGGTTTCTTTCCATCCCCTGGCAAAGACACTGGAGTTCTTCCCCCAACAAATCTTCCAAATACAATTGTATCAAACCTATTTTCTGAAAGAGGAAGGATATTTCATAATTAACAGCACAGAACAGACAGAGCAGACATTCACATGGACTGTTACCAAAGGAGTCTCTTAACTGCAAAACTATAAAAAGATCTGTAGGGCTTAATTTCTTTTATTTTCTGGAAAGTTGCATACACTAGTTCAAATAAAACAGCAAAAGGAGTTCTGTAAATAGTTGTAAGGGCTGGCTTTAATCTGAAATAGTTTCCAGATTTTCTTGTTATAAAGGGCATCTAAATCTCTCACAGCCCTTCCAGGCATAGTCTGAGCATTGCAATACCACAGCAGTGCACTTCTTTTTTACTTCCTTTTATTGTCTGAATCCCTTCCTGCTCTGTAGAAGAAGAAAGTGATTTGCCTATGGCTCAGACCTCATGACATAAACAGAAGTTTATAAACTTCTCAGGACTGTCTAATGCTGAAACTATCACCTTCCTTAGCCTGAACATGCCCTGGGCACTATGTTGGTCACACCTTTTGTGCAGAATTGCCTGTTTTGGAGAGAAAGGCACCTATCCTTTCCCTAAATTAATACATATTTAAGAAGATGGTCAGCTGAGTGGTAAAGGGCTACAGGGTTGCTGGTCATGGATGGGATTTATAGCTCAGATCCCATTTTCAGGATGAGTTTTGGTGCTGACAGTGCAAACTGCACGTGCTGCAGGGAGCTGAGGCCAGGCATGTGCTAGCCCAGCCACCAGCCATGGGCATCCACTGAGACCAACCACCTCCTAACTCTTCCCTCTCTCTTCTCTCACTCACTCCTTGCTGGATGGACACAAAAAGAGGGGTGGGGAATGGTCTTAACTGAGGTAAACCAGGCACCACAATCAGGAAAATTGAAAGAATTAGATTCAGCTTCCTTTACCCATTGTTAGTACTCCACAACACAACCACAACCTGTGAACAGGACAGTCAGTAAACTGCAGAAACTCTTAGCACCTTAAAACCAACCCCTCAAAAAATACTTCTTCAAACCAAAGCACTACCCAAACCCATCCTGATTTTAAACACATGCAGGAAAAAAATAAATTTAAAGGTTAGTGTATCTTTTCTGAGCTCTGCCGTTGTGTCACCTATCAGTTGCTCCTCCCTTCAAGTCAAACCATAAATCCTCTGATTTTTGTATCTGCACAAAATTATGGTGTTGTGAAGTCTATATGACATCTAGAAAAATGTTTTTAGTTCTTCAGTTACAAGACTTGTGTCGTGGTACACTGCACCAAAAACTGCTAGGATGATCTGAATAGCCTCTAGAAAGCTGGTGAGCCTTGGTCAAAGCTTCCAATTCAAGTCAGAGCCAGCTTCCAACTAAAAGACTATCCAAGGCCACATTCTCTGCAGACAATGTCATGATTTTTTCAGTCACCACTTTTTTCTAAATATTCATCTAAGTAGGAATATCATCCACCAAAGTACATGCTTTTGGATGCTGTTCAGATCACTGCATGTACAGAGGACTCTTAATTTAGCTGATTTTCCATATTATGAAGCCAATGTGCATTTAAAATGAGTTGGGGCCCCTGCCCACATTTGCAATAATCTCAAACTTTCACTTGGCAGCATCATAGTCTGTTACACTTAAGTCTGCTCTGGAAAGCTTCAGTGCAGAACACATTTTTCTTCTCATTTTACATGAGGCAATGTTGCTGCACTCACGAGCTTAATGCTTCCTACCAAAACACAGCGTGCACTGTTTAAAGCCTACTCTTCATTTCCATAGCATTTTGTCAGACACTTCATCAGGAGGCATCTGAACAATGGAACATAAGGAAATATTTGCAAGACCATTTCCTATACCAAGAGCATTGTTTAGTTTACACAAATTGTGCCCAATTCTGCATTAAAAAAACAGGATAGATTAAAGATGAAAACCTAATATGATGTTTGGGCTGCAAGATAATCCCTTTTTATTTTTATTTTTTTTTCGAAGCAGGCTGAATTTGATTATTTTCAGCTCTTAGAGATAAGTTGTAATTCTTGAAGAAATTTGAAATTATCAGTCAACACTGGGGGAAACTAGGCAAGGTTTGAACATATCAAAGGAATTATAAGACAGGCAGACTAACTTGAATTCCTGAAAAGGTAATAGAAAAAGCAGTACTTTTTGCTAATCATGAGATGATGACTAGATAATAAGGAATCATAGTCCTAAAAAAAGAACAGTAATTGGTAGCTTATGTTGAGTTGACAGGTATACTGACACGGGTATAATGGAAAGATTCGGTGCCATTCTGCATGCTAACAGCTCAAATAATGGGAAAGTGTACTTAATAAATTATTTAAGCTTTGTTTCATGGTTTAATCCCAGCTAGTAACTAGGCACCCTTAATTAATTTAAATTTAGTACTCAGGAAAAGGCAATATTGCAGGTTTGTCTGTTCAGTACATGAGTGCAGGCATGTGTCCTTCACCCATGACAGTGAGCACTTCCCCTGAGGGATTTCTAGGCGCTGTTTGGCATGTCCAGCATTCCAGGAACCGTTCCCATGAAGCAGGTTGAACACAGCCACTGCCAGCCTGTTCTGAAGCAACCAAGAGATTATTGCTGGGCCACCCACTTAGCTCAGTTATCCTGAGGAGCCAGCCACACAGCAAAGCACTCCAACATTATTAGGACAGAAGCTTTGACAAGGCTGCCCAGGAAAGAGGTGAAATCACCTGTTTGAAACTTTAAAAGAGGTGTTGCATCTTTCAGCAGCTGATCAGTTTTAGCTAACACTGCTTTTGGGCAGGACCTCTTCAGTTCCCTATTTCTATTATGGATCTGATTATAGGTTTCTCTTCATAGGATGTATAGAATTCTAAGGCCTTTAAGCATTAAATTACATCATGCCTTCTATTGTTTGCTTTAGCATTTGAGAAAAGAAATGGGATTCACACTTCTCTTTCAGTATCATTCAGAACTACAAGAGAGCATGTATATCCAAGCATCTTGAAAATAAGGTATTTTGAAGCTTAACAATATGAAGTGACACATTGTTTCACAATACAATTAGTGTGGCATGGAAGTAGCATATTCCAGTAAGATAACACACTCTGTGTACTGAAGATTTAT
Organism: Sialia sialis; assembly: GCA_009812075.1. Classification (NCBI taxonomy): domain Eukaryota; kingdom Metazoa; phylum Chordata; class Aves; order Passeriformes; family Turdidae; genus Sialia; species Sialia sialis. Next base: position 20,225,684 of record VRYO01002734.1, read on the forward strand.
ATGTTTGTTTTTATAAGAATATGAAGTAAAGTGCAAGGTAAGAATTTGATAGTTACAGCACAAGAACAGATTGGCACCATGCTGTTTGTTAGGAATTATAATTGTTATTTTTGCAATTGCCTTGCTGAACTTTACATTTTGAGTATCTCTGAGAAAGGATGCTCCCACATGAGTATCATCACCAACTTCTCTGCACACACCAGGTGAAGCATCTTCTGGGCTTTCCTTTCCTCTGCTTCCTCTGTGTATTCACACAGACGGGAGTGATATGAAGGAAGAGACTGCATCTATGTGTGCTCCTCTATAGCAATTTGCTTTTGCAGAGACCAAAAGTAGTGGGCATTCATTGAGGGACCCTGCACATCGGTCTGATCATGAAGACTTTGAGGAAAACAGGCAATTGCAGGGGTTAAGGAACAGGAAATAGAGTACTGAGAGGAGACAGAAGTCTTGGAAGAGAATCTAATACTGGGAGACAATATAAGTGAGTGCAGAAAGACAAACAGGTACCCACAGCTTTCAGCTCCTATTTCCTTACTCTCTTTTCACAGTTCTTTGGATTGTTTGATTGGTTGTTGCATTCCCTAACCCAACATGTTTGCCTTCCGGTCAGAGATCTGACCAACAGGAAGAAAAGGTCCTATTATAGAACCTCGACCCCCCTGCCCCCTGGAAAGCTATATAAACCTGAACACCTCGTGTTTCTTTCTCTTTTCCCTTTGTTCCCTCACAAATAAATCTTGGAACCAAGCCAACAGGGATAGAGCCACCCTCATTTAGCTTATTCATAGCACAGCAACATTCCTATTTCTAATTAGCTAGCCGGGAATATTGGAAATAGAGAAAATAGCTGTGTTAGCTGGTTTTATTTCACACTTGCAATTAATAATTAATTTCCTGAAGATTTGGAATTCTTGAAAGCTCGCATCTGGTTTGGGCCTTGATTTGGAATGCAACTTTTACAACTACTGGTAGCACTCATCTACTTGACCTTGGGATTTGAATATATGGGAACATCAACCCAACTTTCCAAGAGGGTTAATGTAGTAAACACATCCACAGAAAGAGACTCAGTGTATCTGATACATGACATTGTCCAAAGAAAGGGTCGGTGAAATATAATGAATAAAGATACACACATTTTGAAATTAAAATTATTTTATAAGCATCGCTCTTAGTTGTTTAAAAAACAAAACAAAAATCTGTATTAAATACTTGGTAGAAACTGTATTTGACAATGGTGCTAAAAGATAACCCTGTATTTGTGGTACCCTGATGACAAGCCTAGCACTCACCCATGCCCTGAACAATCTGGCTGCAATGCCAGGCACAGCTTCACTGCCAAGCTGCTCTGAGCAGAATGTTACAGAGCAGTTGGGGAATCTGGGCTTGCACATCTGTAGTCTTGTTAAGGACTCCACTCAGTGGTAAATAAAAGATGCTGCATCTCCAAAGTGTAGCAGCATGTCAGGGAAGCTGCTTGGGGTCCACATGCCAGAGCTATTGGCCCGAGATGGCCAGGGATCACCTTTCTCCTGTCTGCAACCAAAACCTTGTGCCCAGGCTGCTCCAAAGAGCAAGAAAGGTGCCAGAGATCCTCCTGTGCTGTCCTTGCACCTTCTCTGCCTCTGAAGATGCTGGAAATGTCTGTGACTGATCTCATGGGCACCTCAGAGCTACAGCAAAATCACCCACTCACTGATGAAAAGCAGACAGACAGATTCCCCTGAACACAGCAAAATTTTTGAGACTATTTCAAAGCACAGAGTAAGAAATTTCTTTCTTTCATTACCATCTCTGTCCCTATTTCAGCAATTGCAGGATGTTTCCTAAAGCGGTACCAGTGATACAGGACCTTTAGGTCATGTTGTCTGCAGACTAATTCACAAAATGGGCTGGCCCTTCCAAATTTTTTTAATTCTTACTCTTTATCAGTAACTGTACTTAGTAGTCACACCAGCATGAATGTGGCTTTTCATTTCAGGCATGTTTACATACAAAAACATATGTGGACTATCTTCACCACTGTTTAAAAGATGTCAAATCCTGCAGTTTTTGGGCATGTACACTTCCTGATGAGGTCCAAAATAGTAGGGAACAGAGTGGCAGCAGGAAATATCCAAAGACTAAAACACAGAATGAATTTCATGAAGAATATGTAACTGGCTTGAGAAATTAAATGAAAAATAGAAGATTCTGAAGTAAGGAAAGACTGATCAGAGAAAAATTCTTTTAAGGAAAGTAATAGTAAAAAATACACATGCAGAGCTACCATTTCTTTTCATGGAAAGGACTGAATTTACATCTTAGTCCTCTGAAATAAATCATAATAGTCTACCACTGGGCTATTTACATAAAAAGAAGTGTATTGTTCTTCAGAGATGTTTCTTTCAGAAGTCATCTTCAGCTATGAGTCAAGTAGAATGTCATCTTATGCTGAACACACTAAATGTGAGAACAGGCAGAAACCACTTACAAAATTCTCTCTGAATGACACTTTAGTCTGAACTATCAAACACCATACCAATAATTAAGGAAGAAAACAACTTATGAACATTTGGAGTTATAAGAAAATACTTAACTTCTGGAACTGAAATTTTATGGTAGTCAATGCAGTTTTAGTCAAATTATAAAAGTGCAGAAGAAGCAACGTAAAATTGATAAAGGAAGAAAATTCATAGACTGTGGTTTTCTCTTGTGAATCTTTAGGTGAGTGCAAATTGCTTTCCAGCGCAATTTAAGGATTTCCTTCCTTTTTGTCTTGCTTCCTCATTTGTTTAAAATTCGTTTCTGATTTGTGTCACTATGCTAAAATCCTGTATCATCGAATTTCACATATTCAGTGAAGTAATAATAATGTAGACACTTCTTTGTGGTATAATCAATTCCTCTTCATTTGTAATCCAAATAAGAATGGACAGTATCACTGGTATATGCACTAAATGTACCTGCTTTGGCAAATAAACAATCAAGGAGATAAATTACCTCTTCTTTTCCAGACTTTTCTCATCTTTGCAACATATTGCATATTTCTAATTTCCCACTTCCTGTTAAAAAATTGTTGCAAACAGATATAACTCTGGATAGAGCCTAAATTTTGTGCACTTTTAAGTGTATCATTAAGCCAATGCACACAGCAAATGGTGTCTTTGACAGAAGTTAACTTTCTAAAGCAGCCTGACAAGCATGACCACCTCATGTGGTAGCTCTGAAATGAAAAGCACTATTACTTGGAGAAAAGACTACTGTTCCCACCGCCCAGAATTTACAAAGAAATCTCTTCTTGAAACATGAGGTGGAGGAGAAATCTGTGGGCAGATGGGAGATGTGTTATCAAGCCTCATTTTTACTATTCCATTTACCTTTGGCAGATTATTCACCCTCCTCACTTCCTTCATTAATTATGGGCTAATGTAATTTTTCTTTTACCCTTTATTCTCGCTTCCCAGCATCCACTGGAAGTGAACCCCAGGGAGGACAGATCCAGCAGGCTGAAATATCAGAACCTTTTCTTCAAACTGAAGGTGTTCCCAGAGGGAACCAACACCAGGGGGTGTTTGTTCTCTAACAAGTTTAAAAACAAATGTCTTCACTTCTCCTAGTATTTTGCAGAGAAAGTGCTTGCTGTAAGCTTTCTCTCAGTGGCTTCTTGGGTTGCAAAACAACCCACACAGTTCCTCTGTAGCACTCTAGCAAAATCCTCTTCCTTTCCAGTGCCCCAGAGGCTTCCCCACAGGTCCACTTTCTGTTCCTCTTAGGAAAACCCCAGGTCCCCTCCTATCCTCTGCACTCCAGCAGGATGCTCTGAAGCATCAGCCCCACCCTTTGCACACTCACCATTCAAGATAGAAACCATCTCCTCATTTTCTAGATGGCTCTGCCCTGTGGTAGACATCAGGAGCCAGGGCGAGGTGGAGAGGTAGCCTGCCCTCATCCCTGATCCCTGATCCCCAGCTGAACAGAAGAATACCCAGGCAAATAGGAACAAACACACAAATATCTTGCACACTCCAGCCCTTCTCCATCCACACACACTCTCTCTTTCCTGTTCTGAACAGTGCTCCTGAGGCAACACTTCACTTCAGGTACATCAGCAGGTACATCTCATATGCAAGGTGTATTCAACCCTCTATTCCTTCCCCACAACCAGGAGTCCTATCCTCCTTGCACTTCTCCCTGCAGCATCTGCATTTCCCAGACCTCTGCTTTGCCATGCTCAGCCTTGCCTGTCTCTCCTAGGAATGGTCAGCACTTCTGGCTCAATTCAAACTCCTTCATTTCTACTTCGACCTTGCCCTTCAGTCTCCTTTTTTTGGACACTTTGCATTGTATTTTGGTTTGCCATCTTCTTACCAACCTCAATCAACGTTTTTAACTGCACAAGTCCTTATTCCTCCAATTACTGAATATTATTCCCTCCTATGCCTAGAATCTCTTTGTCATCTTTTGCCTCTTCTGGTGGTCAATGAAACAACTGCAAGTCCTCCATATATATTTCTGATTATCAACTGTAAACAAAACTATGTCAGTCAGCTCTAAAAGTAAGTGAGATGGATTTCATCTAGATCAATAGTCTGGGTAAAAAGCCAGTATAATGATTGTACTGTATGCATTCTACAGAAATGAGAGCAAATATTTCCTCAGAGGAACCAGAACCGCTAACGACATCTTTCAAACACTAACCAAATCCTTCAAAAGATTAAATAAAAGATAGTGAATAGTTGTGCACAGCAAAAACTTGTGCCCAGAAAGCGGGGTATGTCAGATAAGGACACAGCTGAGAAGAGACAAAATGAGCACTAACTCTTCCTCTGTCCGGATACAGTGACATCAGGACAGTGTTATGCTTATGGAGCAGTTTACATCTTCCCTATTGACCCCGGAAAATCTGGCTCTTGCCCATTGGAATCTGGCCTGAAGGCACTAGCTCATTTCACAACTATCTAACTATTCTCTTTGTATTTATAGAACTTCCTTACATTTTGCTCCAAATTACTCTTCACTTCCTTTTTCAGTCCCCTAGTTTCAGAAAATTAAATGACTTGTAGTTCAACAGTTTCCTTCTAGACTTGTGTTTAGCCAGGGGCCTGAGTCTAATAGGTACTGACACTGATATTAGCAAATTTTCTCTGTAAAGTGGTTTTCTTTTGAAGGAGGAGGATGTTCCATTCTTTGTATATCTATCTGCCATGGCTCTGTCATTAGCTGACCATAGAGAAATTACAATAATGAATTTTTCCACAGCTTTTCCTTCCTTAAAGACAGTTACTACTTATATTATAATAAGTTCAAGTAGAGAATAAATTACTTTCACTTCCATGCTATAGGCTAGGGATACAATAAAATAGTGAGAAAAGGCAGGACATTTTCTCTAAAATACCACCCTAACATAGAGGAAACAAGGGCAAGCAACCAAGAAAGAAGGTGTCAACATCTCTTCTACATGGAGAGGCAATTTACAAACGCTATTTTGTTGCACGTAAGACCAAATCCAGAATCTATGTAGAAGCAGGACAAGTTGAAAAATTTGGTTTCCCACATTTCTGTTAACATCTGTGTAATGCCAAAGGTTCCTAGGCCTGGTAGAAAGATTGCTTTTACCACTAAATTCTGTATCCAAGTGCTTGATGAGTATCTCTTTCCTACCTCCACATGAGTAGTCTTTAAACTAAGTACTGGCCTTGTCTGATGAGAATTCTTGGAGTTGGTCTATTAGCTAGGATTTGGTATGAAATAGTAGTCATGGCAGCTTTCCTTCAGAAATCTAGCTCCAGGAGACTAATTTGGAATAATAAATCCTACGAGTAACCATTAAGTTTGAGAAGAAAATCCATCATACTAGGATGTATAAGAAACTAAGGTTTCTTGTAAACTCCTGCTAGGGAAGAAGTTTATGATCTGCATTTCTTAAAATGAGCTGTTCTTTTTGTGTGGGTTTTTCTCTAACAAGCTGTTATTACGAATAGAATTAAGTTCTTCTAATAACGAGCAAGTAACACTTGCTTCATTCACTTCTTCACTCACAGAGTTCACTCACAGGCAATGATCAGTATTGGTTGGACAATATTCTGGAACTACTCCCAGCTGTACACTCAGTTTCAAAGAGCCATACTGGGTCTCCAAGAATTCTCAGGAAATGTCTGGAAAGTTCCTCAGAGGGTCTTACTCTTCACCACCAAGCACTAGCCACTGCTGTCTCCGGTATGGTCCAAGATACACAATCCTGTCTCTGCTGATGCTTGTGAGCACTAGAAACCCTGACCTGGTAATCTCTGTGTTAAGTTCTCACAAATGCAACAGGTCTGCTAAGGCTTATCAGTCCTTGGAAACTTTCACTAATTAACTTCTCATTAGGCATATTTCCTGGGTTTGGCCTATTGTTTTCTAGTAGCCGCTCCTTTATCCAAAATTACACATCCTGTGGAACCAGTTCAGACTGGAGGGTCCTTTGCAAGAGTGGATTTCATCTTTTTAATCTGCTCATTCTGTAAGAATCTCTGCTGAGATACCTTATCTACTGATGCAGTGAGCTGTCAGAAGGATCTACAAACCACAACACAGGGTCTAGGAGGGAACAGCAGATGGGATGAGAGATCTGGAAGATGTGGCCGGTTAAATGCAAAAGGAAGAGCTATCAGCAAAAATTGAGAGGAGATGTGAAAGAGCTGTCAATATGTAAAATCTGTCCCAGAAACTTCTAGTGCAGAATAGCACATACAACACTTTCATCAGACAATTATTAGCATAAAACCTTCAAATGTAAAGATAAAGAAGCAATGTGACAGTTTCATAGATTGGTGAAGACCATTTAAGAACATGCTTGACTAGGAAAAGTGGTGTTCATTTGTGTATAAAAATTTAGGAGTCCTACATCTCCTTCCTCTTTTTTACTGTTATGATAAATTGTTCTGTTTAAGAAAAGACACACACACTTTTACTTAGAATCAGCCTTTTAATTCCCATTTAATGAACCAATGCAGAATAAAAACTTATTTACATGTATTTCATACACACACAAAATATTTTAACTTAAACACAACTAAAACCTGTCAAAAGATTCAAATATCAAAAAGTATCAAATTAAATAAGGACATCCACTGCACTAACAGCTTTGAGCCATTTGGTCATTTGCATTTGGCATAAAAGACACTTGGAAAGAAAAAATGAAAAACACCTGTATGTGAGCCTCTTTTAGGGTTTATGAAGCCTGAGAATATACCAGTAGATCAGTATGAGATGCAATGTCATCAGCTCCATCATGATGCAAGTCTAGAATGAGACTCAAAGTTTTAAAACAGGCTTGGACAGGGAGAATTTGGTTCAAAATTAGAAAATACTTTCTTAAGGTAAATTTCATTGGGCTTTGAAAAAATTGCCTAAAAATTAATGAAATCTACACTGACATTGGAGACATCAAGAATGCCGTTTATGTAAGTGTTCAGGTGTGAATTAAGTGTAATTTTTCTTTCCTACCCTTTTGCAGTATTCTTTGAGATCCCTACTTGACTGTTTAAATGATAAACCATTATATTCACAATACATTCCCACCTCTCATAATATTTGATCTTTCAATGCATATGTTACAGAACGACAGCAGAAGAAATACAATTTACATTTTGCATCAGTCATAAACAGAGGAGGAAATTATGTTAATTTTGATATTATGGGCAACATAAAGATTTCTGTACCTCAGTAGCAAAGAGAAGACATGGACCCACAGCACTGGAGCATGTTACCTGTCTGAGGCTAGGACCTGGTCTTGCTTCAAACAGGGATGTGCACCAGGTGAGCTTGGACATCCTGTCCAACCTGTGCAATTCTGCCAGTCTGTGCTGGAGATCAACAGGACACTTTCAGGATACCTGCATGTCTGGATATACTTTCTGGAACATGCTAAGGACCATATTCTCACAAGTGAATATGGTGAACACAGTTCTTGTGCCTAAAGATGATGCTGGATGTGCGCAGAGACTGGAGCTGCCTGAGTGTTGGCTGACACAACACAGCTCCAGGTCCATGTGAGAGCTCAACAACCCTCCCAGGTACTAAAGTTTGTGAGCAGATCTCTGCATCTGCCTTGCAAGTTTGCTTGTTCCTGCTAGTAGAGAAAGCAAGAAGCACCCCATGTAAAATTAAGTAGAATTTCCATAGGAGAAAATTGCTTTCTTTAAGAATGGTTGTATGCCAACACTGTAATTCTTTTCAAAATCAAGCTCAAGATTATGCCACCTATTAAATTGTTGCCTGCTCATTTTCTTCAATATTGGTCACAAGACAATTTGATTCCTGAGTTCCAAGGTCACCACGGTATATGGCATTGTCAAACCCAGCTGTAAACATTTGTCGATCACGTCTTCTTTTATAGAAACAATACAGTGTGACACCAGTGCCAGCTAGCAGAACGAAGATCAGCATAAATATCATCCCACCTAAACTACCTGATGATGAAGCAGCAGCTTTGTTCATTGATGCTGGGAAGACAAAACAGAACAATTGCTACCAATACCCAGAGATTGCTGTTGCACACAACAAATATCTCTCTAAGTAAGTAACTGAATTAAAAGAAAAATACTGAACGATCATAATAGCAGTTCAAATTGATGCATGTTCCAGGTAAATAATGCAAAAATTGGCTTAATCTGTTCTAAGGAGCATTATATTGTACTACATATGCAACTTGTTAGGAAAAAAAAAAGAAGACATCCGGTTTGAGAGATGTGTTCTCATTTTTAATATATGTAATGTATAAAAATAAAATAGTCATGGCAGTTAAATGGCATTTAAATGAAAGTTTCTGGAGAAAATACCACTTTTAAATAATGAAAGCTTATAAACCTATTAAAATTTCTGCTTATTTGGCCTAAAAGAAACCAACTTACCATTATTGACAGGTGAATCATGGGTTGGCTCAACTTCAGCAACTTCAAAATTAAAAAATATGTATATTATACAGTTTGAAAGCAACAGTTCAATGAAATAAATACTGCATTCATAGTTTTACTTTGTGTTCATAAATAATTTTGAATAATTATAGAATTATAGAATGGTTTGGTTTGGAAAGAGCTTTAAAGTTCTACTTTCTAGTTCCAACACCCCTGCCCTGGACAGGGACACCCCTGGCAGGAGCTCAGTGACTGTGAGTTTCCTTCATCTTACCGATCAAGAAAATACCTGCCTTTCTTCTCAGCACTCTCTAGTTTAATCATCTGTTCATCATCTACTGCTCCTTGCACTCTATAATATCCATGAATGTTCTCTTCACTGTCAACAGATGATTTGTCCTTCCCTACCCTAGGGCCTAGCAGATGCCCAGAAATCAATGCTTTTAAACTGAGGGGAGGGAACAGTGACTGAGATAATTCTCCAACATTATTTCTGACCATTTTAACAGAAATTACTCTGGCTTTGATTCAGATGCACATCCATCAGCATCAATGCATGAAGTGGACCCAGTGCCTAAACATTAATTGCCTGATGTTTACAGTAATTTCACAACTATAAGGCGCACCTTAAAGCTTAAAATTTTGATTGGAACCCGGAAGTGCGCCTTATAATCTGGTGCACATTATATATGGGCAAAGTTTGGAAATTTGCTGCCAATCTGGAAGTGTGAGCCATGAGGCGAGCCATACCAGCCATGAGAGCTGCGCCAGCCACAAGGGCCGCACAAGCCATGAGAGCCGTGCGAGCCGCGAGCAACCCAGCACCAGGGGCAGCTGCAGGGTGCGGGAGAACGGTGGGTGGAAGTGCCAGGGCCAGTGGCACGGGGAGGGCACCTGGGGCTGCGTTTAAAGGCTAAGCCAATCCGTAAAAAAAGTTTGCAAATTGAGCGCCTGCCAGTAAACCCCGCAATCGCGTGATTCCATTACTAATTCCTTACTTTGTTGCACGTGGATCCTCACTGCAAAAAAAAAAGTGTGCATTATAGTCCAGTGCACCTTATATATGGACAAGGTTTGGAAATTTGCCAACAACCGGAAATGTGCCTTATAATCCAGTGCGCCTTATAGTCCTGAAATTACTATATTAATCACTACTTTGAAAAAAACCCAATGCACAGAAATTCAGAACTTACTTTTGGGGACTTTGCAAATAAAATTCTGGTCAACAGAGCAGTAATAGGTCCTCCAGGTTCCGCTTGAGACATCCATGTCAACACAGTGCTCATCAAAAAGTACTGTAGGCTCTCCTTTCTCCCAGTTGACATATTCTACTGCACTTCTGTCCATCCATATCCATTCTCCTAAAATTAAATGCATTAGGTAGTGGGTGAATGAAGTGGAGACTAACATCTAGTCTACTGATCACTGTGACATATCAGATCAGATCAGGGATTTTTTTAGTTGAGTAAATTGATACCACGGAGCACCCATTTCTCACTCTAGAGCACGTATTTCTCACTCTTTTTGCCAGAGCTTTTCAGGCAGGTGTGTACCAAATGCAAATGCTCACAAACTTAATTTCATTAACATTCACAGCTGTCAGTGATATAAGGAAGCTCTGTCCAGCTACCCAGGGACCCTTAGCTGAAGCCTGCACCCAGGACTGTGCCTGGGATCCTTAAGAAAAGCAGGGCACCTGTACAAGCCAGTATCAGCAGTGCAAGCATAGAGAATGCTCAGGAGATTTTTTTAATGTGTGTATTCAAGATCAGCAAATAACTGCATTATTAGAGCTGAATTAATTAATTATCTTTGCAAATTGAATTAGCTCTCTCTTTAGTCATCTCATCTCCTGCTGACAGTCAAGCATCTCCCATCAAGTGGGACTAATAGCAGTCTTCTCTCCCTCAGCACGTGCTTTTTAGTACATCCAGATGCCTGAGTGCCCCTTCCTCTGTCCCTCCCTTCAGCTGCAGCTCCCTCCTGCCCCTGCCTGCACAGCGTGGAGCACTGGGTGCTGTCAGGGACTGGCCAGGAGCAGGTCACTGCTTTTGTAGTGCTCATTTCCAGCTAGAACAGAAGAACCTGGCCCACCACTGCTGGGGGTGAGAAAAAACTTGAGCAGAAGCTGGAGCCCAGTCTAGACTCACTCTGGAAGTTTACCCTTAGAGTTTGCAAGAAAAATTGGATTCAGAATTTTGATGATATAGAATACAGCATCAAACTTGATATTACAGCAGTTAAAAAAAAAACCAAACAAAACAACCACATTAAATGTATTTGGATTAAAATGAAAGGGTCCACTAAAAAATTATGGAAAAAACAATTGAAATTTAATAAATCTCTTCTAGGCAGCTCATAAGAGATGCTATGTCCTGTGTTGTCTAGAAATAAATTTTAATTTAATTTAACTCAACATTTAATGACAAGACAACATTTTGCTTAAAATACTACAGTGGTTAAATGTAAAGTAATTTTAGTTTAAAAAGGTAATAAGACACATTTTTAGTCAACTGCTGCAGTGTTAATCTAAAACCTTTTACAGACAAATATACTCTGATCGCAAAAAAAGAAGCAGAAAGCATAGACCCCTTGCTGGTTTATGTTTTGCATATTTTAACAGAAGAGCTATTAAATGTTAATTAGTTATTTTACATGATTATTTATTAATTTTTAGCATATTGGTACTATTATTTAGTATGTTAGTAGTACTTAGTATTCACTCTGTTTATTTAGTATCTGTTTTCATCTCAGTATACATTGGGAAATAAATACCATCAATATTTTTGAACAATCCTATCCAAAACTTTCTGAAGTCACTTGCAAGTGGAGACAAGTAAAGTAAGAGAAAATTCATTTCAGCCGAATCTTCAATGGAAACCAGAGAGGCACCTAAAAATATCAATTAAATATTACATATAATGTCAGCAAGATTGTTCATTTTAAATTAATTATCTCAATAAAAAAGCATTACATGCTTCATGATCAGCATTGCCATATAGTAAAACTGCTTGATAATACATTTAAATTAGGTGTAACTTATAATTGATTCACACATACTCACATTGCATATTATCATTTGGTTCTGGATTAAAAAGCCAAACGCATAACCTCTAAAATATCCTAATAAAAAAACGCACTTACCCATTTGAATACACATCATGGAAGCATCAGGCCAGCTTTCCTCAGAAGTGGTGTGAACATAGTAACAATGCCCACGGAAGGGAATCCAGGATCTCCCACGCTTGGGTTCAGGACACCTCCCTGGCAGCTGAGGTGGTTCACTAGGGATTAACTCTATGAAGAAAACAAACAGGTTTCAGTAGAGCTTCAAAATCCAAACGAACCACACAACAGCCCTACAAATATTATGTTTATTCCAGGGAAAGGAATATGGCATAGACCAAACTAATTATAGAGTGTTGAATTGAGCTTGACAAACTAGTAACAAAATATTCTGGTTTGAGCTGGTTCTCCAGTCTGCTAAAGGAGGCAGTCTACACCAGTCTAACTGCAATCATTTTCAACATGGCAATTTTTTATCTAAAACTTGTGAAACAGAATGAGGAATGAGTCAGCATACATAAGGGATCTTGACATCACAAGTCTGTGGCTTGTGACTAGCCTGTTTCTAGAAGTCAGTCAGAGAAGTTGTCTGCACCTGCCCTTGTACATCATACATCCTAATCAATGTACAAGCGGAATTTATAGCCTGTTGCATCATGTGATTAAAGCCAAACAGAGCTTAAATTAATATAGAATTTGCTGTGAATTTCGGTGCAAAAATGATGAATTTTTTATATAATTTGAAACATGTTTGAAAAACTGCATGTCATATTTGAGTGCTAAAGTACTTGAGCAGAAGCAAGAGACAAAGCATTGATTTGGCTCCTACACTGACAGAAGATTCTTAACTCACAACATTTCAAAAGACACTTTTAAATGTAAAAGTTTATCATTAGTATATTTATAGTTAGGCTACAGTTGATTGATTCTGTAGTTCTTGAAAAACAAGAATGCAAAAAACCACTGTGGCATGTGGCATGAAATATTCCAGCTGTCTTTATGATCATGCTGTCTTTATGATGTGCATGTGTTGACTGGCCTGTGAAATGAAATGTCTGGAAATCACACAAGACAGACTGGACCTGTGAGTTATTCCTTTAAAAAAGCAAGAGTTTATCACAAGGCGTACACTCTCTGTCACAACCTTTGCATAAGTGAAAAAACTAAATTCAAATAAATACATTAACTCAAATTCAAGCCTCCCAAATCACATTTGTCCTATTCAGAACTTACCATTGGATTGTTTACATAGAGATAAAAATGTTTCATTGCAAGATGCTGTCTTCCAAAAACCATCCAAATCTAAATAGACACAGGCTTTGTTTTTATTTGGTTCTCCACTGGCCCAGTTAAGATACCTGCTCCTCCTTCTATCTGACCATATGTACTGGCCACCACTCTAAAAGCAAAACACAATTATAATTATGTCACATACAAGAATTAGATTGGAAGAACCTTAAGATTGCACTTGAATTTATGCAAAAATTAGGAAAAATTTAGAATAATGATTTCTTGCAAAAGATTTTGTCATGAATATGTAATAAACTGGTCCACAGTCCCACTCTCCACAGCAGGTAGGGCAGGGGTCCTACAGACGTTTAGCATGCAGCACGCATTATGCAATTCACACTATTTGTCTCATGCCCTAAGTGGGCAAAGGACCTTGAGGTAATAAATGTGATTATACAGATGAAGATTTAATCAAATGAGTCCACATATACACACAGATCAAATAAAGATTGCAGAGAAACTGTTGTCAGCATTTCTCTAACATAGGCTTGTCTAGGTATCTAGAAAGCAAAGAGAAGAATCTGAGGTTTCACTGGAGAGAGAAAACCTGGTGAGGCTTTCCTTGGGGCTGGACCACAGACCCCTGGCACCCATGCTAACTGCACTTGTGGTAAGCTTGTGGATCTTGTGGACCTGCTAGCAGAGATGAGCTAAGCATGTATTTTGCCAGTGGATTTCACCAGCATTTGCAGAGGGTGACTGACATTAGTCACACCTGTGGCATGTGTCACCCCATCCTGTGCAGCATAGATCCTTCCTCCCATCCTGTTCTTTGTGCCATTTGCTTTCCTGTCTGCCTTGAGACTCTTGGCCATGTTGCACTCCAGATTCCTGTCTAATCCCAGTTTCCCAGTGCTCTCACTCAGGTGCAGATCCAGTCCCTCTCTCACCAGCACCTATGTCCTCTCTCATAGCTGTGTTCCACCAAGCTCTTGCTCTACCTCTCTCCACTTGATTTCCTCCCAGCTTCAATTCCAAAAATATCCAGCTATATTTTATTTATACATGCTCTTTTCTACATGCCTCTGCTGATGCTTCCCATTCAGACCTTTCCACTCTTAGCAGAGTTTGTTGGCAGTTTTACTCAAGGCACCAGCTTTAGCTCCAAAAGCCAGCCTAAGGAGTCTCTGTTGCCGGAGCCCTGCTCTTTCCACTATTGCCCAGCATGAGCTCTTGTACTGCTGGGCTGTGAATTGGAAAAAAGAAATAAACTTGAACTCACAAAGAAAGAACTATTTCAAACCCATTTTTTTCCTATGGTGTGCTCCACAATGTGCCTTAAGAAACAGCACTGCTCTACCACAGGAGGTTGTGGTAGACCATGGAGCAGGAAGTGAGAACTTCATCACCACTTTTACCACTGAAGCCACGCAGTGCTGCAGCTACATCCTTGGTGGCCTTTGAAGCGGGGGCTGTGGCAGTTCTTTTTTACACCATGGACAAACATTTAAATGTGTAAATCCCCTCAATGGAGGGAAGTCAGGAACTTCTGCAAGGTTTTGATTCCTGCCACACGTCTGTGGACCTGACCAATAGCTTATCTAAGGTATTAGCTGTCACAAGCAGTTGGTAGACTCACCATGTTGCTATTAAGGCCAATCCATACAGGCTCCCCTTGCTTTAATATCTGTAACCACAGGAAAGATTCAGCATAAGGGTCCAGGATGCTGGCCAGTTCTGCAGACTGGTCCCTGCAGTACTTCTCTGCTTTTTCCCAGCTCATTTTGTAGTTGATGAGTTCGTAGCGATCGTCACCATAACTGTTAAAGCCAAACATGGGGTCTGTGGGTTGGGAGTGCAGCAATTTGGGGTCTGTAACAAGCAAAAGAACAACCAAAAATTTAACCTTATTTTGGCTTAGACTTGTAACACTGAGAGAAGATCTAGTATACTGGAGTTGTCATGTAATTAAGAGAAACTTCAATAACAAATTAAGATATGTAAAAAAAAATTCCTGCAGTGATGAAAGCCACACTTTCATGTACTGTGACAGAATTTTCTAATACTTGTAAGAATGACCTTTTAGCATAAGTATCTGGAAATACAGCAGGACCAGATCTACCTAAACCATATTGTACCAATGTAGGGCATTAAAGGGAACAATTCCTTCTATTTTCCTTTTATATATTGGCATTTGCTGCATTTCTGACAAGGAGCAGGGTATGATAAACACACCATGAGCAGAAGGATGTGACTGTTGCTGCTGAAATATTCTGAGAAAGAATGCAAAGGAAATCAAGCAAGGCAGTTTTAAAAAATTAAGAACTTGCAGTGTTTTTAGTATACCGTTAAAAATTTCACTTTTGAAGATGTAAAGACAGCATACTCAGCCACCATTGATGGCCAAAAGTAGTAAACTACATGATGATACATAGATCTATTTTTTTTTTTAATTTTACTGGTCTAGTCTTTGAAATAGAAAAAGTTAAAGATTTTCTCTAAAAAAATAAAATGCGTGATCATCTTGCTAAAATGGTCCATAATGCATGTGATATTGCCATTAATTTCAGTTAGGTTAGGGCTGAATTACAGGAAAGTCACTTTTAGCACCAGTTTGAAATTACCACAATAAATCAGGTCTACTAAAAAGTGATGAAAGAAAACTCACCAGAATTTTTTTGGCAGATGTAACTTTTGCTTGCTTTACATCCTTCATCTTTCCATTTACCTGCCTGTTCAATAGGGTTCTTTATCAAAAAGACACAATCATCCTACAAAACAATGCAAGAAAAAGATGTGGATAGATAGGAAGTGCTCCTACATTTCCTGGATACACAAACTCATTTATCACATACAGGCAGAAACAGAGGAACCATGTGAAGGTGATAAAATTCATACAACCAATGGTTAGGCACATTATATGGCAATAAACCTTTTCAACCTTGGGAAGTCTACCCTTGGATGGCAGAGGGAGTTGCAAAGCACAGCACAGAGGCAGGAGGATGTGTCTGAGACCCTCTGGATGTTCATAACTCTGTGCATGGCCCTGTATGTGAGTCCATATGTGTTCCAGGTCTGGTCCACAGGTCTGTTGTTTTCCTGGAAGTTATGGAGGATTGCTACCTGGAGAGCTGAATTCCTCCTTCTGCCCAGTTCAAAACTAAGAAGCAAAGTGGTCACCACAGTGCAGTAACATGAGGTAGTTTGTGAGAAACAACCCCTTTGTGAGAGACACCTCCAGCACCCTTTCTGCTGCACTTTGGACCCTTTACCTTCTTTCCTCCCACAGCATGAGAAGATGTGGCTTGGCCTCCTGCAGGAGGACGCAGTAGCTGTCCCCACCTCACCTCACTATAACCTTATGCTACCCCTATACCCCCTTCTGGCAGCAGCCCAGGTCCTGTCTGCAAGAGAAAGAAGCTGTCTGTATGTGTTGTGATTTCTGGAGAGGAACGGCCACAGCCTTCTGCAGAAAGCATAGGCATGTGTGAGATGGGGAAGCCCTGGAGATCCCAAAACCCAGCTCTAGCCTGATGGTAGCTGGATCTCAAAGCAATTCTCTTATGAAAAGAGAGAAACTTGGTAGAACTAGTTCAGGAGTGTAGAAATAATACTCTTGGACAGTATTCTACATTGGCCATTTCACAATAACTGAGTAATACTAAGTTTTGTCTTACAATTACACACAACAAGGTATAGAGATGCCAGAAATTTCAAAGCATAGAGAAAATATTTTTCAAAATTAAGATTAAGGGAAGATAAAAATTAGAAAGGAAGACCCAGACTCCCTCTTTTGAGTACCTCATTCAATGCATTTATCTTGACAGGCTCAGTGCCAAGAACTGTCAGTGCTAGCAATTATCTGAGTATTTTCATCAAATCTAAATAACACTCACCAGAATTATATAGTTTATGCTATGGTTAATTTGAATATCCTGATGAGTCATGGTAAAGTGAGAGAAATTGCTCACTTGTCTGAGTTTTGCTTAATTCTTCCAAACCTCTGTCTGGACTCATACAGAACCATGACAAATACAGAAGCTGAAAAAATGTGTGTAGATACATTTCCCACATGGCTACTCTGCTTTTAAAAAGCAATGAGACTACTAAAAATCTTCATAGAGGAAAAGACAGAAAGATGATGGTAGTTACATACATTTTGTTCATCTACCAAAGTTGTCATGTCTAAGTGACAAACAGAAATGGATGCTTACCATGCTATAATAACTTCGGGAACCTTTTGCCCAATTTGTATAGTCTACTGGGCTTCCATCTGTCCATAAGTATGTATGCTCCTGATTTATGTCATTCAGTCCAATCCAAGCATCTGTTGCAGCATTTTTTAAGAGGGACATAAGGAAAGCTGAAGGGAAAAAAGAAAAATTGTATAAGGAAGGAAACTGAATGCACTCTTCCCCAGCACCACAACTTTAGAGCGCCTGGAACCAGGATGATGAGTCTTCTCTATATAATAAGATGTAAATCTTTTTTAAAAAGTTAATATGTATTAATATATGTTTAACATCAGTTACATGAAGTTAAAATTGGAAAAAGTATTTACAAATTCAAAGATGGGCAAATCTTTAATAAAACAGGAATTTATTTGTTTGCTCTTCTATGTTGTTCATCATCTGAGGAAGCACAGAAAATGTTCTAATGTTTTACAGAAATAAACACGAGCATACTAAGCCTTGGCATGTAGAAAATGAGTCCATCAAGTGTGCACTCCCTTTTCCTCTTTGGTTAATTCTTTGTTGACCTGACTGAATAACTTCATTTCTAAACTGGCATAACACCTAAAACACCTTACTTAGTAACCAAGTATGTATGAACCAAGTACATACGAATTTGCAGAATGCCAGATGCTGATCTCCTTAGCTCCTGCCTAGACTGATTTTCTATTAAAATAATCTCTTTCCTCTGCTACAGAAAAGTTTAAACCACTAGCACTGATGGAGTGAGGTAGGAGATGGTCCATGTGCATCCCCCAGGATGTGAGGCAGCCCATCTCCCAAGAAATCATGAGGCAACACACTCTTAAAACATTTGCCACATGCTGAGCAGCAAGACCAGCAGGTGCTGAGGTCCAGTAGAACAAGGGGAGCAGGGAGAACTGTAGTTTTCTGCTGCCTGTGGATGTGTCCTCCACTGACACCCACAGAATTTGCCTTAGCAGCTAGGTGCCCCATGATTAGGGTTTGGATATTACTCCTTTTGTGTGCCATTTTGGCATAGAATCATAAATTGACCAGAGTTGGAAGTGATTCAAGGATTAGCTAGTTTTTTTTAAAAAAGAGAAAAAATGGACATTTAATTATATTACAAGCCCCTAATGAAAAATTTTAATATTTCAGCAGCACATCCTATATTAGCCTCCAAACTATGATTTTAAGTTCATCAAGCCACTAAAACACTATTCAGGCATTTTTCCAAGTTACAATTTCTCATTCAACATAATTTTTTTAATATAGAATAAATAACTGCATATATGGCAGAAGCTCCAACATTTTTTTTAAGCTTTTTATCATGGTGTGTCATCAGTCATCAGTGTCAAAACACTGGTATTTTATACCTTGCTCTTCCTTTTTTGATATAGTAGCCAGATTTCCTCCAAGATCAATGCAGTTGTTTCGTGCAGCATGCCATGTCAATGTGTCATTTTCACTGAAGCCAAAAACTTTGAAGCACTAAAAAAGAAAAACATGCCAAATCTAAATCTAGATGCTATTTTAATTTCTGATGAAAATAACTGTTTGCAACAAACAAATTAACTGGAAATTTTACATACAATGGGAGGTTAGATAATTGAATAGTACTTTCGAGCTTGTCTTTAGGTTTAGATGACAGAGAAGACCTGTATTAGAAAATTAGTATAAAGCCCAGTATTTTGGCATGTACCTAAAAGAAGGAATATTTCATTCTACTGATCTCAGCAGAAATTGCATTAAACCTTCTGAGCACAATTTTGAGATGTGACTGTGAGAGAAATGCTGAAGAAGACCTTAGAAAACAAAGTAAAATAAGATATGTTATTGGAGCAAAATACCTCATGTTCTGTTGAACTATTTTTGAAACCAGATTTGGCTCTCACAGCATAATCACAGGAAGAAAACTATTCTGACATAGTAAAGAAAGCCATGAATGTATCTTGTAATACAGAGGTAATATCTTATAATAAGATATTGTAATATCTTGTAATATCTTATGAGGTTTAAGTCATTAGACAGCTTTGTCAGAGTCAAGCAACCCAAATCTGCTACCTAAAGCATGCAACTGAAAAGCAAAGGAGTCAATTTGTGGAAAAATGGAGGAAAAAGGAAGATGGTCAGAAGTGGTGCATGAACACTTAGGGGAGAGTCAAGGGAAAAGCCTTTGAAGCTCCTCTTCCAAGAGGTGAGGAAGAGAGAGAGATTTTAGCTTGAGAGAGTGCCATAAAATGGAAAACACTAAGTTTCTGACTTTTCCTCAGGACTGAGAGAAAGAAGGAAAAGGAAGACAACAGTCTGTGAATCTCAAAAAAAGGATCTCTGTCAAACTGAAATATCTTTGCTAAACTGAAGGGAAGACAGACAGAGCTAGACAAAACAATGTTATTGAGAATTATCTTCATTACTACGTGTATTCTAATCACAGTAATTTCATGATTATAAGCTGCACCTTTTTCATTGAAGAATCCAGCCTACCCCAGCAGTGCGGCTAACCATCAGGTGCAGCTTATTTATAGACAAATCCCAGTGAAATGCCAACCCAGCAGTGAGAGCTGGCCAGGGAGGGCACCTGGGGATTCCTTTAAAGGCTTCACTGGTCTATGAAAACTGTTGCAACTTGAGCACCTGACACCAAACCCAGCACTGGTGCGATTCTGTTACTAACTCGTTACTTTGTCACACATGGATCCTCGCTTAAAAAAAAAAAAATGCGACTTATATTCGAGTGCAGCTTATATATGGACAAATCCCGTGGTCTACCCGGCTACCCGGATGTGCGCCTTATAATCAGGTGTGGCTTATAATTGTGAAATTACTGTACTACTATTGTCGTGTAGACTGTTGCTTTATACTCTTTATGGATTCATTAATGAAAATCTAAAGATTTTTATCACATACAGTCTCTTGTCCTGTAGTTTTGTCTTTTGAGAATGCTAAGAGTGATTGCATATAATGAAGTACAGCAAATCTTATAACTGGATTATTTAAAATCCTTAAATTATTAGGTTATAGAAAAAAATCTGATAAATTTGCTCAAGGGAAGGTGCCTTGGTGACTTCAGAGCCATTGCACAGTAGGCAAGGGACGAGTAAATGTCCAGGCAGCATGTGAGAGCCAGATAAGCTCAGTGCAGTAAATGCGAACACACATTTTTGTTAGTGCTTGGTGTTGCCAAAGATAGATAAGCAGCTTCCCTCAAGTTGCTGTAAGATGAAGCTTTCTTCTTGTGTGTCTCAAGATCTCCCTCATAACTGCTGTGGTCCCAACAGAGGCTGTAATTTCTGTTTCAGAATTTGTAATTTTAAGGTTTTTAAGTACACACTAATGGAAAAAAAGTTGTCAAAACTAAAAACCCTGTTACAACTGAAAAACTGATTCAAATATTTTCATTCTGCTCTTTTAAAAATAAAATATTTTGACATTTCATGCTGCACCTTGTTATCAAAGAGGAGCCAGTCTTCCATACACCCACCCTTTGGTGGTGGTGAAGTGGGAGCAACAGTTGGGCGAACAGTATTGTTCAGCCTTTCACAGATGAATAACTCAACACTGCCACAGTTTATATCATTCCATGTACCTGAAAGAAAATCAGGATTAAAACAAAACATACCAAAATGCATCCGAGACTGAGATAGAAATAAAATCTATTGTAGGAAGTAAAGCTGGTTATGGCATTTGTATTTCTGTCCCCCAGGAACAATAAGTAATTGCATGTCTGTTTCTTCGAAATATTCAGGTTTCCAGCAAAATTTAGAATATAAATAATTAATCTAGAAACAGAGATAGTTCAATATTGCAAAACCATAGCATTTACAAAGGGAGTTTTAGTTCAAATGCTTAAATCTCTGATGTCTGTAAAGTCTCTGGAAACATTCTGTCCACATAAGACAGCCCTGATTACCTTCCTACCTGAACTTCTCACACTCTTTGAGTTTTCTGGTATCTTTTCTGCATATTGGAGTGGGATTTAAGAGGATAATATTAACGTCATCCCCATTTTACAGATCAGGAATGAATAAGAAAATTACATGCATTTCATTGACTATAGACAGTTAGAGGTAACTACCTACAGCAGATTTTTTCATACCTAATGTTTAATGGAAATACTGTCATTTTAATTCAGGGAAGTTAAGGACATGACTCATCTTATCTGAAAGAAGATTTCCAAAACAGAACATAATATTTACTCTCCAGAAGTGTCCATATCCTTCCATTCAACTCTAAGAGAACCTAGGAAGGTCGCCTCATCTATAGATTTTGAGACTGGAAATGTTTAAAAGTAGAAGAGATTTACTGATCCAAAAAAAGACAAAGTTCTTGCCTGGTTCCAGTTCTCTGTATTAATGGATATTAAAGAATATTTTATTTTAATTAAAATATTGTATAACATTGCTTAATAATCCAAGCCATGGCCAAACCCTGAGTTTTCAGGAACAGTGCAAATGAAAACAGATAGCTCGTATCCTGGATAGGTAGGCATAAAATGGACAGAGGTTAGAGGAGAAAAAATACTGACTCTATCTGCCAGTTGTCAGATGCTTACTTGATTTATTCGCTTAGAAATTTTTGCACAAAATTGCAGGTGTAATTCAATGTGTTAGCTAAATAGACTTCAATTTTTAAAAAGTACATAAATACAAGAAAATGCTACTGAAATATCATCCTGCTCAGTCTGAAAACCCACTCAGCCTTGCCGGCACAGCCCTCCCAGGCCCAAGGCACATCCTGCAGATTAAAAGTTGTTACAGCACCCACCTGTATGGGTATACATGACCACACAGTTTTCATCATTGTTTGCAAAGTTGGGTTCATTTGGAGCCCAGGCAACATAGTTCACTGATGTTCCATCCATCCACCTGAAAGAAGTAATTTGAGGGAATTATAATTCTAAGTTGAATTAGTTAATAGTTCTTTGCAAAGGATACATCTGATTTTCGTATTTTAAGTTTCATGTATCTTAGCTTACAAACACATGTTGTTCTTTCTTTAAAGGAAACCAAGACCTTCCACTTCAGATTAGTAAAAAATATTTTCATATCAACACTGCCTACAGTGTTGACTCAGACCAGGTCTGAGCAAATCATCTTTACTGGTGTCCCGACTTTACCTGGTCTCTGAAAACTGGCAGTGTGCTGGAAATGCACCAGTCTAGCACTGGACCTGGATTTCTCTGGAGCACAGACAACTGAGCTGATTTTAGCAATTTCCTGGGTCAAAAGCAATAATATAAGATCTTGTAGGATAAGAAAGAGTCTTGCACCATATACTGGGAACCACTTGGAACCATTTTGTTAAGCATAGGAAGACTTTGATGTCATAAACCTATTCGCTATTTTTTTCCAATTATGCATCAATTGTTTCCTAGCTTGGTGATTCACAAATTTATTTTCAAAAACTAGCCATGAAAAAAGCGAAAAAACCTCAGTGTGCTGGAAGTGATTAATCAGATAAGACTGACAATCTTCAGGCCAATAGCACCTCCAGGACAATCCAATGTTTTTCCAATTTCCGGGAAAAAAAAGTACATGCATTTTTTTGGAAGTAAATTACAGATTAGAAATTTGTAAGGATGCCTGGTTGCTTGCAAACCTCTTGAATTAAACTGGGAAAAAAGTACATCATAAACTTGGAGAATGAATATGAGGCAAATACTGGCATCTTCATACAACAGAGAAGAGAATGAAACTAGTGAGGAAACAAGGGAGAACTGGGAAAACAATGATTATATGAGCAGTGAATGTGATGTAGAAAGCAGAATCTCCAGGAGCTGAGACTACAGAGTCCCTGTGGTTTATAGCTTGTGGCCAACAAACACTGTGACAGAAGAAAGACTAAAATGAAGAGGCTGAGACTCATCTAACCAAGGTTTGAATCCAAGAATAAAGCTCTAGAAAAAGAAGCAGTGGGAGAGAAGAACGTCACAGGAGACACATCTGCAACACATCCAAGGGGTAGAAATTGATAGTGAAAATATGACGGGAGAAGTACTTCACTGAGGAGCAGAATCCCATTTTAAAAATCTATGTGAGGACATAAACCTGTCCACAGGTAGTGTCAGTCATTGAATTTCATCTCCTGAAGCCAACCATGCCAAATATGAATACATTTTGGGTCTGACAAAGTTAATTTGTTTTCCCTTACCGGAATGTTCTGTCAAGGCTCACACTTAAGCCAATATAGAAGTTGTTCCCCCAGTCTTTATAGAAAATCTAAAACAAACAAACAAATTCACTTCAGTAGTAATAAAACAGATGTCAAATAAAATCAAAAAGTTCAAAAAATGCTGTGGTTTTTGTGGCACAATTGCATAGCATATAATGTGCAGGGAGTTGCTGGAATTATGTTCCCAAACTGCAAAATGCAATCTTTTTCCTCCAATTCTCAGTGTATAATTGGGGGAATAATTCAGCAAATTATTTGAAAAAGAAATGGAGAAAAAAAGCTGTGTTAAGAAGGTAAGAATGACCTCTTAAGCAGGCTTATAACAATATTTTTGGGAGTTTTAGGAAAACATCATCAGTATTTACTGACAAGCTGCCAGTAAATTGTGGGGATTTGTACTTATTCATGTGGAGGAAAGAATGTAATATACAGTAATCTCACAACTAGAAGGCACACAAATTATAAGGTGCACTTCCGGCTTTTCAGCAAATTTCTGTACTTTTTCCATATATGAGGTGCACAGGACTACACCTTTTTTTTGCAGCGAGGATCCGTGTGCAACAAAGTAGAAAATTAGTAATGGAATCACGCGACTGTGAGGTTTACTGGCAGGTGCTCAATTTGCAAACATTTTTCACGGATCAGCGTAGCCTTTAAATGCAACCCCAGGCACCCTCCCCGTGCAGCAGGCCCTGGCACTTCTGCCCGCCCCCAGCACCGGCTGGTGCGACTCTTGCGGCGCGTGGCACTCGCGGCTTGGCTTGCAGCTCTACAGCTTGCACTTCTGGATTGGCAAATTTCCAAACTTTGTCCATATATAAGGTGCACCGGATTATAAGGCGCATTTCCAGGTTCCGATCAAAATTTTAGTCAAAAGGGTGTGCCTTATAGTCGTGGAATTACTGTAATTTGATTTTAATAGTAGGAAACTATTTCCAAAACAGTATATCATCACCAGGCCATTCTCTTCCTATAAGGAAATACTCTAACTTAAACCTTTTGCTGCACATATGAGAACAATTTTGACAAAGTCTCCTTTGAATTCTGTGAAAAGAATGAGTTAGAAAAACTGTAATTAGTAATTGCAGCTTTCAGATTAACAGAGCAAAGTCTTTGAAAGTTGCACTGTGAGAACATTCCTAAAAGGAACCTAAGAATTTGTCTATGCACAGCAAGTTATTAAAATAATTATTATAATAAAGCTTCTAAGTAGATAAGCTAAAGAAAGGATGAAAGGTAGAACTGAGGGGTTTTTTTATGATGGGAACCACTTCCTAATATTTCATGTACCAGTTGAAAAAAATGTGCCTCAGTTCACAGCAAAATGGTGCATTTTTCAAGAAAGTGTATTTCTTACATATTTCCAAAGAAAATTTTTTTCAGTTTCACTCTCAATGACAGCAAGGTCACCACCACTCTTCTTGCAAAAGCCTCTGGCTCTTTCCATAGACATTGCCTCTTTGCTGAAGTAGTATTCCTTGTGCTTATATATTATCCAATCATCTTCACCAGGAGCATATTCATAATCTGCAAATTAAAACATTAATTAGCCAGTAATAGAAATTAACTTCATTACATGTTAATTATTTTTTTTCATTGGAATCACAAGACTTACTGAATGTGGAATTAGGCTCTGGTTTCAGTGAGGTTCCTGCAATATAAATCAATATTTGAGTTATTATGCTTCTCAGCCCTCTCCCAATTATATTTACACAGTAGTCAATATTTTAATTCCAAGTAGTAAACTTAAGGGTTACTCAGCATATGCTCATTTTTGTCACAGAACTCCTCAGAGTATGTGAAAAAAGGTCCTACATTCAGCAAACAGCATAGTAGATCATATCATCCGTTAAGCTTACAGAAACAATGGCCATCTTTGGGCTGTTGCATTTCTCTTCCCCAACATACTGCATATACTTTACAAACCTGCCTGTGTGTTTCATGGATTAATTACAATAATTTCACAATTATAAGCCACACCTGATTATAAGCTGCACACCCGGGTAGCTGGGTAGACCACAGGATTTGTCCATATATATGCCGCACCCGAATATAATTCGCTTTTTTTTTTTAAAGGGAGAATCCATGTGTGACAAAATAACGAGTCAGTAACAGAATCGCACCAGCGCAGGGTTTGGTGTCAGGTGCTCAAGTTGCAAACAGTTTTCATAGACCAGTGAAGCCTTTAAAGGCAGCCCCCAGCACCCTCCCCATGCCGCCGGCCGCGGCACTCCCATTCCCGGTGCTGGCTGCCGCCGCCCCCGCCTGCTCGGCAGAGCCCAGTGGCAGCAGGCCCCTGCCTGCTCAGTGGAGCCCGGCAGCAGCGAGTCCCCACGCCCCGGCGGTGCCCTGCCCCGCAGTGAGCCCCTACACCCCGGTGGCGCCCGCCGGCAGAGAGCCACTTGCCACGGCCCCGCTACCCCACTCGCCACTGAGGCGCAGGGTCTCACTGTGGCGGGGGCGCCGCAGGGGCGCAAAGCCTGCTCCCCACCTGCCCCCAGCCTGCCTGGCTGCGGCTCCACGGCGGCTCCGCGGCTGCTCCCTCCCCGGCCGGCTCGCACTTCCAGGTTGGCATTTGGCTGGGATTTGTCCATAAATAAGCCGCACCTGATGATTAGCCACACTAGTGGGGAAGGCTGCATTCTTCAATGAAAATGGTGCGGCTTATATTTGTGAAATTACTGAAATAGTTTTCAACTGCCTTTACTGATAAAATATACGTATACAGTGTTTTATTGTGATTGATGGCATAGCTGTCTCTAACACAGGCAGAGAGTGTGATCTGACCTGGGGAGGATGTTCTTATCTACCTCTAAACGTCGTTAAAGGCAGAAAGTTATTTTACCTTTTTTAATTTGGCAAATGAAGTCCAGCATGTGTTCGCAAAATAAATCATTCCAGTTCATATTGAGATAGCCAGTAAAAACGCCACATTTTTCATTCCCATCATAATTGTTTGGTTCTCCATGGGACCATTTCTCAAAATTTACCTATTGTGGAAACACAACTTGGTAACTATTTTCCTTTTAAAAGGAAACAATTGTCTTGTATCATTCTATTAAAGAAGAATCTACTTCATTTGATTTCATGGTCTGTCTTGTTCTTTAATGACAAATCCTTTAAGGAGACACTAAAATAGAATAATAAATAATGTTTGTTTATAAGCCATGTTAACAAACCAGGAAGTTCTTGCCTCATTTGTTACCAGGAGAGTTGATGTTCTCCCGTCAAGCTCTAAAAAGAAACACATTCTCTGATTTCTTGGTCTTTTATCTTGCTCTGATGTTCCAACCCAAAACAATCCATTGGTGCTGCCATGTGGCCTTGGGCTGGCAGATCTTGATAGACTTATCACAGTGAGGGCAGCAAAGTCAAGCTGGTGTAGATGTTAAAAAATTATTTCTTGCAGCAAATGACAAATGGGAATATAGAGATCAGCACAATCAGACTTACTTAAATCAGGAGTTAGACTCCATCACCTTTCATTACTGTAAATTTCGTATTTTTATCTATAACTACGAACTATCAGAAGATTTAAGACTTTTCCTAGAAAGGAATCAGGTACTAAAGACTTAAGGTCATTTGCATTTTTTATAGGAGCTATGAGAGCTGTCCGCCAAGAGAGACATAAAAAAAAGAGTCAAAAAGCTGGAGCAACAAATTATTTACTTACTGGTGAGCCATCGCTCCACGTAAATCCAGCATCAGAGTCCAAGGCACTTAAACCCATCCAGTAAGAATAGTGAATATAACCTCTCTCTCTGAATAATTACAAATAGAGAGAATGAGACACAGCGTGAAACAGAGAATAAGAATGTATATCATTACAATATTGTCAGCACACTTGATACTTCAAGTATAATTTGAGACAATCATATAAAGTCATATAAAATCACTCGATTGTCACGTGGGGAAAAAGAGCCTGGAACTACACGTGCCAGGAAGCAATGAAACACAGAACTTTAAGGGGAAAACCACAAATGCCATAAGTACACAAAAACTGAATTACATGAAAATATATTTAAAGGTCTTGATTCCACTAAGTAGCTTAGGCATTCAAATTCAGACCTGCCTGTATCATGGACTTGATTTAAACATTCATACAAGCACATCGATAGGTCAGGCTTTTCTTAGTCTTCCAATTTTCCCCCTTACTTAAGGTAGGAAACCAGCACAAAATATTCTTTCACTCAAGAATTTTATCTATTGATCAACTTCAATGAAGTATTTTATCTACTGATCAGCTATGAGTGAGGTAAGAAGATCTGTTTTTTCGCTTTGAATTAAGTTCACTTAAAACCAATTTTGATGGTATTTCTCTCAATTTTGTTTATGTTCAGGAAACTTTTAGAGCATGGCACCATCTTCCCAAAGGTGTGTCAAGAAAACCTTTTGCTCACATCTTTTTACTCATTTTTTTCTGCCACTTTTTACTCCTTTGTAAAGTAGAAATTGATCACCAGAAATCCTTTATGTCTTTCAGACAGGCAATTTTAAAGTTTTTTTCTTCTTGTATTTAAATTATAGACTTTGCAGGTACTTACAGTCTAGTTATCAGGTTTTGCTCTTCTTCACTGTGGATACATGCAAGATCTCCTCCAATGGCTCTGCAAAAATCTCTTGCTTCAAACCACGTTTGCATTTTTTCCCTTCCTCCCTGAAAAATCTATAGAAAGGGAGCAATTAAATACTGTGTTGGGTATTACAGATATTTAGAAACACAAACATGGGATTCTATCTTTCTTCTGATCTCTTGGTCTTGTTCTATTACTGACTATTGAATTGTTCAACCATTTGACCTGTGGTTGTCTATCAGATTTGATTATTGCTTTTCCTATCATCTCAGAGTTCCTATGACTCCAAATTTCAGTTCCATACACACAGCTTTTTCCAACATTTCCCAGCCTTACCACTTGGAGATGGCTGCAGACATGCTACCACAGACTGTGTGTCAAGTAGGTGGGGTAAAATCCACCTTCCATGCATGAACAAAATATATTCCTATTTAAATGGCAAACATTTGCATTCAGAAATTAAATACCTACTTTGAAGCAGAAGCTGCTCTGAGAAACAGACTGCCATCCCTCTGGACAGAGCAGGAGAGGGGATGTTGTTGGGGGAGGAGGAGGGGGGGTGACTCCCTCCACCAGCTGCTTGCAGAGGAAAGTGTTTGTTTCTTCACAGTTCAGAATATCCCATAATCCAGCTGAACTTCCTGTTGCCATGGCCACGCAGCCTGACTCCTCTCCTTCATAAAACACAAAGTTGTTAAATCTTTAAAAAATGTTTAATTTTAAAAGTAGAATTGATGACTATATCTTCTCAAAATATCTGCCGCTTATCAAAGAGTAACCTGTTCCTGCTGCGTTTGGACACAATGGCTCACAATGGCTCACAATGCTCATATGCATTCCTATTAAATCATTAAAAGACTTTTAATGTAAGTTCCTTTTTCATTATTATAGGAGTTGTTTAAAAATACCGTCAAGCAACAAAACCCTAGTGTTAGTGTTAGGGACACATGCAGTCCTAAGTGATTTTCTAGGAGGAGTTACCACAATCCCTGGTCTGTCCCTTCAGTACAAATAGAAAGTAGCATTATCCTTTCTGTTGCTGTATGCCAGAAGAGTTTCTAAACCACTTTTTAGCTTTCAAACCCTCAGTTTGTCATTCCCCAGAGCAGGAACTCAATGCCCCCATGGCACTTACCAGGCATTCCCACATTCCAGTGGGTAAAAGTGACGGGATCTCCACTGGCCCACCTGAAAGTTCCATGTTCTTCCACATCTGAAAGACCAATCCAGAAGTATTTTTCTGGTTTGAATCCAATTATGGAGGTCAGAAAAGCTTGTTCATACCTGTGAAGAGCAAGCACCAAACTGTTGTATCATATTTTATCAGAATTTATTCATTTCATCAAAGAGTTCATGGTAACAAATCTGATAAAGTTAAGGTGGTTTTTCAATAGATATGAAATGAAGCAAGGGTAATTATCTTACTTCTGTAGTTCTAATTATCATGCAAAATAACTTTTCCCTTACATTTTGCTAATGTAAACTATATTTGGAATTTAGGATTTTTCTATTCACCTTTTATACTGTGCTGTGAACACAAGCCAAACAATACTTAATGTTTATATATTTCTCATTCTGTATAAATAAGAGCTACAGTGTTTTACTGAGCTTTATGATAAGGTCTAGATCTTTTAGTGCTGTTACTGTGGCAAAAAAAAATCTACTTTTATTCTAAAATTCTTCCACATCTTCCAGATGTTACAAAGAAAGAAAAAAAAAAGGCTGAAAAGCTTTAATCCAAGAGAAATAAATAGTTCCATGTTTATCTGTTTCTTTTTAGTTCAAAAAGTTTTAAAACAATCTGTCAGTCTGGGGTTGTTGTGCAGGTGGCCCAGTTTTTTAATTCTCAGAGGCAACAACAGTGTAAGTATGTAGTAGCAATATCCTAAATGTCTGTATTGATGACCTAAAAGCCTCTGACGTGTTATACAATACTTCATCAGCTGTATCTGAATTTTTTCTGGAAAAGAGTGGTGTCACACTAGATCGACATTATGGGTAACTGCTAAGCAAGAAGAAATTTGTTTAACACTTCCATCCTGGCTACACACATCAGAGAACAATAATTATGTTTCCATACCTGTCTCTTACAGTAGCCAGGTAACCTTTGTTTTCTTCACAAACTTTCTTTGCTTCTGAAAATGTTGTTGGCAGCTGCACCAGGGAGTAACAGTAAAAGCCATGCTTCATCCAGCCCTGCCAGTGTAGAAGCAGAGATGTGCAGAGAAGCCGTCAGATTGCACAGCTTTGTGCACTTCCAAAAACCACACCAGTACCACACCTGAAGTCAAAACTGATCTTAAAGGCCACGAAAGGAGCTAGTAGGATAATCAAACACAGTTTTTGTGACCATAACAGTGGACACTGGTTATGCCTTGGGGCTGGCAGCCACAGTCACAGCCACTTTGCAGCTCCCTGTGTAAATCTTCCTCTGCCTTCTCATTGCATAAGTAGCTGTTGCAAGAGTTTACAATCTGCAAAACACTCAGCTCAAATATTCCTGATTCCTGGAATATTGATTCCCACTTCCTGGCAGATTGACAGAACTGAGGAGGGGTGCTACCCTTGA
This sequence comes from Sialia sialis, assembly GCA_009812075.1. NCBI lineage: Eukaryota > Metazoa > Chordata > Aves > Passeriformes > Turdidae > Sialia > Sialia sialis. The sequence continues at coordinate 20,256,375 of VRYO01002734.1, forward strand.
CTCATGTGTTACACCCTGAAAGGATTGCGGAGAGAGGCTTTTAAGGGTGCAGTGACTGGTTCTGCAGTAGGAGAGAGCTGAGTGAAGCATACTTGGAATTAAAAAAAAGGAAGTCAAACTACATTTCACTTAAATAAAGCAAAAGTTTCCCTATCAGTCTACGAAGTACGAATACATATGAAATCAACAGTTTTCTAGGCTCCAGTAAGAACAGTTAAAAGAATCTGCTTCTGTCATGGTTATTATCATGGGAGTGAAAGTAATACACAATCACCTTCTGCTGCTTTTGTTTTACACTTACTTTCGGGCAGCCTGGGGAAACAACTTCAGCTTCCCCTGGTTCTTCAGCCAAGGGTTTCCTTTTACAGATGTAGCCAAATTTCATGTCACAAGCACTGTCAACCCAGGATCCATCCTAAGCATTGTAAGAAGGAATCACAGAGAGAAGTGAAAGCTAGAGACAGTTCAGATCCACCAAGAATATCCATCCTCAGAAAGAGCCCTTCTGTCTTCCTGCAGCTGTGACTGTTTCAGCTCTCTTCCTTGCCTTGATTTTTCCCCCAAAACTCCCAAATACATACAGTCATTTCCTCAGAGATGTGAGAATGAAGGCTGTATCTATTAAAGATTCAGGGACTGATGAGAGCAGGAAAGAAAAATCATGTTCCTCTCTATTCTCATCAGCATGGCATCTATTATGTTCATATAACCAGATGACTACAGCAAGAAAATTATGACTAAACCAAACATAAAATATGAAATAATGTCTTTCTTCCCACAACATTACACTTTTTTTTTATAATGAGTAGGAAACAAAATACAATCTGGTTTTGTGTCTCCAGAGTGACTCTAAAACCCATAAATTTTATTAGTTTTAGAGAAAAAATGAGAAAATCCATGCTCCAAGAATATATTTCTCTATGGTCAGTAATGTTCCATGTGGATGATGAGTGATTTCAACCAATTTCAGATGAGAACTGTCTCAGACAAAGCCAAGTCTCCATGGAATGCACTACTTCTGGTGAATCACACAGCTTCCTGGATTTAATCTTGAGAATATTTCCACACTAAGATATCCCAAATTAAACAAAGTCCATAAATACTTTTAATATTTTCAAAACCAGTTAAAACCAGCAATTTTTTATTTTTTTTTTTTAATTATGAATGTTTTCCTTTTAGGAGACAAAAGTACAAGTATGAGAGTGGAGAAGAGTTTTTACCTGCCCCTTCATAAGGATGCAGTCTGCCTTATTCCAAGTGTGGGCTGGCTCTCCATGGTGCCATTTGGTATAAGTCACAGGTGTGCCATCACTCCACTCAAAGTACATTTGAACTCTGAAGTCATTTAGACCAATCCAGAGCTCATCATCTGGCTCTAAGAACACAAAGTTAATTTTAGGTATGGATAAATCTTATAAAGGAATAATTACATCTCACACCCACTTTTGACTGAGGAACTTAAAAGAAATAAGACCACGGTTACAATGATTTCATGAATACTAGCAACAGTATCATCTCAGATTTAAAAAGAAAAAAAAAGGAAAAAAAAGGAAAAAAAAGAATGGTTTTCAGGAATACTCACTGTAACCAAGTTGTGACACTGTAAAACTGTACTCTTCAATATTATGAATGCTTGCCAGCTCTCCATCTTCTCTTCTACAGGCAGACTGGGCTTCCTTCCATATTTTTGGTGTTCTATAAATTCTGTAGCAATGACCTGCATAGGGCACCCATTCCCTGGAGCATTTAATATGCTTTGAATCACCTAAAAGAAATATATCATAAATGAAATAGTCTATTCAGTGTTTTATTTACATCAAAAAGAGAATTACCTGCACTGATATGAATTTGAAATATTGGAGCACATAATGGAAGAGAAACCAAAGTCTGAGGGTACAAAGATGAGAAAACACTTTTTCCCTCCTATTTGTGCTTGGAGCTCCCAAAAACCTATTTTACCGGAGTAAGTAAATACTGAGTAATTTGGCATGCAAATGTACAGGGCACAACTCCACATTGAATCCCTGTCTGTGAGGCTCTGGGAACAGCCAAGTTCTACAGAAAAGGGCCTCCTTTCCTACTCAGGGACTCTATCTTGGTGAATTTTGTAGCTTTTTATAATTTTTTCCTTGGAAAGAGCAGGTGCTCAGGAGCAACTTGGAGCTCCTAGACAGCTCAAATCATCTATTAGAGAGTCCAGACACACTGTACCAGAAATGTTATACCAGAAATTCCAGTTGCACAGAAAAGACTCACACTTTGTGCAACACTGTTTCTTGGTATGAATTCAGTATGGCAAGCCCACCTTCTATTGTTTGGAAGGTTCCCATGCTCTGCACCTACAGAGCAAACTGGAAGGGAGGATGTGTGCCCAGAATTGGTGTGTGGTCAACTGCTTTTTCTGATGCTCCCTGGACATGGTTTGGACCTGGACAAATTGCATTCCCCTAAGCAACATCCAGACATGGTTTAATGGTTAGTGGGGTCAGAAATCTTTCCAAGTGAACTGCCTGGATACGGCCAGAAACTACAGGATATTCATGTGTCATGCATCCCCTGAGCTATATAATATTATATACAGTAATGTCATGACTATAAGGCGCACCCTTTTGACTAAAATTTTAACTGAAACCCAGCAGTGCATCTTGTAGTCCAGTGCGCCTTGTATATGGACAAAGTTCGGAAATTTGCCAACCCAGAAGTGCGAGCCGTGGAGCTGAGCTGCTGAGCCATGGCAGCCGTGGCAGCCACGGAGCCGAGTTGCCGATCCATGAGAGCTGTGCCAGCTGGTGCCAGGAGCGGGCAGGAATGCTGGGTCCCGTGGCACAAGGAGGGCCTGGGACTGCGTTTAAAGGCTACGTCGATCCGTGAAAAATGTTTTCAAATTGAGCACCTGCCAACCGGCAATCACGTGATTTTGTTACTACAGTAATTTCACAATTATAAGCCACAC
>VRYO01002734.1:20260327-20270732 GCA_009812075.1 Sialia sialis
GCTACTGGGAGGTGTGGCTTATAATCAGGTGCAGCTTACAATTGTGAAATTACTGTAATTCGTTGCTTTGTTGCACGCAGATCTTTGCTGCAAAAAAAGAGTGCGCCTTATAGTCCAGTGCGCCTTATATGTGGACAAAGTTCAGAAAATTGCTGGCATCCTGGAAGTGCGCCTTATAATCCCATGCGCCTCATAGTTGTGAAATTACTGTACTCATATATATTAGGGAAGGGAGGTACAATGAATTTAGTTGCATGCTGGGAATTACCAGTTAAGCAACTGCGCTCCTATTTCTTCACATAGCTAAGACCTAATGTGCCTCAAGTCAAAAGGGAACTCAACAGGGGAAAGATTCCAGATGTTTAGTCTGAAACTTTCCTGTCAGAATTAAACAAAAAGGCTCACTGAGAGCAGGGGAGCATGAATTCAGACTCACATTTTTTGGCAGGCCATAGGTTTAGAGTATATATATCACAGCAGAGGATGGATGGTCTAGATAACATGGCTAAATACCTTGTTCTGCCTTCTTTGGTACCCTGAGCTCTTTACCAAATGATGAAAAACATTTAGACATCATCTTTAAAATGAGCCAGAAAATTAAAGTTTTCTCAGTACTTGACCCAGGTCAACAAGTGCAAGGCTTTTGTTTTGACAATATGTTGCCTTTTCATCCATGACATCCTCACAATATTTCTAACTGTAAAATTGCCCTTAGCATTCAGCGTACCTGAAGGGATGGTGGAAGAATCCAGGGAGGTGTTTCTCTTTTGGCAGATATATCCCAGTTTCCGATCACACAGCTGGTTTTCCCATTTGCCATTCCTACCTTGGAAGGTCCCACATATTTTTCCAGGTTCCACAGAGGGATTTCCTTTAAAAAAGAGTAACAGAATCCTCCTATTAACAGTGAAACTTTTCACCTTTTCATGGGTGCAGTTTGCAGATGCAAAGCTACTGGGTATTATTCTTTAGAGTGATAAATCCTAAGAGGTGTAAAAAGGGAGCATCACTGCGGTGGGAGAGGAGAAGAGGAGAGAGAGGAGGAGGAAATTTTGAGACGTTGATCATCATCTAAGAGAAATGCACTTACCTGGAGCCCAGTTGAGGTATCTGAAGGGTCTCCCCCCAGTCCATTTCCAGCCACTGTCAAGTGCATCGTAGAGACCAATCCAGAGCTTTGCATTGATGCCCAGGTCACTAGTGAGCCCTAAATGGCCAAAACAGTCAGGTTATTAAATGCTTCTGATTTTTTAAGTTATTCAATAAGACCGGAAACAATATTTTAAAGCATGAGGGATATGTATTTTTAGCATAAGTTAGATTATTTCCATTATTTTAATTTTGTGAGAAACTCTTTTAAGAATGTCATTGAGACCTATTTTTATGAGATAAATATAAGTATTCATGTTAAAAGCTTAGACCTGACATATATTTTCAACAGTGCATCATTTAAAAATATACTTTACCTAATAGATACATTTCTTCACGGAGGTCTGTGATACTTAATAATTCTGCATCCTGCTGTTGGCAGCTTTTTCTTGCTTGGTGCCATGTCAAAAGTGACTCTGAGTTTATCTGATAGCGTGTTTCTGTCACCGGATTTGTTTTCCAAAATTTATTATGGGTGGTATCTATAAAAGACCATACCAGCAATTTGACAAGGTAATCATGTTTACTAACTCAGAAAATAAAATCTTTGCTGCAGAATAAAACTATATAACTATGTGATTTGATAATTTTTACGTACAGAGTTCACAGAATCACAGAATGACTGGGTTGGAAGAGACCTTCAAGATCATCAAGTCCAACCCATGTCCTAACACCTCAATTAGACCAAGGCACCAAGTGCCACATCCAGTCTTTTCTTAAACACATCCAGGGATGGTGACTCCACCACCTCCCTGGGCAGACCATTCCAGTACTTATCACTCTTTCCATTAAAAACTTTTTCCTAATATCCAACGTTTTGTCTCACATAAATGTACTTTGTCCATTCAATATTTAAAATATTTAAATTACAAAAGGAATTATCCTTACAAACCTAATTTTTCTACATTGATTCTCTTCTTTTTATTTATGCAACTCATCTACTTCTCTCACACTATAGTCCACATTACTCCACTCACTGATATATTCTACCTATACAAGTGTTTCTCTCTTCATACAGAAGTTTTGGTCTCCACACCAATGTTCTTACCTTCAGATCCCTCTTCCAGACTACCCAATAGCACAGAAATTACCATTTCCACACAATCTCATGTGAAGTGGGGATGAAGGGGCAGGGAATTTGTGTATGGAAGCACTGGAGCCCTGAAGGCAGGTGAAGTTCACTGCCTGAGTCCCGCAGCCTTCCCTTCACTAAAGCCCTCCTGTTGTCTCCTCCATCCTGTAACACATCACAGCCTCCTGATACATCTCACCTCCCTCATCCACTGCACTTCCTTTTGTCTTGTAACCCAGTCCTAGGGGTTTCCTCTTCCTTTATTCATCAGTCCCAGCCACCACTGTCAGAATACTCCCTGCAAATACCAGTCTTGGGGACGCTGTAGGACAGTGAGAGCAAGGATCAGATGCCTCATTTCCTTGTTGCACAGCTCAGAATTCAGCTTGCTGTCCAATGCTACTTCCACATCCCAAGAGCATTTTGACCATGGCAGTGGATGACACTTTTGCTTAATAGCTTTCCTAAGATTTTTATAAATAAGTTACCTTTCAGCGGGCAGTTTCCAAACAACTGGTCTTTATCAAAATCTGAAGATGTTGCACACCAGAGAGAGTCTGCATCATCCCTCCGAGGGATGCACTCAGCATACCATTTCCCTTGGTACTTGAAAGGGAACACACAGGGTGCACCAAAGGCATTTCCTCCCAGTGTGTAGATTTCTGTGGAGAAAACCAGAGACCAATAGTCAACAGCCAGCTGGCATCAGATGCTCCCTACAGTGACACTCATAGCCAGATTACCATGGACAAAGATGAATCATGCAGGGCTCACCACAACAGTACTTTGGTACCCCAAACCTCTAAAAGGCTATTGTGCCAATCAGGTATGACTGTGGCAGAATATTCATAAGTGAGACTCTTTAACACTTAATTGAGCCTCAAACTCATTTTTGTTTAACTTTGTCATTCTGGACTACTGTGTCAGAGGTCCTTGTGACTCAGCTTCTCCTATGGCATACATACTTCTCTCCTTAGATACATTTATTTTTCCCCCTGCATGGTTGAAAAAACTTGGAAAGAAGTTATCACAATATTTTTATTAGTCTTCATGAGAGGAAGCTGTATCTTAAATTTGCAGAAACTCTGCTAGGAAGTGACCCTTCCATCACTCATCAGTCTAATTTGCTTCATGCTGTCTGTACAAAATTATGACAGATTTCATTCCTGTGCAACAGCTGTAGTATGCAATAAAAATTTATTCTATTGTTATTTAAATTCCCAACATACCAGTGTCACAACAGAAAGGAGATTAATTACTTGATCCTAAATGTCCCCTCTACATAGCCCAAGAGCCATAAAATTGTCAGAAAAGGGGATCTTAGTTTCTAGGGGTCCTTTTCCAGGATGTTAAAACATTTGCATCCTAAACCATTATGCAGCATTTTTCATTTTGCTTTTTTCTACCTTTGGTTTTTACTAGGCCTAGGAAACACTACATAAATAATGTTAATGGTGAATTCTGTCTATCTAAACTAGAAATTCACTTCATAGAGATTATTAGTAGTCAAACCAAATAAGAGCAATAATAAAAACTAAACATAACACAATCATCTCTTCTATAAATTAAAAAATATTTTAAAACAGTCCTAAATTTCATTTTTCTGTTATTGTACAAACAGATTTCCCATTCTTCCTTATGCTTACATCATGGGCCTTTGTCATTTTATTCTATCATTTGAAAGAATTGGACTTTATAAGTTATGCAGAGATGTATACAGCTATATTTGCTGAAAAGTATACAGATATATTCATCTTTTATTTCTAAACCCTATTTATAATTAGCTCCTCTGTTGATGTCACTCTAAGAAAATGGTTGCTGCCTGTTAAGCAGGCAGTGGAATGCTTGGGTAGGGGCAGTCAAGTCACCAAGAAATAAAGGTGGAATTTCAGTACTCACCCTCATAGCGCTGAGAGCACACGTTATCTGCACTTCCATGGATTTTCCACCTGCTCCCTTTGCTGGATACTTTGGACAGCCTAATTTTCTTTCCCTTCCCCTTGCCATAGTTGAGAAATAAATCCTTGCCATGGGTTGCCAGTGTGTCATTTCTGCATTCCCACCACTGGAGCTCGTTTGTCCTGTTGCAGGGCACCAAGGTGACAGGAGCCTCGTCGTCCTTGGCAAGCACTCCCAGGCACAGCTTGAGTGCCACACTCAGCAGCTGGGTGGGAGAGACCCATCTGAACTTCTGAAACCCATCATGCTCATCACAAGTGGTAGTGATGACTGAGCTGGAGTTCTGAGCTTGGGCACAGAGCTTGTTATCTTCATTATAGATTGAAAATGTTCCCCTACCTATACAACAAAAAGACAATGAAAATATTTGAGGAGAAGTTTCTTAGATGATAAACTCTGTTAGTTACTATATGACAGTCTGCTACCAAAAAAAAAATGAAACTACCAAAACAAAACCAAAAAGCCAACCAAATAAACAAACAACCAAAACCAAAACAAAACACCCCAAAGTAGTATATATAGTTCATAGAGAGAGAAATTAAGGGATGTTAATCATTGGTATAAAGGATATTTATGAAAAGATTTTTAAAATAAAAAAAAATAATAAAAAAAGCTGAAAATACAGCTCTTTCAAGAGAAATTGCTCTTCTTCATATCCCTCCTGAAACTACTGTGGTCTCAAAATGCATGTCAAAAATGACCTTCATTACATTCAATTTTGTAATTTCTTCGAAGTTCCACCAAAGCATTTTTAAATGGGCTTTAATTCTGCAAGTAACAGGATCATTTTGCAAAAAGCAATTTTTTCAAAGAGTTTTATTTGTAGGTTTCTCAGGAGGGAAGCCACAACTTGCAGCATCATCAGTTCTGAGCAGTTAAACTAAGCCAATATTCTAAGTGCTATTAATAACTACATTTGTAAATAGAAATGTGAGACACTGCACATCAGGGCCTTGTTTCTTAAGATCAGCTTCAACAAAAAGCCGACTCCAAATCTTCACTCTTTTTGCAGCCCAGCCTGCATCCCTTCACCCCCTTATAGGGGAGAAGGGATCACCCAAGCAGCGCCATTGAATTTTACCCGAGGTTTCTTGCCAAGTCCAGAATTTAGCTGGGCCTTCATAACCCTCCCATCCCAGAGCTGACAGGGAGTGGTTGAACAGCCTTGGTGTTGTTGTTCTGAAAAGCTGTAGACCAGAACAAGCCAGATATTTTCCCTGACTGAGCTCTCTGGCTGCAGTGGTTCTTGGGAAGGTTAGCAGAGGATGGGTTAGAGCTGGCTTGGTCTCACCCAAAAGCATGCACAGAAGAAATTGTCCTGTGGTGGATTAGATCATTGGTGCATTGGCTGGTCCCTGCTGCTATTCCAGCAACAGTTCTGGAGTTGCAGAGCTCTCTAGCTAGGAACATGCTGTGGAAAACTCACAGCTTCATTTTTTTTTCCTCTCAGCAGTAGGAGAGTGTGAAATCTAATGGACAGGTGGGCTGCTAAGCTTCCTAAAGCTCTCAGCTTGGAAACGAGTTTTCAATATGCACTGATCAGCATGCTCTGGTCTATAGCCAAGAAACTCAAAGCACACATCAGCCAGTAGTTCTGTGCATGCTGAAAATTCACTGCTCTGTACTAAGCACTTCTAGTCGCTGATGGAGTAAACTGAAATCAGCTTTTCATTCAGCTTAGCACTGCCAAGGTTATGGCCACATCTATTGGCACATTCACTCATATACCACATTGAAACCTGGGCTAAGGAAAGAGAACGCCTATGCAGATAGCATCAAACTTCAGAGCCAAACAAAACGTTTTCAAATTATACACTGTGACTAGAACTAAGGAAGATAACTAGAACACATGCTAAAACACTGAAAACTTCCACACTCAGCAGAAGACAAAGACTTACCAGACATTTGGAGAGATGTACCAATGGAGAGAAGAAAAATCAGGGGCAAGTAGAGAGACATGGCAGATATTCCCCTCCGTTCTTCCCTTCACCTTGTATTGATCCTAAAGACCAAATCAGTGCCTTGCAAGAAAGCCCCACTGCACTGAAGTGGATTAACAAACCCTTTTTAAGACCCAACAGATACAGGGAAGTTCTGGGCTTCAAATAAGGAACTATGTCATGTCACATGAGCAATTTTGAAATAATACGTTAATGAGTAAACTTTGCTTTCTAAGCTAGTTTTTCTACTGTATTAAAGTTTGCCATGGAAATAAAAGATCTAACAGGTAACATTTTAGTGTGGATTTCTTCTGACATTCCTAATAACTCAGAATCATTCTTTTTACCAAAAGGTGAGATTGCTTTCTCATTTGCAGAAATAAATGAAAGAAGTAAAAAAGAAGAGAGAGATTTGTCTCCATCAATACATGATGAAAAAAGCCTGAGTGCAGAGCAGTATTGTGAAAAATCTGATGGGGCATCATACAAATGAAGTAACTATGACCTTGGAGTCAGAGAGAACCAAAATTTTTTATGTCTGAAATTCCACAGAAAATAAAAAAAGCTGAAGAAAGTCAGATCTCTGTTCTTCAGGAGATACTTATTCTTTCTTTTGCTCCATTCTTGACAGTATGCAGGAGTAATTACCCAACTGACAGCAACAGGTGAAGAAATTTGGGAAAGAAAACACAATTCTAGGAAAAAGAGAACATGTAACTGGAAAATACTGGATTTTCAATTAATGCTCGTGAGGAAAACTAAACTGATGAGGAATACTGCTTCATTTTTCATCCCACTAGTCTGTGAAAGTTTGCATCTTATAAAGTGTACACCCTACAGGCATTCTGACAAAATTCTGGTGTTTACTTTGATAGAACTTTCTCCATGATAACTTAAAGACCTCAAAAAAGTTAGAGCACAGGAAGGAGAAAAGGGACTCTGGAGGAAGCTTTACATCAGATTTTGCACATGGACTTAAAAAAATTTCATTCCCATACCTCCAGGAGAGGCTGGTGTGGGATACCATCCCCAATATTGCATCTGCAGCAATATTCCTGCTGCTGTGGTTAGTAAAAGACTGGACAGTCACATGAAGATGTGGGATTTTGCCTCTGACTCAGCTGAACGACCCAGTGGGTCTGAAAATGTAGGGAATGCAGGGAATTAGAGTAGAACAAAGCCATAACAGTGAGGGAGAACAGTGGGACACCAAGGCAAGCAGACACAGCTAGAGCAAATCCATGCAAAGAAGGAAACCTGGAAAGGATGCTGAGATTTGAGGAAAGTGAAAGAAACGAGGGCTGCTCCACAAAGCAGCAGAATCCAATTACTCAGTAAGTTTTAATCCATATGAAAGGATAGCTGCACAGAGTCTGGAGTCAAGCAATCTGGTACTCCCCAACATCAGAGTGCTTGAACATGCAACCTCAATCTTCCAACTTTCCTTCCTTCCTTGCTCAGGAGCAAGACAAATGTGTCTTGTCACTGTGCTGTATAAAGCATCACAGAATATCCAAATCTACCAGGGGGCAACAAGGATAATTACAACAGAAGAAAATAAACTGGCTCTCTTCTGAACAAATGTCAGTGGTTTTTGAGATAACTGGCATTGATAACCAGTTGAGAGAAGCTGGAAAAGAGCAAAACATACTAAATAAAGTCAGCTTTACCTCAGTGTTTGTGTGTTTGTCTGAACAGATTGCATCACTGCCCACAATGTGGAAAAGAAAACTAGAGGAGTGTGAAGATGTGCTCCAGGGTCTGCCATTTGGCAGAGCACAGCCTGACATTTTAAAAGTGGCGAGGAACAAAAGCTGCTGGAGTTTGTGTTGAGTCAGCATTGTTCCTTTGGCAATCTCTGCTCACAGGCAGGAAGTTACAGTGTGCAGATTCTCCACCTTTCTTCTGAAGTCCAAACTTCTTCAGAGAAAAGGGGAAATGAGAATAAAACACAAGGGCATCAAGAAACACAGCAATGTGGAGACAAAACCTTAGACACTATTGAATATTGCCATCAAGCCATTCCTCAGGTGCCCCCAGAAATGGATAGGTGAGGCCATCTGCGTTCAACTGGATGGTTCCCAAAATTCATTCTCAAAAAATCACTTATATTAAAATATGGAGGTAATTCTGTGAACATTTACCCTGCTATAACTTGATATAAGATTTCAATCAAGAATCCCCATATGTAGGACCATCACCATTTCCAAACTATAAACATCTATTTCTTTCAAGAAAACATACTCTAAACCTCAGGAACATTCTAGCCTAAAAAAAAAAAAAAAACAGTGAACAGCCTTTCTATTTTTCTATCTTCATGCTACATAATGATTGATTTTTTTTTTCTTTCATTTTTCTAAACCACCTGATCAAATATTAGAAATCTTGGCAGCATCAGAGGATTATACATATAAACTATTAGAGCTCAGTTAAAACATTTATTAGCTTTTCTATTCATGTTCCGTTGTTCAGACTATTCATCATCTTGTTTTTCAAAGAATTATATTCCTTGTGTTTACAGCAAGTACATTTCATAAAAGCAAGAACTCAATTTCTCTGTGAATATGTGCATATATATGCAAAATACAGCCTGAGACCTCCCCTAAGTAGTATCATCTACTTGGGAGACAAAGTAAGAGATCACAAGAGCAACAGTTTGGTTCTAAGGCACCTGACCAACCCCAGTCAGTAGCAGAAAATGGTTAAAAGATGTGGTGAAGGATCAGAATACATAAAATAGAAATTTAGAGTGTGCCATGCAAACATGAATCATTTCCAATAAATCATTTATTTTTTCCAGTCAAATAGTAAAGCATATTTTAGCTATCTCTGTTCCTTGGTAAAAGCTATTTGATCTTATATTAATTAGATATTGTTCAAAGTTTTCAAGCTTGTTTGTTTCTGTACCTTCTATTCAAAACCTTCGTTGAGAGTTTGTGTATAAAGTTTCAATGCTCATCTTCTGGTTATGACATGGAACTGTAATGATTTCCTGTGCTGTAAATGCTACCGTTTCTATATTCATCTTTTTAATGGGAAATTTCTTTGAATTCCATGGCCTTGAAATAGGAGGTACTGTAAGCCATGCAGCTTAAATTTCCTCCTCTCCTGAAAATCTTTCAAGTTTTTTTAACTCACACTCTTTCTAAAATGAGCAGGCTAAGTATCTTCATCTTCAGAGTAGGGTCTCTTATTTGGAACCTTCTCTATTTTTTCTGTTCCTGTTTGGACAGGAGAGAAGAACTGACAGCATTTCACAGAAGCACCTACATCTATTGCCAGCTATTAACTAGCATGGCACTGTTAATTCTCTTTAACTCAGAGATGATGCTGGATTTCAGGAAAAATAAATGGATGAATGAGCTCAGAACTATCCAGGCTCCAGTATCTGAATTCCCTCCTTGACAACAGTTAGTGATGTACTTTTTAAGTATGGAAAAGAACTATAGATGAGACACACCCTCTATTTTTATCTTCTTTGCAACCAAACCTTGCACAGTAATAAAGGTCATATGGAAGAACAACTCAGTGTACAGATATCATTTTAAGATTGTGCCTAGAAGACAAATGAGCTTCTTTTAGGTGAGACTGCACCTGTTTGTTGTTTGTCAGGCTCTCTTGGCCTTTCATTTTCTGTTTCACATAAACTCCTACCTGGCACCACTCCTCCATGTAACTGAAACAGCATGGCACTTGGTATTGTTAATCATTCAGTCAAGAGCTTTCTGTCCCACGTCACATCAGGTGGCATAAAAAAATTAGAGGTACTCATCCTTGAAAACATATGCTTGAACATCTGTTCATTAAAAATGGAAACAGCAGTAGGAAAGAGCAAGGAAATAGCTGGGAGAAAGAGAGCAGAGCCAGAGGAAAAGAGTTCCTGGACAAATTTTCCCATCTTACCTACATGTGTATGTCAGTTTAGACTTTTACTAAATCCCTCAACTCACATTTTTGTTTGTCCTTAAGCAGATACTCCTGAGACAGATTCCAGCAATTATGGTAAATATTATCCTTGATCACAACTTTTGCTGGGATACCCCAGTGGTATTATCTCCTTTTTGCACTTTATCATATCACAGAGTCTTATACAGATGAGACTATGAAATGCAAACCTATGTTAAAAATCAAAGATAGTTATTTTTTATTTCACAGAGCAAAATCTGAAACCACAAAATGAATCCTTGCAAAAGTTTGTATTCAAGTGAGGAATCATGCATGATTTACATTTCACAGTAGCTACAAAAATTAGGAATATAAAGTCCTTGGGAAATATAAGATGTCC
>VRYO01002734.1:20271732-20305347 GCA_009812075.1 Sialia sialis
TGTAAATAAAATCAGTAGTAACTATTACATTGGTAAAGCTAAATTGTTTTTCACTTGCAGCATACATCCCACAAACATATGCTACTCATTGAGAAGCTGTAGAGAGAGCAGTACCAACATGTGATCACCATAACAGCTACGCAGACACTTTCTGCTCCTAGAAACCTTCAGAACATGCATAGGCAATTCTACTCCCTCTCCTCAGTAACTGCTACCTGATAAGAAGGAAGTTTTGCCATGACCTTCATCACCTCTCACCAACAAACCCACTTGTGGCCAGCCAAAACTGGTAGCTAATATCAACCACACTTTTCCAAGCCAGTGGTCTGCCTCCAGATTTTCCCTGTTTAAATCCTAGAATACACAAACTACAAGTACTACATTCTTGGTTTTCTGTGGAAAAAAGCTGTGGAAGCTGAAAGATCATAAAGGTATTTTTCCCCACATAGTTTGGAGGGGAAATGTGCCCAAATTCAGACTTACCCTGTAGTAATCATGCCTGTACTTAAGTCTGGAGGAATATTTGAAAGATGGTGGAATTACAAGATATTTACTGAATTGCTCTGAGTATCTGTTCAATAGCATGGTTTGAAATAAATCCATTGCAGAAACGTCAAATTTTGCTTGCATTCCACAAGTGGATCTATCTACATTTTACTTTATTTTATCCGTTTCTACTGTTCCACTTAACGATTAGTCAACATTACCACTTTTCTTATATGCACATTTACCAGTGCGATCATCAAATCCTGAGACCTGAAACATTTCACCTTATATAATGACTACAAAATAAAGTAACTGCAGTTACTTTATGCATATGACATTACACACACACAGAAACAGGCTGTTACAGTAATTGCACATGAGAAAATATCTTTGGCTTCATTCTAATTGCATAATTTTAATAAAACAAGGCACATTTTATTTTATTACATTACATTTAATATTACATATTACATTACATTTCCTTTTGTTACATTACAGTGTTGCATGTTCATTCTGCTCTATGTTGGTCACAAGATCCTTTGTGTCACTAATTCCAGGAACTGCATCACCATTAAAATACAAATTATTCCCAAAGCTGTCATTAGTTGGCAAACAATTCTTTCTTCTTTTGTAGAAGAGATATCCTGCAAGGCCACTTCCAACTAGGATGATAACACCAACAATAACTATAACTCCCGTTTTGCTGTGATTTAGAGTAGAAGCCTTCTCATCTTTTGTCATTGCTGAAAACAAACAGAAAGAAATGAAGACAATGCTACATACTCTATATCTGGTTACTGGACACAAGTTCTTTAGAATGCATGATCTTTTAAGAAAAAGGGGTTCATTTATTTCAAAGTAATGAGAAGCACATGTAGTAACATAAAATAACTTGATTTTAAATCGCTAATATTGTATGCTATATCACAAATTATTATTTTTCTCGAATCTGCATTTGGAGATGCACCCAAATAGAGTGCATCTAATATTGTACTAGGAAACAGTGTCATCCTAGGAAACAGGTGTAGTACTTAGGTATATCAAAAAATTTAAAAGACATAATACAGAACAGAATTTTTTTGATTTATGATCTTAATGTGGGACTAGTTTCTAGTTTTTTTCTACTTGAAAGACATTCTTACCCATTGTAGGTATTTCAGCAGGTGGCATTTCAGATGCTGGTGGCATTTCAGTTGCTGGAACTTGAAAACATTAAAAAATAATTCTATTTTTTGTATACTTATTTATTTCTACATAATTTATTATTTATTTCTATATTTTGGAACATACTGAGAATCCTGCTCAGAACTTGGCTTTAGTTCATAGAAAATTATATACGGCTAAGGCATAGCACAAAGGTCTAGTGTATTCTTGTCTCATATGTAGTTATTTACATAAACTAGCAAAAAAGAAGGAATATCAAAATCTCCATGAAGACTGATCCAGAAATCAGAATGAAACCACAGGAAAATCTATACAGCATCTTGAGGACAGACATGGTGAAACCTAATCCTCAATATAAATAAAAATTCTTGCAGTACTTGCCATGTAATAAAAATTCTTGCAGTACTTGCTATGTAAACATAAAGAGTGCAATAAATTTGGTTTGCCGAGAGATTTTGATGGCTTACCCACACAGACACCTGAAATCACTCATGAACTTCACAGTGCCCCAGCAAGTAATCACATCTGAACTAAAAGGTTTGTAGCTCATTTAAATTTTAGCATCTGGACCATGAAATCTGGCCTGCTGGGTAAATGTGCCGTCACACAAAGGTCTTTATTTTTCCATGTGGATATAAAATCAGTTTATTACTAAATCTTGGATCAATGCATCATGTTTCATTCTGAAAAAGGTGAAATCAGGAATTTAAATTATTTTTACCAGTCCCCATGTTCATTATTCTCATAGTGCTGTCTAGTGACAGTAGAGAGGGTGTGGGCACAGCTCTGCAACACAGATGTTCCCTCTGAATATCAGGAAACACTTTTTCACTGGGAGGGTGACTAAGGACTGGCACAGGCTGCCCAGGCAGGTTGTGAATTTCCATCCTTGGGTTGTAACTATAGGTCCTTATAAGAAGTCCCTTTCCAGCTGTCTCGTGAGCCCCCTTTACGTGCTCTAAGGTCTCCCTGGAGCCTTCTCTTCTCCAGGCTGAGCACCTCCTCACTTATGAAATAAAGTTAGATACTTTATGGAATAGACCTGCTACAGAACTCTCAAATTACTATGGTAAAAATTAGCTCAATATATGAAACAGAAAACAACACCTATTCTATGGGAAGACTTCCATCATGATTTTGTGTTTCTTCAGAAAGCAGCAAACATAACCAGCAATAGCCAGTGCAACTTAGTAAAACCATGCTTCTGATGCTCCATTTTTTGGTCTGCAGCCATTTTATAGTTTGTTTAAATCCTGCACATGGAGTATTGTTACAGTTCTGAAAACCTGTGCCAAGAAAAGCTGCATTTCTGTGACAATGTAGGACTAGATTGTCTCATGTTTCGGGTGAGTGACTATACAATGCTTGCATTCACACTAGAATTAGGTTGAATTCATGGCATTGCAGATCAGCAGACTTGACTGGCTGAAGATAATCCTAGAAAAAGTAAGTAATTTCACAATTATAAGCCACACCTCCCAGTAGCCAGGTAGACCACAGGATTTGTCCATATATAAGCCACACCTGAATATAAGCCGCACTTGGATCCATGTGTGACAAAGTAACAAATTAGTAACAGAATCGCTCCAGCGCAGGGTTTGGTGTCAGGTGCTCAAGTTGCAACAGTTTTCATAGACCAGCAAAGCCTTTAAAGGCAGCCCCAGGCACCCTCCCCGGTCGGCTCTCACTTCTGGGTTGGCATTTCACTGGGATTTGTCCATAAATAAGCCGTACCTGATGATTAGCCGCACTACTGGGGTAGGCTGGATTCTTCAATGAAAAAGGTGCGGCTTATAATCGTGAAATTACTGTAACTGGCTTTAATCTGCTTCAGCTCTTTGCAATGGCTCAGCATCAAAACAGGTGAATGCCAGCAGCAGCACAAATAGTTTAATTCAATGGTTGCAAAGGAACAGTGGCAATTTATTTTAACACTTGGTGCCTACATCTATGAATTTTTGTCACTGACAATGCAAAAAGATAGATAAGTAGACTCTGAAAGGGCGGGTATACTGAGAATTTTCAGTATTTCCTGTAAAAGATACAGTCATCATTACAATCATTTGAGTAAGTAAGAATAATTTTGCATGAGAATAAATTTACAGAAAGGATAGCAGAAATTCTCTCGTTTCCAGTATTGCAGAGGAAGTGGGTACATTGCAGCTACATATTTCAACCATCTTAGGAAGCATAAGTAAGAGATTTTGGCATTGCAATATATGCTGAAAGAAATTATTATGATGACTTTTAGGAATACGTATGCACTAGATGTCCCTACTGTCAAATTTGCACATTCAGTTATTTCAGGACACCTTCAGTTTAGCACGTTCAAGCTATGCTATTTGCTTTGCTTTTCATTCATTCATCTTTTCCCAAGAGGAGGACACAGAGACAAAAGATCCCCAGCTGTAAAATAATTCACACTTCATAAATACTCAAGTCATAGAAACTATGTCATACTCAGAAAACACAGATACATAATACTGGCCGAGGGAAATTTAAATGCTACTCCACAGGCAGAGCAGAGGGGCTTCTCTGAGGAATATGTATGCATATAGATGAGACAGATTTGTGTATGCAAGGAATGGTACTTACACTGTAATTTCTCAACAACTGTCAATAGAAAATCTGCAAACTTGTCAAGTGTATATGCCAGGTACAGTTAAGATATGAACACAGTCTTTTAAAAGCAATTCTTAGGGGACTTGACTTCTGTCCAGAACTATTTTTTGATGAGAGTCATTCTATGTTTTTGTTGGCCTGGAAATTTGCATCCTTTGGCATTTATAAAAATTCAGAACATCCAGCTGAAATGCATTGTGTGTAATGGCCATCTACTAATACTAGCATACAGAGCATAATGCATACATAAAACTAACGAATAAATGCAGCACTTACTTTTTGGCTTTTTACAAATATACCCTTTGTAGGAAGAGCAATAGAAATTATTCCAATACCCAGAGTCTGCATACATTTCAACACAGTGCTCATTTTGTTGGGGAGAAGGTTCTCCTACATTCCAGTTGACAAAATTCACTGCAGTGCTGTCCAGCCACAGCCATTGTCCTAATTGAAGAAAACATTGAAAAAATAAAAAGAGATAGTATTAATTTTCACACTGACACCTTCATGTGCCCCGTATTTATTATCTTTGTGAGAAATTCATGTGTCACCACTTTTGGAGAGAGACCACTAAACTATTTACTATTTACATGTTGCCGCTAAGTTTTTATGCAAATGATACAATATCAAATTTTGGAAAATGGCAGACAAATCTGACTTATGGTCTTGCAAAGGCAGGGCAGTTCCAAGAAGAATCTCCCACAAATCATAGGATTGGTGCAGTGTTAATTATTTATTCAATTCATAGAAATCAGTGATATTAAAATATAACTTAACTTCTCCAGAATGCTCTTTATTTCAGTAATTTGTAGAAAGGTTTTGTGTTACTCTTTTCAAAGCCCACACTGAAGTCTTTCTAGGCCCAATTTTATTTCATTTGATTTCCAGTTTCTGCTCCCTTCCACAAGCTTTATACACACAACTTTCCTTTTTATAGCTCTCCTTCCAAAATCTTGTGATCATTGTTGCTCAGCTATGCGTGAGTCTTTCTGCTTCTTCCTTCCGGTTCCTTTTTTCTTTCCTTCTTTTAATAGCACTACTTATTTAGAATAAATGTACTCCTTGTGACTTTAAATTGTACTCAAGCAAATTCTTAGACTCAGCATGAAAATTGTATTTTGATGTCTTAAAAAATTCTATACATTTTGCATTTGTTTTGTTATTTTTGTTTTTTTTATCATTCCTGACACCCTTCATGTGAGGATATGGCAACTGAATACAAACTGGATACACACATAAAGATATGAAATTTAGCTATGCAGTTGTGCTGAAATTGCTATAATCACTATCTAGAGCTAAAATGAAGAACTGAAGAACTCTTGTGTTTATGATCACTGTAAGAAGTGTGCTGTTCTACACTGCTCTAGATCCACTTTAAGAAACATTTTTTGTGTCAGTTGACCACATGAGTAAACCTCAGTTTTCCTCTACGTGTCATGCATATAAATGACTACTCTCAAATTATATCCTTTACCAAAAATGTTCACCATTCCTGGTTAAGATTCAAGCAATATAATTGAAAAGTTGTCTTATCTCTAAGAAGTTTGTCATTCAACTGCTTGGGTAGGCAGTTGTAAAAATAATCTTCCAAAGCTCAAGAAAAGCCCACATCAAGTCACCTGAATTCTTTTGCAACCGTGTCCCTGATAGTCCCACTAGCATTTTTTGCCTGAACAGTACTGTACTTTAAAGTCTATTGTAAGGATAGAAGTATCTCTCTAACTGAATATTAATTGCAATAATTTGAAAGCAATAATCCTCAAATTTAGGATTTAATTAAAGCAGCCTGTTGGCTATTCTGTCTTGCTTTATTTTCCTTTTTACAGAAAGTGAAATTTTCAACACTCATGTCAAGTAGCTGGTGGTAGTTATTAAGAGAAAAAAAACTATGTTACAAGTAGAGAAAGTACCATCCACATTTCTGTACATTCCTGTCCAAAATGTTGCTGTTTTCCCTTCAAGTGGCTCAAGGTTGTAGGTCAGAAAGCTGGCTTCAGCTGAGTCTTCAATTGAGACCAAAGAGGCACCTGGAAGACACAGGGAAAGAAAAATCTCTTAGAGATGTTTCACAGGGGGAAGCATCCTCATTGTTCTGTCAACAAACTACTTCATGAGATCCCAGGAACAAACCTGAGTATCAGGAAAGAGAGGGAGAATCTTCTCACCCAGCACCAGGTGTCTACATTTGCTGTGGGTTTTCCTGGTAGGTTTTTATTGACCATGTCAATATACACCTCCAGTGAAGATAAAGACATAATCAGTTGGGCTGGAGAATGAATGAGATCCCTGCACAATCTAATGGGAGAGCAGACACCTAAGTCACATGGCCACCAGTGCTGCAAACAGCAGTGCTACAGACATATGAAATCCAGCATAATCAATCTTCAGCCTTTCCCAGCGAAGGAAGTTGAGAGAATGAAACTGCACAACAGCCCTAGTTTAGTCATATATTACCCAGACTAAACAGCTTTCACTCCAGTGGCATAAAACTGAAATAAGGGAGAAATTGGATCAAGAATACAAGAGAGAAAAATTCCATTAAGCTTCAGTGACTGCTGTGTATAAAACGGTTTATCTCCTATCAGGCTCAAAGTATAAGTTTTTCACTTTCATGATATTCACTCAAGGCCACACATCTCCTCTCATGCCTGCTCCCACACACAAGACACATTGTGGGCCATTGGTAGGCAGAGGTTTTCCATTACCTACCAAATTAAGGCACTAATTGGATGCAGCTGTCTTGTCCAACACTTCCACCATCACAAAATCACATAACACGTGTTCAGCTTTCCACAGTCAGGAACATGTGCTCATGAAGTAGGATACTCACCTAGTCGAAGACATTCTAAAGATGCCTGGGCCCAGTTTCTTGAAGATGAAGATTCAATGTAGTAGCAATGACCTCGGAAAGGGAGCCACGACCTGTGTCCTTCTGATTCAGGACACTTTCCTGGAAGCTGAGGGGGCTCAGTGGGAGCTTGAACTGATTAAAAATAGTTTAAAAAAAAACATGTGACTACTCCCTTATAATCATTGCCTTTTGATTTTTGAGGTTTTTGATATTGCAAGTTTATTCAATAGCAGAATAAATAGCAGAGTAATGTGAGTCTAAGCTTTGCAAAATTTATCTAACATTATTGATACAAAGTGATAATTATTCAGTCACCCTAGCCATTTCTTACTATGTTTTTGTCCTAATTTTAAAGCAGCCCATTTCAACCTAAGTAAACTCTAATGACTTCATCTATTTAGCTCTTGAAATAAACCCCAGCCTCTCTAATGAGATATTGATTGTAATTGCAATGGTCAGATTGAAGTTCTTACCATCAGACTTTTTGCAAACAGAGAAGTAACTTTCATTGCAGAATCCTGTCTTCCAGACTCCAGTAATGTCAAGATAGACACAGCCTATGTTTTGCTTTGGCTCCCCTTCACCCCATTTTGTGTACTTCATTCTCCAGTTATCAATCCATTCATAACGCCCATTGGTCTAAGAAATAAACACACGCACTGGAATGATTAAACTCTGTCAATGTACTCTGTCCATGTAGCACTTTGTGCTAACAAGATTGAGGCTTTTCTCAGAAACAAATAACAAATACAAATGGCTCAAACTTTGAAATTTTTGTTGAGACAAACAGATATTAATTGAGAAATACAGTAACGCAATAAGTATTTTTCAGCAAAAAGAAATGAAAAGCGACATTGTGTTAATGTTAAACTTAACAATATCTTTAATTTGGGATTAATAACACTTTAATTTAAAATAATTAGTGCGAGTGAGAGTGAAATTCTGATGACTAATTTTTGGACTAGCTGTTTCCCCAGAAGTTGCAAAACACATAGATTACTTTAACTTGAAATTATTTTCCCACCAAAGCTGGTTAACTCAGTGATTCATCTTGGTGATTAATGTTAGAGGCAGCTTTAGATTTTTGGGAAGTGGTGTGTTATGTTCATACATTTGTCTTTTTTTTCATTTTTTCTGCCAAATGGAGTGTGTGGGACAAGTGTCCGTGCCAAGAAAAAAAAAATTGTATTTCAATATGCAGAAGGTATTAAAATACCAAACAACAGAGAAGAGGGAGACAAATAAAATTACACTAGGTAAACTAATTATTTATTTTTCTAACTATCCTCAAAAATGTTAAAATATTCATAGTTTCATTATATACATATATATTATATTCATCATATACTTAAAATATTCATACTGATAAAATAGTCACCTTATTATATTTCTCAAAATTAGGTATAATTATTAAAATAGAGGTTTTCTTTCTAAAATTCTAAAATATGAGGATTTTATATCACATATATATCACATTTATATCTGAGATATATAAAGAGATATTCCAAGATGCCAGCCTAAAATGCTTATTTGGAAGTGCACAGAGTGGAATATCATAGAAAAAGTGTGAAAGGTATGTGCAATATATACAATTTAATCAGATTAATAGAAGATGATGGATTCCTCTGACAGCACAAAGAAGTACTTAGGTTCAAGATATTAACAAATAAGCTAAAGTAAAGAGAAATGGTAAGACTTTTCAGCTCCTGATTTCTCCATAAGAGATGCAGCATCATGCTCAATTAGTTTAAGGTTCTTACCACATTACTGTTAAGACCAATCCACACAGGCACGCCATACTTTAATATCTTCAGCCAAAGGAATGAATGACTGTAGGGGTCTAAGACACTGGAAAGGTCAAATTGATTTTGTTTGCAGTTCTTCCTTGCATCCTCCCATGTCATTTTGGTATGGGTGAATAAATAACTACTATTCCCATAATGGATAATGTTGGATAGGGATGAAGTTGTAGAAGACAGAAATTCAGCATCTGTAAAATAAAGGATGAAGAAAGACCTACATACTTGTTCAAAATGGGAATATGATTTCACTGTGGTTGCAAATAGCACTAAACAAAATCTTCCTTCTTTATTTCATATTCCCTGATTTAAAATCAGAATGGGTTAGATGGTGCTTTAACCAGCATCAGTAGCAAAATTCAATTACAAATCTGTAGAAAGGAAAAGAGCTGCATAAAGCAACTTCTGACAAAGGGTAAAGGAGCATTCTGTGTAATCATCAAGAATAGTATCACTGAAATTACTTAGGATTAGGTCATAACTTTTTTTATAAAATCTTTTTTCATCAAATGAAATGGTTTGCAGAAACTGTTTGGTTTCCGAAGGTTTTTTTTTCCCAAGAAATAAAATGTTCACAACAGAGCAGTCCTTAAAAATAACTCAGATACTTAAACAGATGCTAGATTTAAATATTTTAATCTCTTTATTAGGAGGTGATTTTGCTCAAATTCAGTGCAGATGAGTTACGGCCTCACTTCAGACAGTTCATGCTACATGTACAAACCAGCATTTTCCATAACATGTTTTGAAAGCCAGTGTGCTCATAAAATTAAAAAAAACTGTGGACCAAATGTCATATCAAGGGTCATACTAGACACAAAGATGCAGATGCAAATTCCAGCTCAGGAAAATAGCAACACAGCACTTGCTGGGAAGGGTCAGATGAGAGCGGTGACTAACCGGATTTCTGGCACATTTGAGTGTTTGACCCTTTTGTTCCTGCCTGAAGAACAATTTGCACATTTATCTTTATTGGAAGCAAAATTAAGTTTAAATCCACATACATAAGCAATTCCTTGGGGAAAAAAAAAATCAAAATTAAAATAAAAAGGTTTGGTTTTGACTAAAAATAGAAGTACCTGCATTAATTTGGCATATATATCCTCTGCTGTTATCACAACTCTGATCAGCCCACTTCCCTGCTTCCTTAACAGGTTTGTTTTTCATGGCAACACAATCAGCCTTAAAGCAAAGAGGTACAACATTAGTTAAAAATTACTAGAAAAAGCAAATATTAAACTTTTTTTCCCCCATTTACCTCTTCAGACACAAGTAATGCTGTAATTTTACTCTCATATCTTTGCAACATATAAGAGAGCACAAGTTTTAACTTCCACAAGTGATGTGCAAGTTCTATTCCTCTTACACTTCACAAATTTCTTTGTTACTTTCTACTGCACTACACTGGGGTGAGAAAGAGGACCAGAGAAATTCTCAGTCCTCAGGCATATAGCATGGAGAGGAGTCACAGACAATTTAACAAGAAATTAGATCAGTCATTGTAGAAAATACTGGATAGCTTTGCCCTAGGAATAAAACAGAACCCTTAAAGTGCAATGCAACAACTTATTTTTTCAAGCTGTAATAGTACACACACCTAAGTTAGAACAGCTCCTGCCCAAAGGCAGCCACTGTTGTCAGTGCTACCCTTACTATGACATTTCACCTTCTCTGACACGGAAACAATAGCTAGAAATTAGATTAGCACATATTAAATAAATAGTGATTAGTGCAAAAACCTGCAGTGTTACAAGTGGCTTTGTGCAATGAAACATTCATATTAATTTCATTCTGTTTACATATTTGCTTTTTTTCTGTCCATGAGATGTTCAGATAATTACTTAATTTGTGGGTAAAAAGCATTGGAATTTAAATCTTTCAGACTGAACAGCTGGGTACTAATTTGTACTACATTTACATTTTTTTTTGCTAAAATCACATAACAAATTTATGAAAAAGGGACTTCATAAGTTCTCACAAAAGACTTCCTAAAAATCCTATTCATTTACATTAAAAAAGAAAGTGATATATTTTGTCTTTGAGAAGTAGCATTTATTAAATATTTTCCTTTAGAACTCCAAATTCTATGTAATTTTTTTCTTCCCTTAGAGATAAGAAGCTCACAGGTACTACTTTCAAAGACACAGAAAAGAATATTTTACACAAACATAAAATTTCTAGATTAAAAATGTCATTCAAGAGAAATAGAGTTAGCATTACAAAGTGCTTTACCTCCAGAGTACAGAACTATTTACACACACGTGATCAGAGAGAAAGGAACTCTGACCTATCGGATCAGTTTGTTTGACAGAGAAATGGAGAAAGTAATTTTCTGGTAGTTTGGGGTCTTTTTTTCCTTGTAAAAATCCTTTTATGGATTAATATCCTTTCTGCTGCTATGAATGGCAGAATTTGCTTATTTGCTTAAAAATGCAAGACACCTGTTTCAGGGGAATGTTTGTAAATGGCCCCTTGTAAACTACATGCCAGCTGGGAAACCTGCCAAGTTCCAGCACAGCTGTCACCAGAGATCTGGGAGGATGCTCTCATTGTTGTGCTTTTGGGAAAGTGCCATGGGGCAGGAGAACCAGTGCCCTCATTACACAGCCCACGGGAGAACACAGGCTGAACACAAAAGCTGTGTAGCCTTTACAGGCACAGAGAAGCGAAAACTGAAACGAGTCTTTGTAGGGGCGCTATGGATCCTGTCACCAGCTGATACAGCAACAGCACAGAGGATCAAAAACATCCACTCTACCTGGATTTATATTCGACAGGAATACAGGTATGAAAGTAGTAAGTCAAGCAGCAACATACCTAAAATCACCACAAATGCATGAATTCA
The DNA here is from genome assembly GCA_009812075.1 of Sialia sialis. NCBI lineage: Eukaryota > Metazoa > Chordata > Aves > Passeriformes > Turdidae > Sialia > Sialia sialis. The sequence goes on from VRYO01002734.1 coordinate 20,283,500, forward strand.
ATCTTAGGCAAGGTGGGTTTTGGTTCTTTTTCCCAGTATAACAAGTGACAGGACAAGAAGAAATGGCCTGAAGTTGTACTAAGAAATTGACACAACTAGATTGGTATTGGGAGAAATTTCATCAGCAAAAGAGTTTTCAGGCATTGGAGCAGGCTGCCCAGGGAAATGCGGTTAAGTCACTATCCCTGGAGGTATTTAAAAAAAGGTGTGTAGGTGCAGCACTTAGGAACATGGTTTAGTGGTGGCCTTGGCAATGTTGTATTAACAATTAAACTAAACAATCTTAGAAGCCTTTTCCAACCTAAATGATTCTATGAGTCTATAAAATCAAATTTCAGTGAACAATTTGTGATTGCTATTTACCTGACTCCTGTATGCATATAAATCCATATGTCCTGATGGGAAGCCTTTGGCCCAGTTTGTAAAGTAAACTCCTGTTCCATCTGTCCAGAGGAACCTCATTTCATGATTTATATCATTTAATCCAATCCATGTCTCAATGGCAAAATCTTTCAAATGGAAAGTAAGGAAAGCTAGAACAAAAAAATGCAAAGAAAAAGAGGAATAATTTTAATATAGGACAGTTGAAATGTTCTCATTGAGATTGGTGATATTAAATGCTTTTTCTGATATACAGTACACTCCACTGCTGGTAACAAGAGCAGGTGAGAGAAAAGGGGATGAATGTTGAGTTTGATGAACAGGGAACTAAATATATAACGGCGGCTTTGGGCAAAATACTTCATCTAAGTATCTGAGCTGGTACTGGAATGAACCCCAAAAACATGACAGGAAAGCTTTTTACAATGTCCCAAGACACCTGTGCATTCTACTTCAAGACATGAACAGCCATGGATATCACACACATTTTTGATAATCCCACAAGAGTGGCTGCCCCCCAGTGACAGCAGCACCACTGAGCTCCTGCCATTTGTGTAGCTGCCTGCACTTCCTACATTGATAATAGTTTTGTGCTAATAGCTCCATTGCTCATTTCTCTCTTACCTAGAATTAAAGTCCTATGCATGAACTAACCACCTGAAATATGTACTGCAGAAATTATGTAGGGTAAGAATATGACTGTTTAAAATATGGAAGTTTGATTCTTCAGCAGAAAACATAATTAATACTAAGTTCTTTTCAGCAGTTTAAATTAAAATTATTTAATTATTCAGACTTCAATGCATTGTTTTGCAGTGGTGGAGTTTTCAGTGTGCTCTCTTGACCTCACATTCAGTATGTGTTTTGCAGCATCTGTTTTTCATCACATTCACATGTAGGATAAAACAGAATGCTTAAAAAAAGTTCTATCTATCAACGTCAATCTAACATCTATCAAGGTCGTCCTGTCTTTAGTTTGGACATGTGCTGTGTTGATTTAAGAATGAGGTAGCTTTTCCCTACTCATCTCCTTGAGGCATGGATGCAGCTCCTGGGTTCATTACAAAAAGCTCCTCTAGTGAAGAGTGGCACGTCTGTGTGGTGAGCTCTGGATGTATGTATGAGCACTCAAGCCTGTTTCAAGTTGCCCAAAGGCAAGTTCTCAACCTAAAGGTTCTCTGCTTGATTAAATAGGAAAGCCATGCAGCAGATTTATGCTACCTAGTGAAACCACATTGTTTAGAATGGAAATTGCACAGTTCAGCTGGAATCATGTGCAAGCAGGAAAAAACCCTTCTTTGGCTGCCAGGACAATATACACACATATATATATCTTTGAGCCAACACTAAAATTTGGTAGATTGAAGTGAAGACTTCATTGTAGATTTCTAAAAATTAAACATTTTGGAACAAAAATCAGATGTGCAATCATTATTCAAATCTGTTCATATTCAGACAAAAACCCCAGCCAGCCTGTAAGGATTAAATGTCATCTCATTTAGCTGCTACAAAACTGTGCACAGTACCTTGCACTTGTTCATTAGGGATCGAGGCCAGGTTTCCTCCTAAATTCATGCAAGCTGTTCGTGCAGCATGCCAAGTAACACGTTCCTCTTCTGTAGATCCAAATATTTTGTAACACTGAAGTATAAACAAATTCTCCATTTTACTCCAATGTCTGAGCAATGTCCCTCAAATGATAATCACCATTTTAAACAGAGCAGAATGGAGAAAAGACAGTAAAATCATGCATTTACTTGAAAAAAGACATTCAACTTTAAATGAGCTTTTGTGTTGGTCCTGGATTTATATAAATTTAGAAGTCTCATTAAAGTGTTTTTGCCCAACAACTAGATTTGACCTGAAATCCCTAGAAAATAAGCAAATCCTGACTTTTCTATAGACAGCTAATAGAGCTAAGTTATGCATGATCTTTGGTATGCCTGATTATTAATTTTATTCTACAAAGTATACATATTAGTAAAGTTAAGGAAGACAAAAAGTAGTCAGTAAAAAGCATTATGGTTTGGTTAAAAAATACCAATTATGGTTTGGTTAAAAAATACCAATATCAAGGCATCAATACTTTAGGAATTCTGACTTAATGAGTATCAAAAGATCTGAAGAGCAGACTAGAGAATAGTCTCTCATCAACTGTGACTGAGTTTTCTTCATAAGAAGCATCAGGAATGGACTTTTCCTGCAAAACAATGGATGTGCAAACAAAGAAAAGCATGCATGTGTCATAGCTCTCTGCAAAAAAACCCAACATTTTGTTTTTATAAGAAACATTTTGGCTAAATAATCCTCCTTTTTTCTATTTAAATGCTCTGTCAAACATCCAGCATGGACTGTATTTGTTATGGTACCTTATTATGGAAAGAAAGCCAAGTTGGACGACATCCTCTTGGAGTTGAAAATGTTGTTGGAGGAACAGTGGAATTAATGGAACTGTTGTGCCTTTCACATATGTAGGGATTTGGATAGCCACAGTTTATATCATTCCAAAATCCTGGGTGTAAGATAAATGGGGAACTGTATGACACCACATCTCAAGTTGGTTAATGGAAATAATTTTCATTCATCCTCACATACAGTGCTTTTAGTTCAAAGATAAGATCAAAGCTGTCTCTAGGAAAAAGATGCCACTTTATACACACTGTAATTACAGAATGTTAAAAGCTTTGTAGAACCAGGTACTACAGATTTCATAGTGACACATTAGGTCAATTTTAACAAAAAATATAAAATAGCAATCACAACCATAGACCTCTAGCCACAGAACTCTATCAGATCTTCCCCATGTCAGGCTAAAGGAAGCACAAGATTACAAAATCATTAAGTTCTGTAAGCAATACTATGGTCTACTTCAATAACTTTCTGCAAAAGAGAAAAAAAATATGAGGAAGAGATGCTTCTCAGAAGAAAAAAAACATTGCGACGCAAACACACAAACAATGAAATTCATGAGAGAACACATAAAACTCACCTAAATTCTTATACATAACTACACAGTTTTCATCATTATTTGCAAAGTTAGGTTCATGTGGTGCCCATGCCAAATAGTTCACTGGAGTGCCATCCATCCAGCTTGAGAAAAACAATCCAACAAAGTGCTTCAATAACATAAAACAGAACTTCTTTCATGCTAAAAAAGTAACTTTCCTATATGCTTAACAGAGCCTCTTCATAGTAAAGTGTACAAGCTTTTTTGACCAAATTGCTTCTTTACTAATTGCACTAAACTTACTCTGCTCAGACATAAAAGGTAAAATACAAACACTGAAAGAGCTGAGCATCGATGTAAATTAGGCAATGAAGAACAAAATTGTAACCAGGGAAATTAATAGGGCACATCTTTCTAGTTATCCTGTGGAGATCCTTCATTGCTACTGAGAACTACTGGGCATCTATCCAGGTACTTCAAACACAGACTGAGCTGAATCCAGGCCTGAAAAAACATCACATGTCAAAATCAATAGGGTGCTGCATACTGACATTTAGAAAGGCCTGCTGAAAACCTGCTTGACCTCACAGTGCAAGAGCTATCATTGATCTAGGGAAAGAAAATCGGTTTCACTTGTTACTTAGAGTCTGTCCTCAACAGTTAAGGATGGGGAAAAAGAACATTTTAACTTACCAGAAGTCTTACATATTTACAGTTAGAACAGCTATTTATATTTTCAGTATTAATCACAGAATAAAGGAAACTAGAATTCCTGAATAAATATTCAAAATGCATTAGCTACAGTGTAATTTTTTGTCTAACTTTGAGCAGATTCTATTTAGTAAACGTGCAGCATTTCTTCTCGATAATCTAGAGCTAAATTAGGATGTAAGTAAGCCACTTGGGAATACAACAATTTTTAAATTATGTCTCAAAACTGGGTATGACGTACCTTGTTCGTTGGTCAATACTCAGCTGTAAACCAATGAAATATGCATCCTCTTTGCCATTTTTCAATATCTAGAATGTAAAAATTAAATTTTTACAGATGTCCTCTATTATGTTAGTGATGAGTAATATACTTCTAACTGACAGAGGATATGAACTGGATATATTCTCTAAGTTAAAGCAGGTCACAGCTGACAATCCACAGTCAAACTTCACCATCAGCCAAAAGGTGTGATCACTGTATTAACACTTCTCACATTTTACTTGAAAGCCAGTGAAATCAGCACCTATTGCAGTTTCTGCAGTGGATTTTATCTGACTGATTCCTTGAAACACATGCCCCTTCATACATTTTGGATATAAATTGATGCATGTCCTCATGTTCTCTCACTGTCACTCTTCAGCTCAGGAAATATTCTCTGCAATTAAATTATAACTTTTAAGCACACTCCAGATTAAAAATAAGATGGCCTCAGTCAGCATAAAAAGCAAACAATTCTAGTGACATAGGAAATGGGATTTCAAAGCTCTTTCTCATGGCATAATCCATGTCTCAGTTTCTTCTCTCTCCATAATTATATTCTCACAAGAAGGAAGCAAAGGAGAAAACCTGAGGACCCAAAAGAGACTTCTAAGTATAGACTATAGCCCAGATAAACAGGTAAGATCTAAAGCCAATTTTCTGAATGTTGCATGTAAGTCAGTTGCTGCTTTGATCCATTACTTGAGATACCCTCCACAATCATAACTCACCAGTGTAATACTTCTTCTTAAAATGAAGCCACAGATCCCTTAAAAATTAGCATTAGTTTGTTCTTTATACTAGTCTGGCTTACTGTAACTGCAATATCACCATCAAAACTTGTAGGAAGAACACCAGGGTGGAAAGGATCTGTGCCCATGCTCACTTGTTTTGGATGGTTTATTCCATAGTATTAATAATTTTTCTTACATATCGCCAGAGGAACTTTCTTTCACTTTCACTGTCAATGGCAGAAAGATCTCCAAAGTTCTTTTTGCAGAACTCACGACCCTGCTCCATAGGAGCAGTCTCCGTGCTGAAATAGTACTGTTTGTCTTCATGGATAATCCATCCATCCTCAGTAGTCTTGTATTCTGTAAGATAATTGCCAAGTTAACTATTCTGTTCCTAAGATACAAGACATCCTCCTTGATAAAATTTAACAATGCTTTTGAGCACACACATACACACACAGAGCAATAGCAGTAATACCTACCAGGCACAGGAGATTCTGTTGGTTCAGGCTTCACACTTGCCCCTGTGAGAAAAAAAAATTATTATGATTGTATACTTTCTATCTGCAGAAAAGACATTTACTGTGACTGATAGGCATGTTTGAATACTGACATTGACTTTTACAGTTAGCAATAGATTTAACAACAAAATGTAGAAGGAACTAAATAGCCTAAAACTCTTCTTTTTGGTATACTATTTAATTTTAAATTTATAGTCTTGCTCCCTGAGGCTATTCCTTACATGAAAAGTATTATAAATATCTTGAACTTTACCTGAATCAAGTAATTTCATTATTCATTGAAAGCAGTAAATCTTTTGCCTCAAAGCACAAACTCTGTTAATTCAGTTATCCTGGATCTCCACCTCTCTCTTTTCCCCTGGTCTCAAATACTTGAATTCTGGCTTAAACCAGAGGCAGCAGGAATGCAGGCTGGGCAGTGATCCGATGTGGTGTCCTACCTACTACAAAGTGAAGTTCTTTCCACCTTTTCTGGTTAAGAGTAACTTCTACCTTGAGCTTACAAATTTCCCTAAATAAAATCTCACTGGAAAAGATGTCAAGAAATTAACCAGTCATTTATGAAAAGAAAAATTTAGACTAAAGAATTCCCCTGTTTGTTTTTGCTATGGCATCATGTAGATGAGCTTCTGGACGTTATTATTAGTATTTCAGGAAAACAATTTTTAATACAGAAAAACTCAGTTTAGGCTTACCAGTTAGTTTTGTACTAAAATTTAATGCCACAAATAACAATATCCATTAAGAAAATCTATGCCTAAGAAATTCTCTTACTAATAACAGGCAGAGCTGATATTTATTGTCAATAATCTAAAAAAAATGCAGATCATCTGTATTTATTTTGTTCCTCTCTGTCCCACTGTGAGAATGCAATAAAACATTTAAATGTGCACTTTCTAAAAGGCTCAAATTTAGATAGATGCACTGCAAGTGAAACTCAAGTGTTCCCTAAATTATAAATATTGCCTTGATATCTTCAGTAAATAAAATCATCCAAACACATATCTCATGAGAATTTAGCGAGTAATCAATATGTGCATGCAGAAATAAAGTGCCTTGAAACCAGGCTCCATCATGAAACTACACATTCTTAGCAGAAAAAACAGCACCTGAGGCAGGCAAAGGAGGGAATTATTCTTGTAAAGAGATTTTGAAATTTTTTATTAAAATTGAGGTAAAAATCATCTGAGAATATCTTCTCATTAATACATAGGAGTAAAAAATACCTTTTCTTATTTGGCAAATCCATCCATACATATAATCACAGTGTCTGTCATTCCACAGCATGCTGGAATCACCACTGATCTCTGTACAAAGTTCAACTCCTTGATAATTATTTGGTTCTCCAAAGCCCCAGTTTTCATATCTCACCTATGGCAGAAGAAGATTCTGTTATATGGAAATAAAGTAAGGGAGAGAGGGTAGAGACAGCATCAAAGCGCAGACCTACAAATTGTTCATATTGTCAGGTTAAATACTTAGGTAGGAGGAAACCAGAATCTTCCTGTGCTGACTTTTCAAACTTTTTTTCAGATTGCAAATAGATTGCAGCTTAGGTAATAGTTGTTTTTGTTCACACTTGGAAGAATATAAACTTTTTTTATGGGATCTAAATTCTGTGAAATATATTTAATAACGTTGGGGCATTCTACATCTTGATATTAAAGTAATTAAATTTAAAATTTGAGTAAAATAGAATATTATTCAGATACAGTAAAAATGTTGGCATTTGCCTCAGAAAGCATTATTGCTATTCCTAATTTTTCTATATGAAATCCAGTTTCAGGTTTCTCTACTGTAAATTGCCATCAGTATATCTTAACCAACCTTGCATCAAGTACACCTATATCTCCAAAACCAATTTTGTTTCTGCAGTTTTATACCTTAGTTTAAAGTGCAGTAAGTCAAATTGGCTTTAAAAAACTGTCTTCGTGCCATGGAATGTAAGCCATTGCAGATAATGAGCAAAGAAAAGAACAACTAAAGAAGGACTATTTTATACAAAAAATCCTTGCATTCATAAGAGCATCCTTTTAGTCTACATGTATTTAATTTTCTTGTTGATTCAGTATGTATCTTCTAATCAAAAATCAGTAGGTTTCAGCCAAAAATATCAAGCAATGAAATTGCTATTCATTAGCTTTCCTAAAAAGAGCAAGATACAGAGGGTTATGATTAAGCATAAAATTACACAGAAATACATACACTACACATAAATGAGAAGCACAGGGAATACAGAATAACAACTGTGGAAAATTAAATTACTCACTGGAGATCCATCACTCCAAGCAAAGCCATCGTCAGGATTCAAGTAATATAAACCCATCCAGAAATTCTGGTGGTAATAGCCATTGTTTCTAAAAAAAAATCACCAATACTAATAAGGGCATTACAATATTTTTAACAATCTATCATTTACTAGAGTTAAGAGTTCTCTAAGGATAGCTTAATGCTGTTAAAAACAACAACAACCAATATGGAAATAAATTAAAATGCAACCGAATGAAACTTCTTCTAGCTGTTATCCTTATGCATTAACTCAGACTGAAATACAGATCAGGAAAATTACCAATACAACTCCTGTTCATAAAGTGGCCTAATACCTTTGTATAATGGTTCACTGGCTATTGTTGCTCCATTTCTCAACTCTTCATTGTCTCTGTAAAGGCACTTATGGTTTTCAAATTGAGAGTTACTTTCTTCAGTTTACATTTTTAAAATATCACCTTCAGCTAATCCTTCTCTATAAGCAGACACACTTTATTGATTTATCTGAATATATTCAGTCAATTTGTGGTAATGAAGTATCTGACACTTCTTCCTTACTGTAAATACACAGTTGGGATTTTAGTACGGTCATAGCATTTTGCAGTGCCATGATGTTTTTTGCTTCTTGGTTAGCCAGGAACGATCCTTGAGCCTGGTTTTTTCTGGTCATATAGCAAGTGTTAGCTTTTCACCTTATTTAGAAATCTCACATCTGTTTTTGCAGTTCAGGGACTTACTAACCTTATATATCTTCCTTATGTAAGAAAAAAATTCTGATATTGTCTCTGCTTTTTGATTAGCTCACTAAAGTGATCAAAAAATCAGCATGTTATCCAGATTAATTAATCTGTTACCGTTTTTGTACACTTACGTGAACACAACTGGCATCTGTAGTAATTTTATGATATCAATAACTTCACAGTAAATAGCTTTACTTCAGACGATAAATGTAGATATCTTGCCAATGTTATTTCAGCACTAGCTCTTGAGATGTATTTCAGACTAGCTTTGTATGACTATCACTGCTAGTCATACTACTCCTGCAATTTCGTCAGCTCTATGTTTTTGCTGTGTGTTTGAAACAGACACAGAATGCAGACTGGCTTACACACAAATAATCACATGCACCTAAGAGTGAATATTTCAGGAAGATGAGGAGGCTGGCTGGAGCAGCTGCTGCCCCGCGGTACTCACGCGATGGAGCGCCATATCACGTACTGCTCATCCTTGCCGTTAATGGAGGCCAGATCCCCGCCTATGGCCCGGCAAAACTCCTGTGATTCCAGCCATGTCTTCTTGTGCTCTGCCCTGGAAAAAGGCTAAAGAGACCATCGTGGCATCAGACAAAACTGACCATGTAGATCGCAAGATCAAGAAATATTAGTTACCCAAAAACAATTGATTTACAATTATACTCTGTGGGGACTACAGAAACTCTGATTACAGGGCTTAGGAGTGTTCTCCTCTGTGAAACACTGGCTTGGAATGAACTCTTTAAGTCAAGTTAGCACACTGCATGGCTGATAGGAGTGTCTACTGCAAAGCAACAACCAGAAAACTAGCTGAACAGAACTGGAATTTAAGATCAAAAGGTGAAACATGAAGATTAGGCTTTAACAGAATAAATAAGACCATGAGCATTTCAGTAGAATCTGGGAAAAAGATTATGAAACAACAGGACATACATATGCCAATTATTATTGAGATCAGAGTTGTAAGAGACCCACAAGGATCAGCAAGTCCAATTCCTAAGTGAATGGCACATAAAGGAATCAAACCTTCAACCCTGGCATTATAAAAGCTATGCTCTGACAAACTGAACTAATCACATGTATGTGAAGCAAATAGAAATTACCTTAATGGAGAAATAAGCAACATACTTACTTTGAAACAGAAGCTAATACGATTGCTGGAGTCCCAGCCCTCTGGACACCGGGGAATAGGAGTTGTTGTGGGAACAGGTGGAAGTGTCACTCCTTCTGCCCACACTTTGCATATGAACTTTGCCTTTTCTTCACATTTTATTACATCCCATAATCCACCTGCTATTCCAGTCCTCATAGCAACACAGCCTGGCTTTCTTCCTGATCGTAAACAGGAATGCACAAAAATGACATTTAGGGCATTCTAAGTAGTAGTTAGAAAATTTCATATTCTATCCTGGCAGAAAGAAAGCTGTTGTACCGAGTTAAAAATGTTTCTAATGTTAGAGCAGGTCCCTGAGAGGACCACAAAAGTCATCAGAAGGCTAAACACCTCTCCTACAAAGAGAGGCGTAGGAGAGGGGCTGTTCACCCTGGAGAAGACTACAGCGAAACTTTATCATGACTACTCAATATCTAAAGAGTGCTTCTAATATGAAGAAGGGCCAGAGGTTATAGTGACAGAACAAGGGACAACCATTATAAAATGAAAGAAGGTAGATTCAGATTGGGCATAAGAAATGAATTTTTTTATTAATTATTTTTAAACTTCAATCAGTGAGCGACTTGTTTTTGGCCCTGGACTCATTAAACAGCACAGAGTCATACCTACCAGGCATTTCTGAATTCCAGTGCGTAAATAAAACAGATTCACCATTGGCCCACTTGAATGTTCCCTTTTCTTCTACATCTGAAAGTCCAATCCAAAAGTATCTTTCTGTTTTCAGCCCAACCAGGCTGGTCAGATAGGCTTGTTCATATCTGTCCAAAAGAAATCAGTCAATAAATTAATATAGTTAAATTAATTTTTTAAAGTTGTAAAAGGTTCGCTATTTTCACAGAATTACTGCTGCACCTTCTTGAAAGCATAGCTTGGATAAATCTTCTCTAGCAAAGAATATAACAAAACCATCAAAGAGTAGATATTTTGCAAACTTTGATATCAGAGCATTTTGCTTTCTTCTCAGATGCCCAGTGAATAAGATGGCCTCATCATGGACTGACAGGAAATTGGTGGTAAAGAAGAAACCTGACATGCTTATGTTTTGTACCACTGGATTTGTGAGTTTCTAGTACTCTTTTATTTTATTACTTCTTGCTTCAGACAAATCCAAAACTGAAAAGGAAATGTCAGCATTAATGAATAAAGTTACAAAAAGTAGAGGCTAAAGTAATATGCCGCTCAATTTCAAAACAAGAAACACTGTAAATAAGATCCAATGATTAAGCAAGACAAGTCATATTTAGCAAATAAACCTTTGTAGAGGTAAAGCCTGTCACAGTTCATCATGGTGTTTAAATAAACAGCTCCCAAGAAATCAGAGCAAATTAAAAAAACACTCCCCCTAACAAAGTCTGAAGGCCACATTAATGTTAAAACATTTTTATGGCAGCTGCAGTGCTATCTATGTCTAGAGCTAGCACTCTTGATAGTTGGAGCTTTCACAGTAGAACACACCTATTTTGATTATATAGAAACAAATAAGAGATTGTGTAATGCATCAAGTCATCTGCAGGAAAAATATTTTGTTTCTTAAACCTTATATTTTTCCTATATTTCACATGAAGTAATGTGCACTACTTCTCCAGAAATTTTGCGTACACTGAACCCTGGCTACATTGTGACAGATTCTCAGGTACCAAGGACTTTACATAATTTGATTTTTCACTTAATTTTTTTTAAAGTACCTCAATTCAAAGACCAGACAGTTGAAAATTATATCCTCTTGCTTATTTGTACTACCTTTTGAAAGGAATTCAGAGCCATATCTCTTCATTTAATAATCGAGATTGGATTCTGTATTCCTGACTCGAGTTAGCCACCACAGCTAAAAAGTGGAAGACATAGTTCTACTTTTTATTTGACATAACCCATCTGTATCAATACTGATTTCACAGCCTTGACTTACTTTCAGTATAAACCAGATTCCTGGATTTCAATTTATAGGTAAAAACCGTGAGGAGTTCTGTATGGACAGATAGGTGTCCTCTGAAGCTAGATTTTTGCCCAGATCAGAGTCTTTTTTCTGATATGCAGGTGACACCAGAAGTTGAATCCTCATGTGACCTCCTCAGACAAGTAAACATTTACTTACCTGTCTTCAACAGTTGCTAAAAAAGCCTGATGCCTTCCACAGGTTTGATTTGCTTGAGCAAATGTTACAAATGTATTTCCAATTAAGTAACAATAAAATCCATGTCTCTTCCAGCCCTGTCAAAATAAATGTGAAGTGATCACGTGTGGGAAAGGGAGATGGAAAGGGATCAACAAAAGAGAAAACTGATTTATACCACCATTACCTAACCACTAGATAGAGGAAAAACATAACTGAAAAAGTCAGAGCGGAAACAGGTAGGATCAAAGCTTTTAGGTATTTTGTTTCATAAAATAATTTTTCATATCTAATGAATTATCAATCAATGTATTCACTCACAAAGGGATGAGAGACTTTGCTGTGCACCTTTTGTGCTCAGAACAGGATTGGAACCAGCACATAGGTATCATGCAATCACAAGGCTGATCTTGAAAAGCAAACTTCAGCTTGAATTTTCAGAAAGGGAATGACACCTCAAACGAGTTTGTTTATTCTTAGCTAGCATTAAAACTCACTCCTAAAGTTTTGTCATTCAAATATCATTTACTCAGGAACATGCTCTCAGAGAAGCCTGCTGTGAATATCCACAGTTCACAAAAAATTTCTTCTGATGGTTTTCAACTCATCACTTTTGAGAGACTTTTTCTAAAAGCATGCACTTGGTTCTGTAAGCAATGGTAACATCCATAAGCGTGAGGAACCCTTAACTTCCTCCAACACTTGTAAGGATTCCAGGTACTCTTTATAAATACTGGGAATAATCATCAAAGACATTCTCCGAAGATGTGTAAAGCAGACTTGGGAAAAAAAGCAATTTCCTCAAGGAAAATAAATAGTCAGTAAGATTTCGTATGACATAATGAATTTCAGTAGTTTTTTGTAATTACTGGATGTTATGCCATTAGAAGGCAAGCAAGTAAGCAAAAACAATAGATCTGCTGACCATTCAGAAGACGCACAATAGATTCATTTTACCTGGCCGCTCATAATAAGTTCTTCAAAGTAGAAAGTACTCCCAGACACCGCAGCAAAGCTCTGAGAACAGTATTTAGATAGGGACACCCTCCCTGCAATAAACAATTTTGTAGAAAACTATAGCCAGAGCTGAAATGCAGCTGATGGTACAGGCAAACTCTTTAGGGAAGCTTGAAGGCCAGTCAAGGATAAATGGTCTGCTGCAGGATAGCAGGTTTGAGATTTGGTTTAAGTTCCGGAAAAAGGGAATATCAAGAGCCAAATGGCGGTCATAGATTAGATTTAGTCACATAGATCACCTAGCCCATCTGCCATAGAAATGAGAAGGCAAACTTTTCTGATTATGATGAAACAGAACCTACTTTTCCTGGGTTTTCAGTCAATGGGTTTCTCATTTTTATCATTCTTAGCAGCCTATTCATATCAGACAGCTTTTTCTTCACTTACACTCTGGCAGCCCATGTCAATAGCTTCCTCTTCTGCAGGAGCATCTGACATAGGTTTTCTTTTACAGATGTAGCCAATTTTCTTCTCACAAGAATGGTCGGCCCAAAATCCATCCTGAACACACAGAAAGAACCTCAGTCAACTGGGCTTTAATCTCAAAAAAAAAAGCTGGTTTATACTTCTATGTAATAATTTTTTGCTAGCTTTCAATAGAGAAAATCCTTAATTTAAGTTCAATACTTAGTTCCAATGTCACTCCTATCTCACTTTGTCTGGAGCTGCTTTACCATTGACTTACATTTCCTTTGATTTTCTGCTCTTCTGAAAAGCAATCCCTTCAGAGTGACCACAATACAGCATCTTTAAAAAGACTACTGATTTAATAATCATGTTGGAGGAAAGAGAGATATCATCTGTCCCCACAGAAATGCAGCTCTAACACCAAAAAAAACCCCACAATACTAGAAGACTGCATTCCTCAGTTAATACTTACACAAAACTTTGAAGATGCAAAAAGTTATTTGTCAAAGTTAGAATTAATATTCTTATTCCTCATACTGCAGGTTCTTAGAAGGAGCAATGACATTCAGTGGGAGTTGTACTGAAAGTGAGGAACATCACACCATGTTCCCAAAATATTTTACATGCACTTCGGCTGGACAGAGGAACTAAGGTATAAAGAGATTAAGGGAAACTTGTGTGCCATTCACCTGTGCCCAGAAGACTACACTTTGTAATTGTAATTTCATACCAGTTGGTGGCAATTTCTTTTTTTTTTTTTTTTTTTTTTTTTTTTTTTTGTTCTTTTAAGCCTGCTTCCAGCAAAAAGTCTCCCAAAGCTCAACACTTCTACCTCCAACAACAAAGCCTCGGATGTTCACCCAGTACTTGCTGCCCCTGGTCCTGTGTTTACTGCAAGGCAAGTCCATTGGTGGCTGTCACATCATCCCCTGCCATGTCTATCTCATTCGGTTGGTAAACCCTTCAAAAATCACCCAAATCTCTGACCTTCTCAGACTGGGAGAAATCACCTTTGCAAAACCTTCAGAGTTCTCCAACGCAAGAAAACCTACTCTGAAGCTACGGGTCTCTAGTTGCAGGAAGATAATTTGCTACCTTTCCATAACTGTGTCTTCAGTGGGAATTTCATGCAGTAATTTCTAGATACTTCTTACTATGTCTTTTGAGCTGCCTTTTGCGAATATATCTCTGTTCTCTTACTTTCCCGTTATCTAAACCCAAAACACTTCCTTGAAAAAGAAGGTGGTGTTACAGACAGGGCCAGGCTTTTCTCCATAAAATAAATGATGGATTCAGGTGGCTTCTGCCAAGGACTAATCAACCAAAAATATCAACAATGGAAACATAAATGCACTTAGGTAGGTAAAAATCAACAAACTGAGAAGGTCAACTTATGCACTGCTAATTTTGCAAAATAAGAAAATAGCCTTTGGTATGTGTACATCCCGTTTTCCCTCCTGATAAAATAGACAAACTCTAAAGGAAGTGGGTTTCAATATTTTAATCATCACAAAAAGGAAAAATATAACATCAACCCAGACTGACTTTTATCCCAGGTATTATCTCTGTTCCTATAATACTCCCAAGTCAGCCATGCACATACAAGCATAGTAATTAAACCACCTAGATCCAAGATTTATAACTTTGCCTAGAAATATAAAATTAAGACTTCTATTTTCTTCCAAAGAGAGTATTTTTCTCTAGCATCAATAAAAATTGCTAGTGCAAATTTTTAAGGTGAATCCCATATTCAGTCAAAACATATAAAAGCCAAACATATCCAAATATCTTTTTAGCTTCCTGAAGAAACACATTTACATGTTCATCTGTTTCTCGGTGTAATTACAAGATTCTTTTAAAATTCCACATGCATGAACTGATATATGGATCTTGGATGGCAGTTTTCACTATTTGTCTGCTTCTCAGAAAAATTTTTTGCTGAAATTTTCCAGCAACATCAAACAGACGTCCTATTCCAAAAAATTAATTCCTGACTCTAAAATAGGCTGCTTCAAGCAGTAATAATTCCATTTTTAAGAATTATTTTTTATTATTTGCTTTTGCATAGGAAAATCTCAAGTGATAAATGAAATTATAAGGCAATTTAGTCAATAGCTTTGTGACTTTACCTTTCCCTTCATAACAACACAGTCCTCTTGCCTGTTGTTTGCATGAGTGGGCTCTCCTCGAAGCCACTTAGTGTAGGTGACAGGTGTTCCATCACTCCATTCAAAATACATCTGAACCTTGAGGTCATTCAACCCAATCCACAGCTCATCAGATGGCTCTAAAACACACAATTAACAATCCTGTCACACAATGTGAACTTTGGTCTCTGTGGAAAAGAAAAAAATTTATTCTCAGGAAGTTGAAAAGGTAGTCAGGAAATGAGGGTTCTCAGCCTCATAGAGGTCAGACTGATTCTCATATACCCACTCCAGTCATCAGGGAAGGCCACTCACCAAAGTGGCAATAAAATAAGGGTGTTCACCTTCATAGAAAACAACCAAAATCCTCCCTTTGCTGAATTATATTGCAACACAACTAGGTTATTCTTCTTTTCCAAATCAAAACTGTTGTAACAAGATATGAATAAAGACCTAAATAAAATATTACCTTCCCTTTTCCTCCTAATTTTAATATAGTGAGGAAAGAAATATCCTATTTTCTATTGCTAAGACACGCAGTGATGTCTTTTAGAGCTGAAAACCAGAGTACTTGCAAGTTTTCCCATTATATGTGTTCCTGTATTTTATTTGATTTCAGAGTAAAATGCAATTCATATAGTTTTTCAATTCTTTTCACTTTACAGTTAAGAGTTAGCTGTTGGCTGTTGGCTGGAAGGAAACTGCAAGACTGGTCAAGGAATTTACTTCACAGTATCTGTTTTTCGTAGGTTTATTTGCATGTGTTTAAATTCCTCCACTCCAACACACTGCTACTACAATATTCATATCTAGTTTTGCTCTGAATAAACTATTTGAACAAGGAGGATTAAAAGTTTGGGCATTTATAAGCAGGCTGAATTCCATCATTGTTACAGGGTATTCCTCCCTAGAACTGATATTTTGACTTTGTTCAGTGAAATTGGAATTTTTTAAAAATATTATTTCATTATTTATTTCCAGTCTGGTATCCAGAATATACTACAGGGAGCAAGTACTTGCTTTTGTCCACAGCACTACTCACACTACTCACACTGACCAACTGCATGCCTAGTCCTTTCCTTGGATAGCTGTCTTTCCAAGCAAAGTATAAACTACTTGTTTGCTAGAATTTGCTCAATATTAATATTCTTCATGAATAATAAGGAGGCAGTTTTCCCCTTAATTTATGACCTTTAATTTCTACTCATCCAACTCAGAAGTGTTTCCCCTGTTCAGTTTGCTATCAAAGTCCTTGCATTCTTGAATAAGTCTTTCTCTAACATACTCTATCCAGACTGACCACAGTCAACCAGACAATGAAATCACCCATGGAAATTAAAATATCAGCTTTTTGTGAGCCCACATAAAAAGTCACCAGTTTCAGGAGCAGGTCTCTCAATGGAACTGGAACTGTTTCTTTTCTGTTTCTGCTGTTCCTAGCAACAGAAGTGCCTATAAATAAGCTAAAAGTCATTGTCCCCAAGGCATTATTTCTGATTAACACATTTCAGATGGAGGTTTTCCTAGATTCCACCACAACTTAAAATTCTTCAGTGACATTTCTGCTATCTGCTAGCTCAGGAACATGGAGGCTTCCCATTCTGGCCAGCCAAGACACTGAAAATATTACCCTCCCAGCCAGCCACTTGAATGACAAAGAGAGTCAACCCCCTACCCTTTCTCCTCCCCTTCCTTGACTCTCTTGCCTTTATGACACCTAAGTGTGATGAGCCCTCATAGCCCATCCATAATTTTCTCTTTCTTTTCTTTTCTTTTCTTCTTTTCTTTTCTTTTCTTTTCTTTTCTTTTCTTTTCTTTTCTTTTCTTTTCTTTTCTTTTCTTTTCTTTTCTTTTCTTTTCTTTTCTTTTCTTTTCTTTTCTTTTCTTTTCTTTTCTTTTCTTTTCTTTTCTTTTCTTTTCTTTTCTTTTCTTTTCTTTTCTTTTCTTTTCTTTTCTTTTCTTTTCTTTTCTTTTCTCTTTTCTTTTCTCCATTGCTCCCCCCTTAAGAAGCCCTCAAATTCACAGGCTCTCAGGCCCCATTTTCAAACACACACCTTTACCCTTTCCTGAAGACTGTGCTTTATGTTCAGAAGTCCCCCAAAATTACATTTCAGTACCCTTGTTTAGCTGATTAAACTCTATTCTGCTAACACAAATGAAAGCTGTTCCAATGTACTGCTCATCATGCTCTCATTTCATCCTTTCCCACTGCTATTCAGGCCATTTAATTTTTATTGGGTTTTTTTTGTTTATTTTGGGGTTTTTTTTGTTGGTTGGTTGGTTGGTTTGCTTGTTTGTTTGTTTGGTTACCTTTTAAAATCTTTCTGTCTCTGTTTATTGAGCATTTGGCACAGCAGAGGCATCATCCATGGCCAGAGCTCCTACTGTGGTGGGCTCACACCATGGTAACACAAACAATAAACAATATTCTTCAATAAAATAACTATACCAAAGCCATCAAAATAAGCCATGCAAATCTATGTAGTCTCTTCCTACATAACATTCTTTTCCTCACTAGAACTGCTGCTTTATTGCAATCATCTCTACAGCTGTATGTATAAATACTAGGAGAGTTTTTTTTCCAGCAGTTTGTAAAGCTGCTTCCCATTCTCAGTCATGCACTGGGCCACATTTGTGCCATATCACATGCTGGACTTCCGTGTAAACATCCAGAATGCACTTCTTTATTCTTCATGTTCCTCTCTAAAGTTCTCCTTTGTGGGTGATGCCAACAAAAGCTCAGCTACCATGACAATATTCATGTCATTATACCCCTTCTTCCTTTGTTTTATCATGGGACTGTGAATTGTTTGGCATACAGATAGACTTTTGTTCTTTCTGTACAGCAGCATTCTGATGCAGACAAGACTTTCTAGGCACTGCAATACATGGTGTTCTCCTCTCAGTGCTGAACAAGGATAACCCAATACAGTCATAAACTGTCATTAAAGGCTTCTTTAGTTGTTCCAATTTTACTCCTCTAAAAGAATGCTTTCAAAATAGGATGTTGCAACTGGTGTGCCATTTGTGAGAAGCCTGGTTTCCTTCAGGACTATTTGCCTTTCAGAAACACTCAATTTTACTAAAACAGAACAGCAGTTCAGGAAAGGTCTTTGGAGGAGGTATTAAACTATGAAATAACCCCCTTCCCATATGTAAGGTGAAAATACAACTAGTTTCCTTCAGAACCTAACTTCTATCAAATATCCTATTGTCTCATCAACAGATCCCACCTTTCCTAGGAATATCTTTTAAAAGAGTAAAAGTTTCATGTTGTTCATGAAAGACCAACTCGCTCTTTCAGGAATGTGAGGGTAAGCACAAGTTGCCATGGAGGTAGCTAGGATACAAAAGTAAAGCATTTCAGCTGTTTGATGATTTCCACTCCAGGACTGCTGCTGTGCTGCCGCTCAAGGCACATGGCTACACTTCAGGTGAAGGATAAACTAAGTCATCTTTACCTGGCACTGAAAGCACACAAAGGATCAGCACACCTGTTCCTCCATGCAAGAGCAGATTCATGTAAAGCAATAGCAACTACGAAATTGCCTCAGAGTCAGCATAGCTGCATTCTCCTAATGAACACATCTTGCATCTGTAGACTTGCCTTGCAGCAACTCAAATGTGTGCTCAGCAACCAAGCACATCAGTACTGTATTTGCATGGGGCACATCTGAATCCATGTACTAGGACAGATGGATTCTTTTTTCAGGAGAAACACAACCAGCAAAACTTGAAACATAAGGACATGGCAGTGTTAATAATAGGGCACAGATCTTCCCAAACAATCTTGAACCAGCAGACTTTGCTTCCCCTCATTTATTTTTGAAGATCAGTTGTAAAATCCTTTCATCTAATGAAAAAGTTTTAAATTTCTTTTATCTATATAAAAGGAGAAAGGAAGGAGAAGCAGCCCTAAGAAACAGGAGTTTGGATATAATGCAATTTGCATCACTGACCATAGCTGTTTTGTGGCAGTGAAGTCTGTTTGAGTTTTATGCTCCTATTCTGTGTTTTTTCTTCCTCTGATTTTTTTAAATTTAAAATTTAACTCCTCATGCACTCTGTGATAAGGACAATTATTTTTAAACAGTCTCCTCATTTTATTAACAGGAAAGACGTTCAAAACACCTTCTTTACTTAGTGTGTGTATATATATATATATATTTATATATGTATATATTTATATATTTATATGAAAGCTATTATGAAATACTCACGGTACCCAAGTTGAGAAATAACAAAGCTGTATTCTTCGACATTATGGATGCTTGCCAGATCTCCATCCTCTTTCCTGCAAGATGTTAAGGCATCTTTCCATATTTTGGGGTCCCTATGAATTATGTAACAGTGACCAGCATATGACATCCATTGATCAGGACACCTAACAGGCACATTAGTCTCTGAAAAGAAAAATTACCATGTTTTCAGAATTCTGTTCTTAACTATAGAATAGACATCACATCAGAAAATATTTAACAAAAATATTTAATTGAACATTTTCCTTATGAAGAACGGCAGAGATGAAAAATATGTACAGTGATAGAAATTTGCATGAATAATTGAAATTTGAAACTTCCACACTGTTTTTAAGAACATTACAGTTGCAAACAAGTGCTTGCAATTTGAGAAAAAACAATTAAAACAGAGTTTGGTATTTTATATGGATGCATATATGCAGATTATAATGTAAGGTTTGCAGAGTGGTGTTTTCTAATTTTTCTACGCGGATGCCAGCACTTCTCTTTAACCCCCATGCTATATGTTAAGAACCTGACTTTACAAAACATATTTATGAGGGTAATTATTTTTCCCAAAAGCTTAGGCATCTTATGGGTTAGCCCATCTGCTAGACTACAGAAAGAAATAACTGATTATACATAATCCTAAGAGAAACCAAATTGGACTACTGCTTTTAAGAATCCTTTTCAGAAGCTTTACTGAGAAAATTATGTTGTCAAAGTAAATGATTAATGCCAAAAACTTGCTTTCAGAAGCTCAGTAGAAGAGCATCAGAGAATTGCCAACAAACACATTACTGTTCAGCAAATAATTCAGCCTTGGGAGGAGTGCCACCTGAACATATAAAAAACAGAGTATTGCTGTTGTAGAAACAAATTATGATTCTTGCAGCTCTTTATTTATAATCAGCAGATGGGTTTAGCAAATACCAATATATAGAGTAGAACAAGGACAGCAGGTTTTCAGAAATTCTGATGGCAAAAAAAATTTTTGTATGACAGAAGAGGAATTGTGCTTGTTTAACAGTGGGATATATTCTGTAGAAATATTTAAATAGGCACCCAAACTCATGACCAGTCAGGCCCATGTTGCAGGCATGTATCCTATTTCAACTGGGCTATACTGATGAATAATACTTAGTGTCACAACACACATTTCTATTATAAACAGTACCTGCTCTTTCAGACCTGTGTCTAAAAAGTGCTAGCATGTTCTCACAAAGTTCTAGTAAAACTCAACCTTTTTCCCCTGGACAAGAGGCTCAGTGCTTGGTCAAAGACTTCTCAATTCTGTCAAAGGAGAGGAAAAAGTGAAATAGAGGGTGGGAGAACCCCAGAAAACAAACAGAATATACATGGTGATGTTGGGAGAAACCAGAGAGCACAGAGGTGCCAAATGCTATTGTAGAAGTTGGTCTGCTGCTTCAGACAGCCACCTAATTCTTCTTACACCTGGCCTCAGCTCTGAGTGTATGCATTTTACAGTGCTTGGCTGTAAATCAGAGAACACTCAACATACCTTTCTGCAAATTGCAAACACTGCATAGAACAGAAATCAGCAGCTCAGACACAGCCACAGAGAGAGTCACAAAGGTATTTGTGTCTCAGTGTGACTGTGAGCATCTGTTTTTCAAGTGGATGCAGACTGTGATCACTCACTAAACCCTAAAGCAGCTATGACAGGGCAGCAAGATGTTTGCTTGTAGACCCAGTAACACCGGGGAACTTGTTGCAGGCCACAAAATTAAAAAAACCAAAACAACCAAACAAAAAGCTATTGATGGTCTAGATTCTTTGGCGTGAGTCCTACTGAATTACATTGCTGGGGATTTCTTAGTATAAGAAACTCTTCTGTTCTTCATTTCAACTGCTCAGCAAAAATTAACTGTGTGCTTCCCCATTCTACTTTTAAAGAAACTACTACACAACTCAAAGCCACTTTTTCATCCTAATGGAAACATGCACTACTCCTTGGACAACATTTCACTTAAACGAAAGAAGCAATGCAAATTATCACAAATAAAAAGTAAAGTATGATATTACATTAATGTGTAAACAATATTATTCCACATGTCAAGCTGATAAATTTATTGGCCTGTAACTGTAGAATAGTTATTCCTCAAATAGAGAGCAAGTACAGTAATTTCACACTGATAAGCCATACCTATTTCACTGAAG
>VRYO01002734.1:20309311-20351190 GCA_009812075.1 Sialia sialis
AGTGCCGCTTATCACCTGGTGCAGCTTATTTATGGACAAATTCCATGGTTTTCCTGGCTACCCGGAAGTGCAGCTTGTAACCAGGTGTGACTTATGAGTGTGAAATTACTGTAATATGTATTTTGCTATCTAGTTAATGAGACACCAGCTCATTGTTGGTTTCTTCTCTTAGCAGCAAAGCAAAACAAATGGGGCAAAATCCTCTGTCCTAAGTGTTTTTAACAGGACTGATTCTATATTGGCAAAAGCAGAAAAAATATTAAGAAACACCAACTGTTTTTTAAGCCAAATATCAAACACTGATTTTCTAAAACGTCTGCTTTGCAAGTAGTGATGAAGATTAATAAATTAATTGGAAATCTAGTTCCAGTTCAGCCTTCTACTTCTAAAGCCTATACGAAATAATACCAGTGGATTTAAGAGATACAGGTATATCCTGGAAAAAGAACGGAACTTGGAAAGAACAGAAAGAAGGAATGATTAAACAAAGGAATAAGTTTCAAGATGTTTATAGTACACAAAGAGATAATAAGAAAAGAGGTCAAAATAAATCTTATCTCCCTTCTGTCTTTCTTATGAGGCCAGTTCCAGAACTACATTTCTTCTGAAAAAGTGTCTCTACATATATAATTTAAATAATTTCATAAATAATTGTATCTGCTTTTATATGTATACAAATAAATATTTTTATATTTCCATATAAACATTTCTATGTTGATAAGACACATAGTTACATTAAAAATATCTAATACAAAAGAATTTTAAAAAAATTTTCTAGTCCACTACTGACTTGCACCAACCTATAAGCAGTAAAAATTACAGGAAGAAGTGGATTAGTTTCATTGTGTACATGGGGCTTCAGACAATTACATCATTTTAAAA
Organism: Sialia sialis; assembly: GCA_009812075.1. NCBI lineage: Eukaryota > Metazoa > Chordata > Aves > Passeriformes > Turdidae > Sialia > Sialia sialis. The sequence goes on from VRYO01002734.1 coordinate 20,310,194, forward strand.
ATATTGAATTCTTTTTTTATTATTTTATAATCAGAATCTGATGGTTCTACTTCATTTTGGGAAAGAGAACTCCACTATTCGGCAATTTAGAACTAGAGACTATTGAAGAAAGATTATTACACAGGAAATAGGGAGGCCAGAGCAAAAAGGAAGTACACACTGTTCACTTTTAGAGAAAATCTTGGTCAAACCACAGTCTATATAGTACTTTGCTTGGCTTTACCACATGCAATAATACCTACTCCAGTTACAGATAAAAAACATTGGTCGTTAAGAATTTGTGGAGCGTTTATTACCAAACCTACCTCTAGGAATAATGAAAGATTCTAAGGTAGCATTTCCTCGTTTACAAATATAGCCAAGTTTCTTATCACATTCCCAGTTCTCCCATTTAGCACCTTTGCCAGGATTCAATGCACCACAGATTTTTCCAGGTTCTGGAGAAGGATGGCCTTAAAATACAAAACAAAACAAAACAAAACAAAACAAAACAAAACAAAACAAAAAACTACCACCACAAATCTCAACACCAGCAGAGTATAAGCACAACATGGTTACCCTCCCAACCCTCACATTCCCTTCCGGTCCATGCTTCAGCCACAAAATGCATTAACGCATAAACAACTCTGGTGCTTGACAGTCCTTTAGCCTGAATGGGGAAGTTCATTGCCGTTAGATAATTTTTCCACAAATTGCAGCCACAAGTTGCAAATTCATAATTTAACAGCCTCTTTACATATTCAAGGTCTCATAGAAGGTATTACAGTGTATACATTTATTTTCTTTGGGATTTTTTTTCTTTTCTAAATGGAGAATGTCTAAGCTCCAGAGGACAGTCTTTAGGTAAAAATACTACTCCATAAGCTAGTCAAATTCTGCACTTGGTATAAGAAAAATAAGAAGTAATTATTTTGCTGATGTGAACTTTCTGCTTATTTGTCTAAACAGCATGACAATATCAGGATATTTGTAGATTTTTGTTATAGTTAATTAGCACTAACACTAACAAAAACAAAAGAAAAGTAGAACCTGTAGAACAGAAGAAATTTCAGCAATAAACCAGTAAACTTTTCAAGATCTGATATACTGTTATTAAACTTAGCATGTTTTTTCTTTAATTTCTGACCATACTCTACTATACTACATAACAAGCATTGGTATTACACAGAATAAACACAACAAAACAATATTTTTAGAGTCCAAGATTGTTCACTGAAATTTTCTTATACCATTAAGATTTCATTACTTTAGATTAAATATAGACTTATATTTGCAGTCATGTTCTATCTTCTTTGCATAGGAGAAACAGAAATGCTTATCTCAAAAATGCAATTTTAAATTGCTTTATTGCACAAATAAGTTCAGCTATTAGCAGATGGACCCCCAAAATGTCTTAGAAAAATCAGTTTTGTTAAACATTGATAACAGTTCCAATTTTTTCCATTTATTTAGAGCTAGTGCGATGAAAAATTATGACATTTCCACTAATTCCTTTAAAATTTGTTAATGGAAAAATAGCCAGTTCTTAAACATCCAGTGTCATGGGGATAAGGTAGAGGAAGGCTGACCAGCATAAAGTGGTGAAGGAGATAGATAGCACAAACATAAAAGATGTTATATGTTATATACAGTAATTTCACTAATATAAGCCACACCTTTTTCATTGAAGACTCCAGCCTACCCCAGTGGTGCGGCTTATATTCAGGTGCGGCTTATCTATGGACAAATCCCAGTGAAACACCAACCTGGAAGTGAGAGCCGGCCAAGCAGAGTGGCAAGTGGGAGCCACCGGGAGCATGAGACTGCCCGGAACGGGGGCTGCAAGTGTGCGGCCCGGCCCCTGTGCCGCCGGGAGGTGCCGGGACCGTGGGACGGCTGGGAACGGGGGCTGCAAATGTGTGGGCCGGCCCCTGCCGCTGGGAAGCCGGGCTGTGTGGGGCCGGGCTGGAGCGCCCCGCCCCCTCTGCCATGTGGAGTTTTTAAAAAAATTAAAAAAAAAAAAGCGCGGCTTATATTTGGGTGCGGCTTATATATGGACAAATCTCGTGGTCTTCCCAGCTACCCGGAAGTGCGGCTTATATTCAGGTGCGGTTTATAATCATGAAATTACTGTACATTTTTGTTGCATCAAAACCTATCTACATTATTTAATCCTTTACAGTACAACTGAGAGTTGTCTGCAGTTTTAACTGTTTAGCCATGAACAGCTCCTCCTGCTGCTTTGGCTCCATCTCACAACTCTTCTTCCCTCACCCCTCCCTGTGTGCAGACTCTCATCAGTGCACTCAGATGACAGACCTATAAATACCTCCACAGCAATTTGCAGTTCATCTCTTTGCCTGTGTGCTCACTCCACTGGAGAGCTAGTTATAAAGTAGTTCAATTCACCCTTCAAAGCTTACCTGCTCAAGAAGTTTGCCCACCTAAAATGTGCTTTTGGCCTTACAGGCACAAGGAAGGCCCTGGGTGATACACTACAGCATGCACTTATAGTTGCTGATGTTTAAATGCTCAGTGAAGAGAAAAAGCATTTACACTGCAGAAGTTCAGACACCTATTTTAAATTAGTCTCCAAAAGCTCCCTGAACAGCCAGTGCAAGAGAACAAGGAACAAGGCAAGGGGTCCTGCAAAAAAAAACACTTATTACATAGGAACTCTGAGTAGTCAACCAGAGATGCAGCCCTTCACCTTGTGCACAGAGGGCAGAGAAATTTGTACTCCCAGCTGTGGAGTAGCTGGGCTTCTGTCAAAGTAGTACAGCCTCAAATGTTCAGTTTGTTTTGTTTAGATATGTTACTGTTGAAGGTAGGTTAATCTCAAATGAAAATGAAAAGCTATTCTTCAATCAAATAGAAAAATTTGTACAAAAATAAATGTGAAAGGAATTGAAGAAAAGGAAAAAAAACCTCATAACTTAAACAAAACAAAAATATTATTGACTTCAAGCATTGATATACATTTGTCATTGCAGTGCACCGATGAGAATCTGCACACAAGGAGGGGTGGGGGAAAAACATCATCTCACAAATAAAAACACCTACAGCACCTGATTTCTTCTGCATCCAGAAATAAAATAAATTAGGAAGATATGCAAATGAAGCATCAACAGATGACTTAAAACTTCCCTGTGGATTTTCAGGCTGTCATTTCCATTATGAATAATAAATTAAGCCTGGTGTATATCCCTAGTGTAAGGGCCATTACTGGCAGTGTTTATAACCACAATCAGAATCTTTCAGCATCAAAACAAGATCAAAAATTACAGGAGAATAAAGTGCTAGAAAATATATTTATTACTCAATGAACAAATTTTTGCCTTTTGAACTGAGCAGCAATGAGTTTAACCTTACCTGGAACCCAGTTTAGGTACCGAAAAGGAGCACCACCAACCCATTGCCATCCACTGTTGAAATTCAAACTGTTAAGACCAAACCAGAGAGCTGAACTCAGTGTGCGAGTCAGACCTAGGTAACACAGAGACAGAGAGAGATATTGGAAGTCCACAGCAAGAGCAAACACTCCTCAAAACTTGAGAGCTGAATTCTTGTTAAGCCTTCTCCTTTCTCCTAGCACAAGTTTTAACAATTGTTAACATTCTAGTTAAGGTGGTTACGATAAACCTGAAAAACAGGTCATCTTACATTGGTCAGCTTAGTTTTAGAGTTTTGACATATTTAGATTTGAAGAATTTTATTACAACAGAACACAATATTACTTTGCTACCATTGGTCACAATATGAAACTTTTTTCAGAACTGTTTAAATATTAAAGGTATATAGTTGCAGTAAAGGTCACAAAACAAAAATCAGTTTTCTAAAATGAGAGCTATCATTTTCCAGTGTGTATTTTCTCTTCCATGAAATTAAAAATCTGAATTCACAGTGTAAAAAAACTGTTTTCATTTATCAAAATGCATTAAAATGCAATCATTGCAAACATCATCTTTTAAATAGCATATCTTGTGCATTTTTCAGACTGATCTGATTCCAGCTCTTTAGCCAACGATAAATCAGGCTTCAACAAAAACCAGTTCAAAAGTTTTCCTCTAGCTCTGAAAAGCACTTAGAAATGTCATGCTTATGTATGGCCCTACTGACCATCATTCTTAACCATTTTTGATCAATTCTCTATCTCTGCCCTTAGTATAAGGCTTGGAAGCACAGCTGGCTGCCTGCTGATTTTTTAAATTTGTGTTTCTGCATAGTTCACAGAAAACCATTGTGCAATACGTATAATTTGTTTCTCCTTCTACTGATGGCATCACACCAAGATGTTGCAATTTGTAGTTGTCTTTGACACCACCATGATGGGTGGCACTTGAAGCATGACAAAGTTAAAACGAGAAAGGAGTTGACTGGAAAGGACTGGAATCTCAGACCTGGTTTTACTCTAACACATTAACATGCTCTTTATTTCTGGAAAAATAACTTGTGATTAGGAGAGCTGAGAACTGAGCACGACAGGAAATCCCAGTACTGCCAGGGTAGTTGTATAATGAAAAACTGATCTTCAAATATATTTAGCAGCTATGTCTCTCAGTTTGCAATTAAAACTCATCAGCTAATAACTACCTTCTGTATCAGCACCAGTTTTATCCTTGAGCACTAATTCCAACAATAATTTTCTCACAGTCATTTAAAAAACAATCCATGTTTTGACCAAATCTTTAAATTGAAAACAGAAGTTTAGACAGAACAAATAGTTTCTCCTTCCTCTAAAGTGGAGAAATATGGATTTGATTGATGGACTACTAGATGGATAAGGAATTGGCAAGATGTCTGCATCTAAAGAGTTACAGTCAATGGCTTAGAATCCAAACAGAAATAAGTGGTATCCCTCTGGGGTGTATACTGGGACCAGTATTATTAATATTCATGTCAGTCACATAAACAGTGGAATTGGGTGCACCCTCAGCCAGTTTGCAGATGACACCCAACTGAGTAGTGACCCCTTGAAGGAAGAGACGGCAACCAGAGGGCTCTGCCAGGCTTGAGGAGTGAGCCATGCCAACTGCATGAAGTTCAACAAGGCCAAGCACCACGTCCTATCGCTGGGCCAGGGAAATTCACAATATCAATATGGACTAGGGGGTGGATGGAGACTTTATCATGGCTCTTCAATAAATGTAAAGGACTTCTAGGAAATATGGAGGAAGACTTTTTACCAGGGCTTGTAGAGACAGGACAAGGGGTAATAGTGTAAAAATGAAAGAGGGTAGATTTAGATTGGATATAAGGAAGGCAGTTTTTACAATGTTGATGGAACAGGTTGCCCTGAGAAATTGTTGATGCTCATCATTGAAAGTGTTCAAGGTAAAGTTAGATGGGACTTTGAGCAACCTAGTCTAATCCATGATGTCCCATACCATGGCAGAGAGGTTGGACTCGATGATCTCTAAAGGTTCCTTCCAGCCCAAACCATTTTCTAATCTCTTTATTCTACCAAATTAGAAAGTATAACATATAGCTTGTGGTATAGAATATTTTATCTTTCAACTAGTGTAACACATTCAAAATATTTTTTATTCTATTTAACAGATGAATCAGTGGACTATTTCACGTTTGTACACTGTCTCAGAAGGTAGTAAAGAGGACTTTCTCAATGTAGAACGTATATATATTCAAGTAAAATTTAAGAATTGTCTCATAGGAGAAGTGTGCAAACTCCTTTCAAAAATATATTAGGAGATTGAAACTGAAAGAGAATATTTATGAGTCCCTTTGTTTATTTGTTCTTTTTCTTTTCATATTTTAGGATATACTGAAGATGCAATGGCTTTAGTGAAATAGGCAAAACTGCTGACTAATACACACTACAAGAAGCATGCAAAAAGGATGCAATCTTGGCATCTATATGTTCCATTTACAAACTACTTTGCATTGTTCTGCATTCCAACATTCATTCCTTATTGCCTGCATTACTTAATTGTTGTATTTTTTATGCTACTATTAGTTTATGGCAATATTTTATCATGATAAAATAAATATTTTCTGTCCTATATTTCCAGAAGAGTCATTCAATATAACTATTTCATTTTACTAATTATTAGAATTGAACAAATATCGTTTTCAAGATGGAACATGCCATATTAGTGTCACTGTTGCAACATTATACTTTTTTAAAGAAATGAAGGATTATATTGACCTACCTGTCAGATATGTTTGTTCATGTAACTCTGTGATGCTTAATAACTCTGCCTTCTGCTGCTGACAGCTTTTTCTTGCCTGATGCCATTTCAGAGCTGTCTCAGAGTTTATCTGATACTGGACATTTGTTAAAGGGTCTGTGTTCCACAAATCATCACTGGCAACTACAGGGAGAAATGAAAATGCTGTAACTCATCATGAAGACAGAGTCAGATAAAATATACCAAAAATAATGCTTAGCAAAAGACACAAAATGCATGGACACTGCTATAGGCATATGGTTTGAAAGGAATCCTGAGGTTCTTGAGTGTAGTCGTAGATCCAGGACAGTAGGAAGGGAATGAAACAAGGTCAATTTTCTCTGGTACAACAAATCTGCTGTTTAAGGTTGTACTGGGTTACAATACAGGATGTGATCAAAGGTATCTATTCTATCACCATTTGTTGAGAGCAGAGGCAGTGATCCTTATCTCCGTGGGAGATCTTCTGCTAATGGGCCATCCATTAAAACCAGGTGGGGCATTGTTTTTTATCTTTTCACAACCCATCCTTCCTCCAGGGAGTTATCTTCTGCTAATGGCCCATTGAGTCCCACTGTATGACTGATAAAATTACTTCACCCATTAAAAGTTGATCCAGCCAGGGGGAAGAGCCCAACATTTCTTACCAAAATAAAACCAGAGATTTTAGGACACTAAAGTAGCCTTTTCTCCACTGGACTCCAGAGGGAAACCAGACTTCTCCACAACACCACTGGTCCTCCGGAGGGAAACTGCACCTTCTACAGGAGCACTGCTTCAACTGAACCACATCTGTCACTGCAAGAGGACTGCAGCCACCATTTAATGTGACTGCTACCAACACCCTGTCTGATGGTGTGTCAGGTTGTATTCTGACTTTGTCAGAGGTTGGGGTTTTGTTTCTTTGTAGTACTGTATTTCTATTTTAATTTCCCAAGTAAAAAACTGTTATTCCTAATTCCCATATCTTTGCCTAAGAACCCCTTAATTTCAAAATTATAATAATTTGGAGGGAGGGAGTTTACATTCTCCATTTCAAAGAGAGGCTTCTGCCTTTCTTAGCAAACACCTGTCCTCCAAACTAAGACAAAGGTAAACAATAAAATGCGATAAAGTACTTGATTTGTGAATGTGGGGAGAAAGACTAAAAACTGGTTGATGCCAGCTAAGGTGTATATCAAGCTGACCTTTTATCTGAGATAAACCCCAAATTTTTTTACTTATTTGGATCACTATGCAAAGTGGCTATGGATTTTCTTACTATGATTGTGGTAATCAGACCCAAGTGCTGAATGCAAAGCTGACATCATGAGCATCCATCTCACATTTCCCTGCAATTTCTGATTTCTTAAGCATGTGTCTGACATAGTATGGCTTTCTCCTCTGCCACATAGCCTGGCTGAACTCCTTGGATACCTGAACCTGGCACTTCTAGGCAGTGCCAATGAAAGCATCATCCAAAAGGACCCAACAGAAGGTACCAGGTACTCTTTACACTGCTGCAGCCTCTCCTGCTCATCTCACAAACAAGCAACAGAAAACAGTGTGATCTTGATCTGCCAAAAAAGGAACCTACGTCCCAATACTGACCTAAATATCACATAAAGGGAATAAAGTTGCAAGACTAAAGCAGAACACAGCAAAGAACACCGCATGTCTGCCAAGAAGGAGAAAACAACTGAATTCCTGAAGCCTTTATCAGCTTCTCAAGTTGCAATCTGAAAAAATTGAGAGAAAGATGTCTCATCTGAATTCAGAGTACTCAGAAAACTTCAGTCTGTGAATAGAGGGAAGCAGTGCAATAAACAAAACTCGCAAAAAAGCATGGTGCATGTTAAATATCAGGAGGTCACTTGCCAGTTCCACTTTTTCCTGTATTAAATCTGATTGTCTATAGGTAATATAAAGTGCTTCTTTTCATAGTATCTTTATTTATTTTAAAAAGAAATAAAATATAACCTACTGTAATAATGACATTTTTTAAAAATGGGAACTTTCATCTGATTATCACATTATCCACAAATCACCTTCTGTTCAAAATATTTTATAAGTATCAGAATAAAAACTTTGTTGCCACATTACGTTCTAAAAGACCATAAATTCCTGTGCCTGGGACATGCCTGGGATAAAATTAATATTGCAAAAATAGTAAAACCTATAATTCAGTAAAGGAAACTGGCCCTGGCTTGATGGTAAGGGGTTTACAAATCTTGTGTAATTATTACAGACAAGAGGTAAACAGGTCTTGGGCATTCATCCAACCTTCCACCTCAGTTCCCCAGTCTCATAATTTATAGCTGACTTCCATATGGTGCTCTCTTGTAGAATTTTGGCCTTTCATAAAAATCAAACTCATTTCTAAATTCTGGAAAATTTGCTTTTATGACGTTTAAGAGTTCAAATGTCTTTGCAGAGCAGGATTTTGGAAAATCTATATGCTACTGTTTAAAACTTAGTTCCCCAGAGAAACAAAAAATTAATAACTTTTCTGGAATAATATATTTTAGCATCTAAGTTAAATTAAAGCTAAATCCCACCTGTCCTCAGTATATAAGTAAAAAATTATTTAAAATCTTGCCTCTATCCCCACACAGATTCAGCATGCAGTTTTTGTTTCTGTCATAGTCACCAGCATTTTTATGCATTGCTTAGAAGGCTTTCTGATGCTTCACCAAATATATGGCTCTTTCACCCACCAAGAAAGAGGCCTCAGTGGACTTTTTCCCACTGGACTAGAGCTATAGGTACACACTGAGTACCTCTCCTGATGGTCTTACACTGTGCAACTTGTTTTCTTCCCCAACACTTTCTTTGAAGTGCAGTATACACTTCAAAAAGACCTACAAAGAAGCAGCATTTTATAGGCTACTAAAAATTGTTTGCTGTAGCAGCACTGCTTAGTTCCTTTCCTTGGGGTTTAAGCTTCTGCTGTTACTGTTTCAGCATCTCTTTCTAAATCACCAAATAAAGGGTCATAATCATAATTATGTCATCTCCACTTATAAAATTTCTCCACCTCTATTGATTATAGTAACTGTTGCAAGTACAGCCTCATGCCCTCTTCATTTTGGAGAACATGTGAGGCAGTTTTGGTCACAATGAGAAGTGACTGGGTCACTCATTAGGCATTTCACTGAAGGTCATGGACCCAGTATGAACAGCTGTAATAGTTTGCATCACATATTTTCATGCTGGCATCCTTGGTCCCCTGGACAGCTTAAGAAACAACACTTTATTCTTAGTAAATAAACTTTAACACGCACAGACTTAAATGTTCTATTTTAAAGGCGTGGTTGAAGTTTATTAACTTTGCACACTCTCATATCTCACTCATTTCTCTTTCATACGGATGACTAAAACTTCTGCTACTATAGTATGTCTCTCACTAAAATATACAACCCAAAACTGAATATTTTATAGCCACTACTGAAGAATCAGGAAGGAAACATGCAGGCAGTCAGCATAAAGCAGTTTTTTCCAAAAACAATCACTGCCATCTGAATGGATTTCCTTGAATTATGTCAAAGAATTAAACAAAATTTTAATGATGCCTCCTATTTGTTGTACTCAAATAATAGTAGGCAAGGAGTATTCTTAAGTCAGCTTTGCATGTGCTTTACTAATGGGATTGATATTCCCAGCATGTTTTTATTATCTTGAAAATTATACTGGCATACAAGAAAAAAATATGTGATTTTTATTTGTCTGAAATACTGAATGGAACATTCATGGAAATCAGGCAAGGACACCAGTATTTTGCAATCAAACCAGTTAAGATCATCCCAACAGTTTTCTTCACATCAAAGGATGTGAAGCTCTGCTTGCAGTCAGCTGGTGCTTTACAGCAAAACACAACAAGAAAGAAAAGGAGGGAGAAGTGCTACCTTTCTCAGCATGACAGAGGAAGCAGATTGCAGGCAAAATGTTTAGTGCATATTTTACAGAGGTCCAGAAAAATTCATTAAGATTTAAAAGAATAAAAATACAAGCAGGCATAAATTACTCCTATTTACTTAAAGTAAGATCAACATTTCTAAATAAAGTTCTACATATTGATAATATTGCATATTAAACACCAAGTATATTCAAACCAGGGAATTTAGAATACAAATACTTCTAATAGAGTTAAAAGACAGAACTAAAATACATAAAATACAGTACACAGATTTGGGAAACACTGGGATATACTGAAGAGTTCATGAAAGCTCCTTCATGTCTAAAAGACAACTCTTTCTCCAAAGTAATTTTAATTTTCAACTAAACTGTATTCTAGCTTTCAGTTCCACTTCACAGATTTATACTTTTTGATCTTTTATATTTACTACTTATGCTAATGTAACATCTTTACATCTAATTGACTTTGTATTTAAGTAAATGGCGTGTGTAGATATTTCAGCGCATGATTAACATACTTTCACTCAAAGATAATTGGGCCAATGTTTTTTATGTTGGGTCCTACATTTGGATATTTACAGCTCTTCAAAGGAAAGCAGGCTAAACAGGGACAGAAACTGAACCATTTCAAACCTGTAAAGCACATGTCATGGACATATTTCCAAGCAGCTCAATAACAGCACAGCAGAACCATAAATGTAAAAAGCTTACATTTCATTGGGCAAAATCCATACTTCTTGTCAACATCATAGTCCGAAGTGGTTCCACACCAGAACCAGCCATCTGATCTGCCAGCATCTGTGCAGTCAGCATACCATTTACCACCAAACTTAAAAGGAAATACACAAGGGGCTCCATTGTCATTTCCTTTCACTGTGTAGGTATCTAGGGAGACACAACAATTAAAAAATGTATGAAAATTAATAAGCATGGGATATAGTGGAGTTCATCTTTATGATCCTATTACAAAGTAGTATAGCAAGGAAAGCTTGCTAGCTTACTACATAACTACTTGAAATGGAACATTGATCATTTGATCATTTTACTCTAGGTCTAAGCTGATACCCACAATCACAGTGAGACAATTTTTTTGCCAAGGGAGATAACAGACCACAACTCTCTGAGCCAAGACAAGTACATTCCCATGCTAAATTTCCCATGCATAGCAATCTAAAGTGTTAAATTCACACACTTACACAAGAGAGTGTTGAGCACTCTGTCAATAACCCAGTCAACTGCTGATCATTTCGGACATGGCGGAGCATGTACATGTAGACTTTGAAGATATATACCATGGAGTGACTCCAATATATTATGCCCAAATAAATTTTATATTTGCATTTAAAGACATTTTTTGTTTTGTCAGAAACCTGACTCAAGGAAACTTACAAAAGTAACTAAAGCAGCTTTCTGTGTGTGCACATGTAATGTACATTCATTGATGGAAGGACGTAAAGAGGAGCTGTACTTGACAAGGATTTTTGGAGTGGTGACCTACCAGGGTTACTGTCTGCAGAGCTGCTAGAAAACACAGGAGGAAGGAATAGCAGGACATAATTACATTTCCCCCCTGCCTTCTTTCACATAATTTGCTTTGCTAGGGTTCTTCTATTCTGGCTTCTGGCCAAGGACTGGTACTTTAATTAGCCATGGTGAAAACCACAGAAACTGCATCCATATCTCCCTCTGTGACCATTTTTGTTTATCAAAGAATACTAAATGGCAATCAAATGTATTTCCAGATATATATATAGAGAGAGATGTATTATACATAACTTTTTCAAATTTGACTATTTTAAGTATTTTATTTCTTTGTCTAACATTTTAGCATCAACTCTGCGACTCCCTTCAAACACCTAGGAAGATACCTGCAATACACTGGAAATGAATATATCAAGAGTTAACTAATATCTTACTGCCTGTTAATATTTGCAACTCAAGGAAAAATGTATAACCAACAGACTAAACACTCACACTATGCCTTTCTGTATACATGTAGTAAATGGTAAAAGCTATCGTCAATTGCTGTGTAATAGATATACACATGTTTTGAATAACCATAGCATTTTTTATTCTCTCCAAATTAATCACTACCATGCATGGTTAATCATCTAGCAACACTTTGGTAAGTTCGACAAAAAACTAAAATGAACTACTCAAGAAATAAAAAGCACACCCACTCAAGTATTGTTGATTTCACCTGAATTTACACTCAGTGATCACCAACAAGAGTAAAGAAATTCTTCAACACATATAATATTTTAACTATCTACACATAAAAATCGTTTGAAATACAGAAAATAATTTACAGAACTTTACCTTCATAGCCTCGAGAACACAGATCATCCGTGGTTCCGTAGACTTTCCACCTACTCCATAAACCAGATCCCTTGTACAGCATAATATTCCTTTCCTGTTTGTTTCCATAGTTGAAAAACAGATCTGCCCCTTGGATTGCAAAGAGAGTCTCGTTTCTGCATTCCCATCGCTGAAGTTCACTAGCCTTGTCACAGGGATACAGGGTGATCGGAACCCAGTCTTTCTTCGAAGGCACTCCCAAGCACGATTTGAATGCTATGCTCATAAGCTGGTGATCTGAGACCCACCTGAATTTTTGTGCCTCATTTTCTTGACTGCAAGAAGCAGTAGTCACTGAATTAGTACTTTGAGCCAGTACACAGCGCTTGTGATCTTCATTGTATATTAAGAAGATGCTGGTATCTGTAAGAAAAATAACAGTGGAATGATTTGGTTTGAAGTAACCTTACCTACTATCTAAATGAAATATTAATCTGGACACTCCTCTTGGTGTGAAAATCTCATCTGTTCAGCAAAAGAAGGTATGCATCACACCTCTTAAAGTGGCTGTATGATGCTACTAGTTCAGATGTGAGGACATTTCAACTATTTTGTGCAAGTGAAAGCATCTCCACACAAAAGCACACGGCAGCAGAATTTTAGACCTAGTGCCTCCTGTAGGTTTAAAGCACGGGTTAAGCTGAAGAGAGAAAATACACTAATGGTGTTAATCCTACACCCACAGGAATTACTGCAATGAGGCAGCATGGACACTGCAGAGAGCAGAACCTGACACTGAACTCTCCAGCAGCATTGGCTCCCAGGCTGGGCTGATGACAACAGCCACTAAGTTCTTCAGGCTCCATTTCCTCACAGTGGGGAGCTCTATTCATAAAAGCCTTGCTAAAATCTTTAAAGTATTAACTGAGGAGAAGGATATGTTTTTAAGCTTTATACTCAAGTTTCTCATAGAACATATTTCTTTTTCACTCCAGTCATCAGTGACTTCTTTCTTGCATTTCTCCATTATGAAAGAAATACAAAAGCAGTGGGCTTTGCCATCACCAGTTATGCCTCTTCGTGACTTACGAAAATATACAAAACTCTTTATAGCTTGCCAGGTTATTTCTCTCTCTTAGTAAACAGTGCTTCACGACATGCATTTACACATATTCAAGCTTCATTTCAAAAATGTAGCCACTTGAAAAGTTGTCAGCATCTTTTGCACTTGGATGTGCTATGGAGTGTAACATTTCTGAGCTGATCTTGCCAAAAGACTGAAAAATTCTCCTCTCTGATCCACCTAAGATACATTTTAACACAGTAACTTAATCATGCTATTTCGCATAAGGTTGACAGGATGCACAACATGTTAAAGCTGTATATTAACTGGGCTATCAGCTAGGAAGGAGAAATAATAATTTATGTGACTCTGGGGATTGGAGCTAATTAAAATACTATTTATTTTAGTGTATGATTACCAAGCTAAACAAATTTCATAATGGAGAAACATTTAAGGGGGAAACAGGTTAACCACAGAAAATCTTCCCTTCTATGCTGAGGCTCTAATGTGGAAATGATCATATTTTGCTGCAGAAGAACAATCTGGGGACAAATAACCTCTCTCTCAGAGAAAGAGCTGACCTAGACCTATCTCATCTATAGTTCAGCTTCCTTCTCTTGTCCTTTGGCTTCCAACTCACTGGGAAGTAATGTAAAACTGATGAGCACTGGAGGCAGAAATCGTTGTCTTTTGCCAATGTGTTTTACTTACAGACAATACAAGGAAATGTATAATTATCACCACTGGTGACAACTTCTTTTTATTCTGCTTTTCTACTAGCATTTAGTACAATGTTATTGTAAACTGATATATGCAGTGCTTGCAACTCTCCTTTTCCTGAAATCGTGTTTAAAGTTTCTGGATAAAAGAGATGTCAAGCAGTTTCACATGTATAGAAAACATTATCTGATTTTTCAAACTGCTAAAATTGTATCTGTGGCCTAAAATAACAGTCCTTATTTTCTAGTTCTTGTCATGTTAAAGAGAAGCTGCTATGCACATGAACAAAGTATCCCTAATTCAAAAGCCTGGATTGCAGCATCCAAGCAAGAGAGGGTGCAGAGTTTTGTCATTAGAAATCAAGTTTAAAAGCTGAATAAAGTGGTCTGGCCAGTGGGGATGGAGAGGGGGACAAAACTTATGCTCTCTACTATTCTGACAGTGCCTTTACAAAAAATTAGAAGTGTGTAAACCCAACACACCTGATAATACAAGGGCATATTCCCAATGCAGGAGTAATACATAAGTAAGCAGCTAAAAGGCCAACACAGACAAGAAGGCATGGAAAATAAGTTGACACCAAAACTGGGGACTAGAACAAGAGGTAGCAGGATGCTGGGGCAACTGGCTGAGGCTGTAATTGCAGGATTTCCTTTCCCTCAATCTTGCTCCTCTCTAGTCCATGGCCATCAAGCAGACTCATTACCACTGTATTGCTCAAGTTTACATTTTTATTTCTGTTTATCCTGCCATCTTGGCCACCAAAGGGGATACCCCTATAACAGCATCCGTGTGAGTAATTAGATAGTCTAGAAGAAACAAGCCGGGTACTTGTGCAGCACTTCCTCTGCCAGTTCCTCTCAGTAAACACTTGATACCACTCTTGCCAACATGATGAGCTGTATCTGTAAAATGGGCTGAGCAGAATCACACGTCACCATTAGCTGTGTGCCACTGTACTGCAGCAACATTTGTCCTAGAGATCTGTAACAGGTGCCATTCTTCACTACAGATGAACCGTGGGTGGAACACTTTAAGGTCCACCACAGTGTGCTCATGAGTACCACCACAGTGTTAGCACTTTGAATTAAACCTATTTCTAACAGTAATTCATATTTTGAAACTTACTCCTGGAAGGAAGGTCCTCAAAATGCATAAGAACCTGCCAGGCTTAGGAAACACCTTCACCATTACCAGTACACAACCAGCCATTCAGGGAAATCTAGCATCATTTCCCTCAAAAGTCCCAAGTAGATCCCAAAAGAATTTTTTTTCACAGGTTTCATTTTTCTTAACTCCCCACACTGCGACTATTTACCTATCTGTCTCTGGCCCCAAGCTGTATTTTAATAATTGTGCCGAGTGTGCAGAAACCCACTGGGCAGTATCGTTTCCACTGTAAAGATTTCCAGAATGCCAAACTGACATCATGCTCTGCAGCATTTGCAAACCATCACAGATTATGTGAGTGTAAATAAAGAAGTAATTTGTTAAGCCAGTGAAGTGCTACCAGTGTTAAACACTAATGGAGAGCACCAGAAGAGCAGAGCAAAAGCCAGAAGCAAAAGAGGAGAGAGCAAGGAGGAAAAAGCAGGTAGGATTAATTTCTTCTCTGCACAGACACTTGCTTACCAGATGACCAAAACTGATTGCTGCTAATTACACAAAGGAAGAAAGGCTACAAGGCAGTGTTATGAAGATTTGCATCGCTAAATGTCAGTCTAGAGAGCAGAGGATGCTGAGAGGTTTTCAGGAAGGGCAGGTGCAAAACTTCCACTGAAAAATAGCTGCGAGCTGGAAATCATGGCAAATCTCAGAGTAAGTGGGAACAAACTCTAGGTAGCACCAAGCAAAAAAATTTCCCCCCATTTTCACACCTCCATCCATACCAGCACCTCAGCACCCTAACATCCATCTGCCAAAAGCAGGGCTCATACGGGGGGTCTGGAGGACAGGCACCAGTACCAGGCGAACAGTACCAGCACCATTCCGCAAACCTCTGCGGTTTTCCCTGAGGGAAAGCTAGGTGATGGTATTGAATCCATCAGGGACCATCGCAGTGGTGGGGGAAACTGAGGCAGCGGCAGCCCTGTTGGGTGTCCACAGCGGCACGGGCACCCCAAAGCCCGCCCTGCCCAGGCTCTTCGCAGCGGGCACCTCTGGGTGCTGGCAGGAGGGGTCCCGAGGGTTAAGCCGCGCTCCACCTGCTCCTTGCCCGCCGCGCCCCCCGCACGCCCCAGCTCAGTCCGGCTCTGTGCCCCCTCGTTTCCCGGCTCGCCGAGCCCCGGCGGGCACTCACCGAGGCGCGGAGCAGCGCGGGGCAGCAGCCCCAGCCCCAGCAGCAGCAGCAGCCCGAGGAGCGACAGCAGCAGCGGGCTCGCCATGGCCGCGGCTCCGCCCGAGGCGTCCCGCCGGGCAGCGCTGGGGAAGGGCGGCGGGATCGGGGAAAACTGCGCTCCAAATGATAAGGAAATATCCTGTCACATGGGGCCTTTTGAAATAACAGGAATTCGCTGTTCAAACTTTGCTTTCCTAAGCTGATTTTTTTTTTCCCCTTAGCGGAGGAAAGAGCCTCCTTCCAGGCATGTGCAGGTGATAAAGCGGCGATAGCTGAGAGGAGCGCTGCTTTTCTTGTTGCCGTCTTGTGGGGTGTTTTGTCTTTTTTCTTTTATCCCCTTTGCGACTCTGACAGCGTTGCATTTGGGTCAGTGGTTTGTCTTCCAAGAAAATTAGCCAACCCCGCTCGAAGGATATCCCTCTCCTTTTCTTCTGGGGTTAGGAAAGGAGAAACCCAAGTCTCGAAGAAAAGCTCTGCTCGAACGCCCGGGTTTCTCCCCAGAGCGAGAAGTGCAGAAGGAGCAGAGACCTACTTTTGGGATCCCGGGATCTGGGCTGCGCCCCCGTCCCCATCACTCCTCCCCCGGGCGCCAGCAGGGCTCCAAGGGAGCCAAGGAGGAGCCGGCGGGGACAGGGGGTTAGAGAACCCTAGGAAGCATTGTATCAAGTCCAATAAATTAATTTCACACGATTTGTATGTTTGTTTGTGTGTTTGATTTATTTATTTATTTATTTATTTATTTATTCTACTGACAGCAATGGTTCTGCTGTTTACAGGACTCAAATCTTGCTCGTGAATCAGTGTAGGAAAGACAAAAACCTTGCCCGCTAGCTTCTCAAGCTGAAGCACCTGCCTGGAGTAAATGATCTTTCTGAAAAGTGACTTTAGAGCACAGTCCACCTTGATGTTTTGCTGGATAAAGAGCAGCATGTTATTTCTTTGAGATAACTGTCAATACACAGTTCGAAGAGTCCCAAATGGATTGAAAACATCAGTCTTACTGTTGTTTTACATAGAGAGGCTTTTGTAACGTATGGGACTTGCTGGATGTTTTGATGGGGCATACATGTGGCTCAGGGAGCACCTTATTGCTCTTTACAACTCCCTGAAAAGAGGGCTTGGTGGGATGGAGGTTGGTCCCTTCTCCCAGGTAACAAGTGACAGGACAAGAGGAAATGGCCTGAAGTTGCACCAAGAGAGGTTTAGACTGGATATAAGGAAAAAATTCTTTCCTGAAAGAGTGGTCAAGCACTGCAACAGGCTGCCCCAGGAAATGGTGGAATAACCACCCCTGAAAGTGTTTAAAAATGTGGAGATGTGGTGCTTAGAGTCATGATTTATTGGTGGGCTTTGAAGTGCTGGATTACTGGTAGGACTCAGTGATCTTAGAGGTCTTTCCCAACCTTAAGAATTCTATGATTCTATGAACCTGTAAAGCATCAAACCTACCATGTGTTGTGCAGCAGACTGTACCCCTGTGTTATCATGTACTTGGAAATCTCTGATAAGCATTAAAAAATTGCCAAAATCCTCCTTGATGGAAGTTCTGGGTGAGAAAGTACAGCACATCCAGGGAAACATCAAAATGAGATTATTATGGAAAGAGGCAGAGCAGTGTAAGAAGGTACTTCAACACTATTATAAGAGGAGACAATGGAGATGAAAAACAAGCTCATTTGAAGTCAATGAAACTCCTGTTAACATTGGAAAGGATTCCAGCTAGGCACTCCAGCTGTGCCGGTCCTCTTGGAGGGCTACATGAGGGGAGTAAAGAGGAAGTGGTTCATAATTTCTCTCAACATCTGTAGAACCACAAAAAGGTCAGGAACAGCCTGGCCCAGGGACAGGAGGTGGGAAGTATTTCAGCCATAATCAGCAATGTTCTGTATTGTTGTGTTGATGAATTCTCATGCAGGAAATTTAATCTCTTGCTGTAGGGGAGATATTTCTTTTCCCCCAATTATTTTTCCTTAATTATTTTTCCCTAATTATTTGCGAAACCCAACAGCCCAGGAAAACGTCTAGTGCTAAAAGAAACAAGTCAGAAAAAATGCTGCTGCCCTAAATAGAACACTGCTATTTCTAAGACTGTCACTGAAAGTCTGGGTATTTGTGGTATTCTTTTGGCTCAAGATAAACAGAGAAGGGAGATGCTGTGTGAGGTTCAGTCTCAAAGTAAAAAAATAAAACTGCCACCAAAGTCTTGACATGGTTATGTAAAGACTGGTTATGTGATGGTTATGTGCAGCAAAGGCTGCATGTAACTTCAGTGAATAGATGTGTTGCACAAATAGGCAGAAAAAGGGAATTAAGTAGATGAGTAGTGATACCTCTTTGGCTGTCAGTGGCTGTACCAGGAAGGAGCTATACTCTGTATTGAAAAAGAAACTGTTTTAAGCTGTTCTTGGAGTTTCTCAAAACCGATCTGGGCAAGAGGCTGGGCAACCTGATACAAGTTAACCCTTCTAGATGACCTTCTAGCCCTTCATGCTAGATGATCTCCCAAGGTCTCTTCCAAGCACAATGAGACTTCAGAAGAACTGCTTCTAAGAGACATAGTCCAGCCTCCCTTCCTGATGTGAAAACTGCCTTTTTCTCACTGTTCCTTACACTCACTGAATATACTGGAGATATTACCAGCTCAAAGCCCTTTTGATACAGACATGTGATACAGACAATATGTCTATGGGTGCATACATATGTTTACACATATCCCTTGTCTAGAGCAGCACAGGTCTTGATGAGCTTATTCACCCAGTCTTTGTGTCTCATATGCAGCACACTCATCAGTAATTAATTATATCTGGATCTGGCTCCCTCTGTCATCATCAATTATATATTCTGATCTGATATAGTCAAAGGAAAAGATTTTCTCTCTTATGAGTCAAAAGGATTCAGCAAAATCTCAGGCTGTAGTGAGTTGTAGGCAAAAAGTTACCAAAAGCTCATTCTGCTAAATAACTAATGACTGGGTACATGTCCTAGATAGACATATGTTTTCATCTTTCCCGTGGATAGGAAGCCAGCTGACACGCAGAACAGAAAGGCTTGAATTCCTCTGAGACAGGTCAGACTCTCTCTTCTTGTGGCACATCCAGTTCGTGCAACTGGTCATTCTTCCTAGCAAAATACATTGAAATGCTGAAGCCACAATGGCCCTTGACTTTTACAGCAGACTGGAAAATTGAAAGTTCAGTCCTAAATGAAATCATGTCCAGACTCAAAACATAATATGCCTGTATTGTATGTGGAAGAAAAACAAGTGGATTGCTATCCATGCTTTTGCATTTGCATCCAAGATGTTTTTTGATGTTTCCTGTGGGAACCTGTATCCCTCAGATAGTATTCAATAGTTATCTACACATTACTAATATTGGCACGGATGCTGCAGTGGTTTACCTGCACTGGAAGCCTAAAACCATTTTTATATTTCATTAATCATCCTAGAGTATTTAAATAATATTCTCACACTACTGAATGATTTGGGAGAGAGTGCTTTCTGGAAGACGGTACTGTTGTAAGAAGATAATTAAAATTAGGCACTGTACTGGTTTTGACTGGGATGTTTATTTTTTTTGTAGCACCTCAGATGGTGATATGTTTTGATATCCCTGCTGATGACACAGGGATGTTTTAGTTATTACTGAAGAGTTTTGAAGAACCTGAAGGGCTTTTCTGCTTCTCATACTGCCCCATCAGTGAGCAGGCTAGGGTAAGCAAGAAGCTGGGAGGGGACACAGCCAAGCCAGTTAATCCCACTGTACCAAAGAGATATTCCACACCCTGTGATGCCATGCTCAGCCATAAAAGCTGAGGGAATGAGAAGGAAGGGGGGGACATGCAGTGTTATGGTTATGTCTTCCCAACGCCCTTATTTCCTTGGGAAGTAGCTGAACACCTGTCTGCTGCTGGAATGTAGTGAAATAATTCCTTTTTTTTTTTTTCATTCTGTTTTGTTCATGCAGCCTCTTGCTTTCCTTATTAAAATGTCTTTATCTCAACCTACAAGTTTTCTCACTTTCACCCTTCTGTTTTCCCCCACATCCTTCTGCAGGAGAGTGAGTGAGCAGCTGCGTGGGGTTGAGCTGCCAGCTGGGGTTTAACTACAACAGACACAGACTAAAACATTTATTAAGATAGTTTCAAGATCTTTACTATTCTATGCATTCTAATTAGTATTTAGGAGTGATTTTTTTTTTCATTTAAATCAGAATCTTTCAAGATCTAAAGGAGTTAAAAGCTAGGAGGAAAATCACAGAAAATGGAAAGAAATCTTGAATTTTCTCAAAGAATTTTCAACGACAGTCAAACTAAATGTATCTATGAAGTTAAGGCAAAATTGTTTCGTTCATACAGTGTTGTGTAAGAACTGAATGAGCCAGGATACAAACCTGTGAATGCTGGGTGTGGATCAACAGCCACCACAGTTTATTTCAAGTGTAGCTAAAGCTGAATGAGACACATTTCCTCCATACAGGAGCTAGTAGAAAGGAAGGGTTATGAACATTTTCAGCACTTTTTCTTGCTTTACAAGGCTTAAGCTCATCTTGTTGACTTCTGCAAGCACCCAACACAGCTAATAGGATCAGTGAACAAAACAACACATAAGTAAAATCCAGTCCAGCATTGGTTTTACAATATCATTATCTCAACAACAAATCATGACCGCTGTAGAGAAAAAAAATACAGTATACACTGCCAATAAATTTAATTCGTTGCTCTGTAATTACTTTAATTCCCACCAAAAGAAAAATCAAAAGAAAAAAATAAGAAAGAAATGTATTCAGCTCCTACATGTCCTAAAGGTGTAGTACAGTCATCCTAACCTCCCCTTGATGTCAGCAGATAAAGCAAAGCAGGAGCAATATATAGAGGACCAATTTAGATGTCACTCTTATGCTTGGTCTTACCTAACTTGAGCCTGAGCCTGCATTCCTGGAGTTGCAATAATGCGACTTTTCACTTTTTCCTCTATCTGCTCCTCTGTAACTGAACTTCGGGGCAGTGACGCTCTAAGAGATAGAGTTTACCACCTCTTGTTGATGCAGTGTCTCCTGCACAAGGCTTAGTGGGATAAAAAGAAAACTGAAGTTTACATTGTTCTCTTCCTCTTAACAAAGTTTTGATGACATAGAAGGGGTGAATCTAAGTCCGTAGATAGTAATTTCTGTGAAAATCAACAGCCTTGCCTTGAATTTTAGGAAGTTTTGCAAGAGCTCCAATGTTAATAAAAAATGTAGCAACATGTTAAATACACGAACAGCACTACACTACCCTGAAAAACCTGCCACCTGAAAAGGGGTGGGTGAACTGGTACTGAAATGACTCAAGCCAGAAGCACCTGAGTAAGTGACTCAGATTCCATTTTTCTGCTTGTTCATGGTGCATGGCACAGTAACCCTATGTCTCATTTCTCCAGTTTAAGACATGCTGATGTAGGATCCTGGGTAGGACTATCAACACTTGCAAGACAATGATGATTCTCAGGTGAGGTAATTACATCACGATAAAACTTGTGTGCAGATGGAGCAATTAAGTACAATCATGAAATCTTCCCTCAGAAGAGCAGGGAGCCAGGTGGGTCTGAAAACCACATCAAAGACCAAAACAGAAAGCAGCAGCACCTGGGTCCTAGCTGAAAAATGTCCTGTCCAATATTCAGGGTACAATACTTCCAAAGCATTTTCAGTGATTTTTATATAATTTTTTGCACCAGCAGTGGAGATCAGCCCTCACACATGTGGATATTGACAACACTACAGGGCTGAGGAGCCTCATACAATCTCCCCATCTTTCCTAAAAAGCGGTCCTGTACCTCCTCTCTGACCAAATAGCAGCAGTTCTGTTATCAGGAGAGTTTCATCTCCTGTTTTCATACAGATATAGGTTGTACATGGGTGGCCTAGACTCCAATTTCTTTTGGTATATCCACAGATGAACATTTCTTATGAAAGTCAAATTTAACAGAAATAAATAAATAAAATAAAATAAAATAAAAATAAAAAGGTGAAACTAAGCCAAAACTTCAAAACACGACCAGAAAAGAATGTCCTATGAAAGATACCTAGAGGAAAGGAATAAGAATCCAAGACCAGACAGAGTTTGGATTTGGTACCTGCCTTTCCTGGAGCCTTGGCTAATAGCAAGTGATCAGCCACAGTTGTGACTGATTTATTTTGATGCCTTATTTCAGTGGGAGTTAGTTTCACTTGAAAATACAAAAATTAGATGTTAGCTAGACTAATTAAATAGCAGTTAAATAAGAAAAAAAATCAAATGGAAATAACTAATCTGATAGGTTAAGAATGGTTTCCTGATAGGGTAGGTATTTGCCTTTTTTAAGACTTATTTTGTCAATATCTTTTTTACAATTTTCCATCTCCACTATTTCATAGAAGAAACTTTTAAATATTTCAAATTACTTCTGCAATTTTAAGCGCCATGACAGTCCCTAGATAAAACAAACTATTATTTCACTGACTAGTAGCTAGCTATGCTATCTGCATTTAAACCCAAGTTCGGTTACCTCCACCAGAAATCACATATCTGCAGCATTCAGTTCAGCACAAGAGAATCCTAGAGTCTTTCTGAAGGTACAGCAGCAACTGTGCCATTTTTTATTTGCCCCAGTGTGTAGCTGCTCAGGCAGCCTCACTGTGGCAGCCTGCCAAGCAACCCAGACAGCAACGACACAACAGCTTCGTCCCCTCCGTGTTTCATTCTGACACTGTCATCTTATCTAAGCTTTCTGAGAGCAATGGGCTTGAAATCATGAACAACTCAAAAATATCTGTATATTCTGAGAACAGCTTCCTTCTGCAGTATCAAAACATGACATTTGCTTTTTCTTCCTAAAATAAAAATACCCACTTCAGCTCTGTTCTACATGCAGGATTTTAATGGACTATTCTTCTTAGGAGTTCTAGCAGCTCTTCCTGCCTGTTATCTATGACCAGAAGTGAGCTGATCCATCAGTTTTCACAGGAAACCAAATCAGCAAAAGTCACACAGGCAGCGAAGCAGGATATAGTAAACCATGCTCCACATATACATCCCACACTTCCTTTACCCTTTTGAGATCCAAGTGGCAAAAAAACCCATAGGTATAGGGGGGAAAGAAAGCTGAAGAGCTTCATAAATCTTAAAACCTGATTCTCCCTACAAACTACTCAGTGCCAATGGAAACAACTGAAGGTGAACATTAAGTGCTCAAGATATCCCATGCCATTGGAGTCAGAAGACAGTCCACAAAATCTTGCTTTAAACATCCTTAAATTTTGTTTGGTTTTGTAATTCTCCTGGGTGAGATGTTTACCTGCACCCAAAGAAGAAAACTTCTGTAAATCTCTTGAAATTACAGAACATGCCATAACTCTGATTTCACTCAGAGGCCTGGTTTACTTTTGACACAGACTTAAAATACTGCTTGGTTTACAGAAATTGAGGGTTTCTATGGATGAATCCTCTCTATACAAAGCATGTGTGTCCTCCTAGAAACAAAGCTTTATTATTAAAGATTCGTTTATTTGCACAAAGTCTTCTTCCTTGTCTCTTCTAATTGCCTTGTTCACTTCAAGTTTTCTCTTGCTTTTTTTCTTTCAATCTCTCCACCTTTCTCAATTCCCTGAGACCCTGCCCCATATATAATGCTCAATCAAAGAGAAGCCATATTTAGCAGTAAAGCATAAGGAACAGGGATTAAAAACATTTCAGGATGGTTTCTTGCTTGTCATTGCTATTCCAAAGTAGAACATCACCTGAAAATATTTACTACTACATTCCATGTTTTACCAGAGATACCTTCAACAGCTGCCACTTCTGCTCATTTCTGTAAGACAAACAAGTATTACAAATAAAAAAGACTGAATACCTGTAACAAGCTATGGATAGCTTGTCAAGTCTAGCTTAGCTGAGGAATTCAGACAAAGTATTTCTGGGTAATTATGACAGACTGAATATGTAGTCAAGATCCACTTAACAGCATAACAACCCTTACAGTTTTGCACTGGGAGTCACAATCGCTGGAAGATTGAAAAATCAGTGAAGGAAAGATTACTATCCATGCAAAACACATGCCAAAAGGTGACATCTGTATCAATACTTGAATACAGCATTCTCCTACCAAAGAAGACAAAGATCCTTTCTTACCAACTTTCTCAAATGAAATACAATCTCTTTAGTCTTGTGCTGCTGATCTTGCGCAAAACTGATTATTATTCTTAATAGAAATTAACCCAAGACTATTATACCCCAGGGGCCAAGTTCTTTATTTTCCAAAGGACTTTGTAACCCCAGTGGAAAAAGAAAATAGAGACAATTTTTGATATTCTAGTAAACTCTGTGTACAAGACAGGCTTAAATATTCTGTGAATATATAGACAAGGCTACATCTGTCCTGAAGGATCCCAAAGTTTAAGAGGGAACCATGAAAGGGAGACTTTTTTATGACTTGGTTGATAGGAAAGATTTTAAGCCTACAGGATTTACTGTTGTGGAACATGCAGTAGGGTTGCTGATAAAAACTGGTCTGGCAGTGATCAGCCAGGAGATCATATTCCTTAATACAGAAGTAGAACATTATAAAAATAACATAGAACATGTAGGAGGTCAACAGTGTTTTTACCAGGCTGCTGTCTACATGTGAAGCTGTATTGCAATGTAATAACAGTTCTTAACAACAGTTAAGAACAGATTGTCCAGGGAAATTGGGGATGCCCCATCCCTGAAAGTCTTCAAGGTTGAATGTAGTTCCGTGGAAGTGGAAGGTGTCCCTGTCCATGACAGGGGATTTGGAACTAGATAATCTTTAAGGTCCCTTCCAACACAGACCATTCTATGATTCTGTGAATCTTAAAAGGAACACACAGTGTATGGCAAACTAGTCATAAAATTTATGATGGACTTGCCACACATACTCCAGTATTTGTGTTTCTGAATCCTGCAAGGAATAAAATTAGCAAGTAGGATGGAACTAGCAGCATGTATCACTAAACCACTTGGAACCAAACTTTGGTCCTTTTTCCTGGGTTGAAATCCGGCCATTTTCCTTGGTGAAAATGCACCACTGATGAATAGACAATACAGTGAACAAGCAAGCAATGATCCCAAGTTAATGGCGAAGTGCTGTGTAAAGAATACCTGATTGGCCAGAGGGATATTGCAGAAACATGAAAAATACCAAGCTCAGTTACAGCAATTGCATGACTGAACAGGTAATGAGGGACACAGTACTTCAGAGGTTAAAGATCAGGACTGTCTGCATTTCTGCATTTCTGCAGAAAACAAGGTAAAAGACTCCATAAGACACCTGCATTATGTGGAAGGAAATATGCAGATTGGAAACATCCAGAGAGAAAGAAAGGTTGCATGTATGTGTATCTATGAAATTAATTGCATTTGTGATTAACCATTAGTATTTCTGAGCATGCTTGCTGTAAGGATCAAGTATGAGAAAGCATATGAAAGGAAATAAGCATTAGAAAATATATATACTACATGAAACTGATTGAATATATATATATATATATATATATATATACAGGAGAGCTGGGATTTGGACTTAGTGCACTGCTGCGGCAGTACAAGATCCCACTGAACACTGCTCAACTCAGCGCTGTTCACAGATACACAAAATTGTTTGCTGTTACCTATTGTCCATCTTGAATAAAGCAAGCTTAGGAACCAATCTGGTGTCAAATTGAGCCTCACAGACAGACAAATTCAAGGAGTCTAGCTCTTGGAAGAGGCAACTAGGAACTGGTCTGAGCAACTAGGACACATAGTTGCCTCCTGAAGTGAGCAATGAGACTCTGAAACCTTGGAAGGAACAGATAACATTTACTGAAGACCTTGATTTTCTGGAAGATAAGTGTTCAAGAGTAAAAAGCATGTCTGTTTTGAGAGACACAACTTACTAAAATAAACTACTAATTTAAAATCACCTACTTTATACTTAAGTGAGCAGGAAGACCTTTCAATATTACTGATGCTATATCCCAGTGGATATAGAGGAGTGTCATTAGCTACACCATCAGATAATTTAATCAGGACTCCAGAGAAGCTGCAAGAAACTGACTAAAAATGAGACTGTGGACTTGCATAAAGCAAAAAATTCTTCACCAATTGTTTTGCCTCACACTCTTAGGAGGAGAGTGAGTTCTCTGAACAAACAGTCAAACTCAGGTTCAGAGAACCATGACTTCTCTGCCATTCACTGGAGACTTCCATTGGTTCTTATGTAAAGCAACACATTTTTATGAAAAATCGTTGAATTACCTATAAATCATCAGGCTGTATGATTTTTGCTGAAGGATTTGCTTAACCACTCTTCAGCATCAGCTATAACAGTATTTCACAAGGCAAAGAAAAAGACTAATGTGGGAAAATTTTCACAAGTTTAAAAGCCATGAAAACCAAGGGAACTAAACGTTCACATTCCTGTAAGAAGCACAGTAAGTTACTATAGTCTGACGCATAGACTGCAAAATAAAACACATCTGCATAATGCACAAATACCTGAGGATGCATGAGTCAACAGGGGTGAGCCATGGCTAGAAATAGATTCCAGTGTGATTTCAGTAGCAGTCAGAGCATCAAACCAAGCTTCAAAACTGTGAGTGGTCCAAATATGTATATATTGAAGGACTCCATTCCTTGATATGAGTGCTTCCTGTAGCCAGAAAATGGTAAACAGAGACACTGACCAGTCAGTTTGTGCTATTCAACAGTGTCCCAATGACACCATGCTCTGCTGAGCACCCATCCTGCTGGATTCTGCTTCTCTGTGAGGATCCAAAGCACAGCTGCCAAGGCAGAGGATGTCACCAAGCCTGGGAGCATGAGGCATAGGCACCAAGCTGCACTGTCTGTCAGCAATCAAGGGTGCATGCATAAGGTCTCAAAACCCATGCTTAACAGTGTTAAGCAAAGTCAAAGCAAAATATTAGGTGCTACAATCATCACATTCCTCATATATTATATCAGAAGATTGTATGCTAAAAATGCTCTAAACCTTCAACTCAAAATACATGTTTGCCTTTTTGAGCCCTATATGACTATCTGCATTATTGTGTGTTGCCCATGTTCACTTCCAGGTTGATATGAATTTTAATAAGTACAAATCAGCCTTAATCAGTGGAAGTTCTTCCACAGGTTCTCTCATAATTGCCTAATTCTCATTTCTCACATAAAACATAGATCACAATCCGTATTGACAAAACCAGACTTGACTTAAAAAAATCCAGAAATTTAAATTTACAAATATTGTGAGAGAGAAAAATCTTTACCCTGCAACAGAGTAGAGTAAGATTTCAAAAACTAGCTATAGTGATAAGACAATTCATTAAGGTGTCCAGCTTCATAAATGTGATATGAAGTGAGCGCTATGAAGACATTGCACATGAACCAGTTCTTCAAAAGTTTAAGAGTTTGTGCCAGCTCCTTAAATACAGACTGATGCTTATATTACCTCATGCCCAGGTTTATGGCAACAGATTTACTATAAGCTTTAAATACTATGAAACAAACTCTCAAAATCTATTTTTATCATAGGCATCTCAACAGAAATGCTTTCTCTCTAAAAGAGACAGCCAGTAAAGCAAACTCAACATTAATTGCCCCTCTCTGTTCCAAAACAGAACAAGTTTCATTTCTACACAATCTGCGGGTCTTTTAATTCTGTCAATTGAATATTCTCTTGAAAGACACACATTATCCTACTGAACTAACCCATAATCCACATAACCTCTTGTCCTAAGGGGTTTGGCTCACAATTTCAGGAAGAGACCCTAAGAATAGGCCAAACTGATACTGCTAACCACTGCTCCCAAAGTGCCATGGTCTACATTGGTTTAAGCAAGAAACTTATGGTTAACATTGTTTTCAGAACACAACATACAGCTGTCAAGTCAATTAGGCTTCAATTCTGACAGCATTTTAAGATTCATAAACCAGGTTTTAGCCTGATCTTCAAGACATTTCCCATCGATCAAAACACCAGGTTCTACACTACTTTGTGCTGCTGTCATCAGAAATGGAATTAACTGTCAAGCTACCATAGAATCTAGTTATTCATCTGTAACCAAATATATACATGACAGTACAGACACAGTTGTTTCCATATGTTCTTTAAAATCCCTTTAAAATCTTTTTAAAATACTCATGCTGTATTTACCAAAAGATAGAGGACATGCAGCATACTTGAAATAAGATCTACGATTGATTATTTGGATTAGCTGAAGGAAATCCGTGACATATTGTTTTAAAAAACAATAATGTAATATAAGTGTAAGCATCAAACAAGAAAAAATCACAAATCCTCCCAACAATCAAAACCCCCACTTTCACCTCAACCGACACCAGAAAATTTAAGTACTTTTAACAAACCTTTCCTATTGTATCTCTAAGACCTTCCAGCAAAATAAGTCTTTAAAAATTATTCTTCCATAAAATTTATAAATTGACTTTGCAACATAATCATAACTTTGCAACTTTAATATTTTGCATTCATACCAAAAACAATTAACAGTTTTTACAAATAGTGTTATTTACTAAAACAATTCTTGTACAACAGTGCAGTATATCTAAATATATACATATGCCAACATCAAAGGGAACATCAAAACAAACAAAGCCAAACATAAATGCACTTTACTACTGTGTACACTTTATTAAAACCAAAGCAGACTGCAGCAGGTTTTTCTTTTTCATGACAAAGACAAAAATTATTTGGATTCCAGAACATGCAGGATAGAACAAAATCTCCTACCACCTTTTTGCCAAGGTAGCAGCATGAAAAGGGAACTTTAGATCTGCAATTTACATAGTAGCAAATGGAATGTTTTTAAACACAACCATCCTAATTTAAGAAACAAGGCTTCAAAAATGTACATAATGTTTTTTACATATTGAAGCAAAAAGTTCAAATGTCAAGGCCTTCTCCATGTTTTCCTATGGTGTTGGACAGTGTTTGTATGAAGGTCAATATTCACTGCAGCTGAAAATGAGAAAGGAATAGCTGTAGTGTGGAATTGATCAGCTTTACTAAGATTGAATAACAGAGTAAAAAATGATTCTGCCTGCTGTTGGCAACGGAGGCTTTTGTAACTTTTATCCTACCTTTTTCTTTAAAAATATTTCTTCTGGTTTTTAACTGGAAAAATTATGCTCCCTTGTTCTTCAAAACAGATGCATACATGTTTTCCAAAGGAAGGTGCAGTTGCGTAATTCAAAGTGCCAGTGTAGCTGCTCTAATTAGAGATGTCTTTTTTCATTCTGTGAACCCCAGCTGAGAAGGAATAAGGTAAGACCTTTGTATATAAAGACTGCACAAATATCTTTGAAAAGTAAGTGAAAAATAAAGTAAGTGATATTAGAGAAAACACCAAAAAAAATTGAGAATGAGGTATTAAGCAGTTCTCCAGTGTAAATCTGATGTTCCTGCCATCTAGAGGAAATCTGAGAACTACAGTAGCAGCCTAGATTCGATCAGCAAAATATATACATGGTATTAAAAACAAATCTATCTCTGTTACATCTAACATTTGCAATCTGGCAGAATTTTCTGAAGTTCAGATTTATTTCAGTTCCTTCTGCCTCAAAATTCATGAACAGTAACTGTACCACGAGGCCAGTACGCTGCTCCACACCTGTTGAGAAGCTTGCAGGAATTCTGATATTTTGCTCCTTTTTACTGCTGTCTCTATGTGCTTTGGCCAATGATATAGCAGACACATCTACACAGCACCAGTTTAACAGAGGTGGGAAAATACACTGTGGCTGTTTCTGCAGCTGCACACTCTGGAACACACTGCCATGATGTCAGTACAGAAAATTTCAACGTAGTACCCCAGCATTTTTCTTGGGAGGTTTTACATTAAATCTTGACAGCTTTGTTATGCTCACACAAATTGAGATGATACAAATGGCTAAAAAAATTTTGCTTGTAGAAGTGAAATGCACAGAAGGCACTTTCCAGAGTTTGCTCCAGTTCATGCTAACCAAGCCACTGAAAGATCCCTTCCAAAGTTAATTAGCATTTTTGTATTCCTTAATGAAAGCGTTAAGTAAAAAAGGGTTATACAAAAAATCTTGAACACATTTTAGCCTTAAACTGACAATTTACATGCAAAGAAACAAGACATCAGAAAAACAGGTCTTCTATTGGACCATGAATAGCATTTCCAGTGATTCCTTACTTTCAAATAGTTTACATTCTGACACTTTATTTAATTGCTAAAAAGCTTTTCCACACAGTAGATGTGTGTGTACTTTCCCCTGATCACTACCATAGTAAGGTAGAACGTAAGTGAACTTGGTCAAAACAATGCATAAACAAGGAATCTGAGAGTCAATCATGGCAGAGAAGCACCAGCAATGGCATCTCCAGGTTCATGATAACAAACCAGCAAAGGAGAAGTGAACTGAAGTATCATTTCTAAGCTATCAGAGAATATGAGAGAATGACTGCAGGAATTCATGAGATGACAGCATCTAGCAAAGTAGAAGGCGGCATCACTTCAGAGTATCGAGCATACAGGGCACAACCAAGCAGGAAGATATCTTCTGATAAGAAAAATCAACCTGGAGCAATACAGCTCCAAATTCAATTTAATCTGAAAATAAAATGGAAAATGTAGGTTGCAACAGAAACACTATGACTCAGAACCTAAAATTATAATGACCAACTATATGTTGCAGACAATGGACTCTGATTCAAAGTCAACTAAAATTCCCAGCCCGCTACAGGAGATACCTTAGAGCAGTGACTTTAATAAAAGCATGAAGAAAAATAGAAAGCGTCTATCTTTTTTTTACAACTTTCATTATATTGAATTTAAAGGGGCACTGAATTTTTGCAAGTGGGTTTTTTTGGTCATGATGAACATGAAAGGTGATTTTAATTTTCATAGAAACAGATGAATGGCCAAAATAAGCAAGTTGGAGAGCAGAAAAACTGTGACACACATAAGGTTTAAATGAGAAACCAGGATCTAGCATTTCTGTATATCAAGGAAAAACTTCAAGAAATTTTAAAACCAATGACAAATTACTAACACAATGTATTTTTTCTGGGTCATTTCTGTACAGAAGTTCCACCTGTCCTTATTAGGGAACATATGACACAACACGTGAAAAACTAAGAATACAATACTTTATATCAAAAAGACCATCCTGATACTTCAAGTTTCTCCTTGAATCAGGGACTAAGAATAAAAAATTATTTTCACTTTTGTGTATAAATTATACACCTCTATACACAATGAATATCTGATTTTGGAATAAGATACCTAATGCATACAGAGAACACTATCAAAATTATACTACAACTCCTTTCCTAACACATCACTTCTTCAATCCATTCAAAGTCATCCATGACACAGTATGTTGGATTATTATTCTCTCTTTAGTATTTCCTTTCAAATTCCACAGGCTTTTGCAAAGAGACCAAGTACTGAAATAACTAATGGCAGTTTGTAAAGATGCTTAAAATTTTTAGAGAAAACAAATATGTGAAAATCCTAGTACTAGATCAACCAGCTGGCTAGAACATCCCCAACTGGGACAGGTCAATCATGGGCATGTTTTGTAATGACCCATCAGAAGTTATGTAAAGCAGTCACCTGAAAGTATCTGGCAAAACGTTGAGGTCAATTAAAATAGTGAAAACAAAGGTTAGGTAATTGTGAACAGATGCAGAAGTATATGGGTTAACAGAGCTCATTTTATAGTATAATGTACAATTGCAACATTTAATTCCAGAAGCATCACACTAAAATACAGTACACAAAACAAACAACTTCTGACATACACACAGGACTAAAAGCAGATCTGATGTTGAAGCCATCTAGTATTGCTGTAGTGGAATTAGAGTTGCTGGAAAAGACAAAACCAGGATGCATTACTAGATGGAATAGAAATTCAAAGTAACAACAGTCTTTGTACAAGAAAGTCTGCTCAAGCACACCTGAAATGCTGCCTTCCATTATGCAGCACCTCACCCACAGAAGGAAAATACTATGCTTTACAAAGCCATGTGGCTAAGTTACTGAGGAACACAAGAGTTTAAAACAGGCTAATGCATGTTGCTACAGAAGAGAATTTAAAGTAACCCAGAAGTGGATTTAGATGAGATGCCTCAAACTATTCAAACTATAGAAGGGCTAATAAACTCAAATGGTACAACTGGAAATTGAAACAGACATTTAAGGCAGAAGTATTTGTTTTAGAACAGTAAACAGAACAAATTGCTAAGCAAGGCCACAAGAGATAAAACGAAGCCCTGAAGGTTTGTTCAGCAAAGTGATTTACATGTCCATAATTCTCCATGTTCTAATAAAGAAGACTTGAATAAAATAGTGTAACTCATGTTGTGTGTCCAGTTTAAAACACCATTTTTTCTATCAAATCAATTCCTCTGTCTTTCTTTGGTGTAATCTCTACCAACACGCATAGTTCTGGTTTGCACTTCAAAAAATAACTTGGAAAAATAAATTACATGCTTCTCATGACAAAATGCAAGATCCTGATCTGTTTCATGGTCCCATGATAAGTTAGCAGCCTCTGAATGGTAGTTTTAAGTTAGTAGTTATGTCTGAAGCAGAATCATAATTTGCTGTTATCCCCCTAAACCATTTTCTAGTTAACAAATTTACTTTGGTAGATAAGCTATTTAATAGTCATGATACACTTGTGTTCAATTCAAGAAGTAGTGAAACTTGTCTAAGTTGTAAATTCATATATAGACCTTAGCTTGTCATTGTAACCATGATATGCAGAATTGCTGTTTTTCCTGCACTGGAAAAAGACATTGGATCTGTCTTAAAACTAGACATGAAACATGGTTGTCAGTTCATGATTAAAATAAAATAGTAAAGCAAATTATTTTTAAACATTTTGTTAAATATATTCACATGACCACCACAGTTATACGAAATGGGCACTACTGCAATCACACACTATATGTACATAACATATATGCCACAACAGTTTGCAATGGTTGAGTTTTCACAAACTAGCCAATTTAACCATACATAAATAATCTTGTACCAATTTTTAGGCATTTTAAAAGGAATTACATTTCCTAAATAGATCAGTTCCTCTGCAAAATTAAAAAAAAAAATCCTAGAAAGTCAGTGCAAATTGAACTTGTTCACCAAGAGAGATTCTTATTAAGCTGAGGATAAACAAAGTTTAAGAGACTAAATGAAGAAACTCATAGAATCGCCAACTGCCTTTAGCAGGGGTTAAAGAAGATTAGGAATCAGAAGTCCTGGATCCTATAGCAGAGCCTTCTGTGAGTAACTATGTTGTGGTTGTTGAGGTGGTGGAGGCTGTGGTTGTTGTGGAGGTGCTTGCTGACTGCCTGCTGTCTGTGGCAGAGCTGTAGGTGGTAAGTTATAGTTTGGCACCTGGGACATATTAGTTCCAGCATTCTGATAAGCAGCAACATCAGCAGTACCAGGTGGTGGACTGTACACTGAAGGCTGGTTAGAGTAGGTAACAGAACCAGCAACAGAACCAACCATTGCACTGAAAAAAAAACAAAAAAGAGAGAAAAAATATTCAAAGTAGAATTAACAAACAATTTACCAACAGAACAGCAAAGTTCTATTGGTTCTTCAGTTGTTCTATTTATAAACACAAAAATCTTCTAACTCTGGACATACTGCATATTTAAAACTGTAGCCAAAGAGTACTTCCATTAAAACTCAAACACACTCCTCTGATTTAAACATACAATGGATACTCCCCATGGATTTAAAGTTAGACCATGAATCTGTAGTTCTGTTTTATTTTAAGGTGGAACATGGAATACCATCTATCTTTCATTCTGTTCATGAAAATAAACAAAGCCCAACAAATAGTTTTAAATAGCAAAACAAGTCAGATGAATATGCAGAAACCCACTTTATCATTGTATGCTGTATTATCCCAAATTAATGCCTTTGAGGACAAAAACTGACAAATACATTAATGACTCAAGATGAATGTCTCAACTTTTTAGAATAAAATTACAGTAATTTCACAACTATAAGGCGCACCGGATTATAAGGTGCACTTCCGGGTTGTCGGCAAATTTCTGAACTTTGTCCATATATAAGGTGCACTGGACTATAAGGCACACTTCTTTTTGCAGCAAGGATCCGTGCACAACAAAGTAATGAATTATTAACAGAATCACGTGATCATGGGGTTTACTGGCAGGTCCTCAATTTGCAAACATTTTTCACGGATCAGCGTAGCCTTTAAATACAGCCCCAGGCACCATCTTCCGGGTTTTGGTCAAAATTTTAGTCAAAAGGGTGAGCTCTATAGTCATGAAATTACTGTACTTTCCATAGAGAGTAAACGAAAACAAAAAAAACAAACAAAAAAAACCCAACTAACAAAACCCACAAACCTTTTCACAATATAGGTAACTTAACCAAAAGTTAGCATCTTTGCCCCTCTACCCAATGAAAAAAGCCTCTTTTAACTTCCTTATTTGGGTAAGCTGTATAAACTTTAGTAAGTATTCATAACCCATTAACTTCTTTCCCAAAATGAGCAGAATTCTCCCCATTCTTCTGTGGTAAGATATTTGACAAAGGAACAGTAGAATAAACACTGTCAGAAATCATGCAGAGCCAGCAAGAGCAGCACATAATCTTCAACATTTAAAGTATATTAAATGTTACTACTACTACATCATGTCCATATAATTTTCTCTATGCTTTATATAAAAAAGTATAGAGTCATATAAATTACGTATTTCCTATACAGAAAATTTACAAGTAGATAAAAATTTAAAAGAAAACAAAACAAAAGAAAATAAAAAAAACAAAACAAAATAATAAAAAACTTAAGAGGTTTGTCAGGAATTTTTGCCAAATACGTGACACCAATAATAAGTACTCTGGAAACAATTGCACTAAAGCGTCTTTCATTTGTATTTATAATTATATTTCTGATATTTAAAAAAGAGTCTCTGTTTAAATCGATTTAAACTTTAATAGAAAAATATTTAAAATTACTTTGTGTAAGACGTCTGTGCAGGCTGACCAGGAATTACTGAGCTGGCAGATGGAGCAACTGTGCCTTGGCTGAGAGAAGGGAGCTGTTCTGGAGGAAGATTGTAACCTTGAATGTGGCCCATCTGTGCACTCCCTGCCACCAAATATGCATTACCTTGAGTTTGCCCCGGATAAACCTAGGAAGTTAAATAAATATTAGAAATAAAATACAAGAAAATTCTCTATTTAATATTCAATTTCAGAACTTAAACAGATCCTTTCAAATATTTTAGTTTCCTTTTTTTTTTTTTTTTAAATATCCATGAAGAGCATTTAGCATTTAAATTACTGAAGTTAATAACGTTAATTCTTGCATAGCATTATTTTCATGTCAAATTATCTATGAGTAGATGGGGAGAAATTGTATCCCATTGGTTGTTTATTTTCTTTGATCCACTATGCAAAGCCCTAGCAGTTTTATTTTTTAATTTGATGCAACTTAACGCCCAGGATGGGCTTTTTCCTGGATCAAAAGGAACTGAACAGAAAAACACTACAAGTGTTAGAAAGCACAAAAGGAGAGCATTCAAAGCTTTTAGCTGAAAACAAACATTTTTGGTTTCATTTTTTTTACATATTGTGCAAAAAAACCCCAAAAGAAAACACTGCTTATTCAGTGTGAATTTGATAAGGTCAATGGCTATTAAAGGATGCATCCATACCTGAGAGCCAGAAACACCAGATGACTGCATGTAATACTGCTGGTTTTGTAGTTTTGCGTACATGGAATACATTGGGTCCTCATTCATCAATTTGTTATATAAAGAAAGAGCCTCCATTGCTTTAACATTGAGTTCTGAAAGTTCTGAATGTTTCCTAGAAAAGACATTTTACAGTTCATTCTACCATTTAGATAACTTTAGTATAGGACAGACAAAACAAAGTAATTTCATTAGGTTTGTTAAGTAACATTTTCTTATTGTGAAGTGATGCCCGACAAGTGCCAGAGAGTCAAATGGTACAACACTATAAATTATTATGTGACTACAGGAAAAAAAAATCTTCAGACCTCTTCTCAGAGAAACTACTAACAAATACACTTTTTTTTTTTTTGCCCTTATTCACAGAAATTAAGATTTTTTCAAGTAACAACTCTGGTATTTCTAAGAATTAATTCTAATTTTGGTCAATGCACATGACATTTCTTTTTACCTGTCTATATCTTCCAATTTTTCATCTATGAGAGGTCCCATCTGATGGCACATTGCTAGAACAGAGACATTAAAACATATCAGAGTAATAACATTTCTATATTGCAAAGTCAGAAAGCAATAAAAAAATAGAAATACATGCTAGTTCAATTTTTTTAGTCCATCACTATAATCTGTACACCAAAAAAATTTTAATAACAGAGGTAGCATCATGAACAATTTAAGAACGAGACCCAGCTAAAGTTTTCAGTAGTAGTACAATTTTAAAAGTATATTTTAAAATAAAAGTCTGGTATCATCTGAATTGTCAGTTTAAGCCTATGTTCTGTCTCATAATTGGTAAGTTTCCTTTCTTCCTTTTCCAAATTCCATTAAAAAAAATTGTGTGCATCTATGAACCTAGGTAAAATAATCTATAATGCCTCTATGAAGAGGTAGTCTGAACAATTTGATGCTAAAAGAGTAGGATGATTTGTAGCACTCTATGAGGTATTTGTTAATATGCAACTAGTCCAGAAATACACATGCAAGTGAAAAGCATGTGGGACACCCACAGGTCTATTCTAAACCTTTGTAGTATTTCTGCTTCCTCTTATGGAATCTTCCTGACACTCCTTTCACCACTCATACTGTGCTACTCTATGAAGGAAAAAAATAATGGATGAATATGATTAAAATAAGTATTTATGTGTCTTGAAAAGGAAAATAATATAGAGAACAGTTTTCTTTAGAGAAAAGTAGACTTGTTTTAAGTTACCATTTTGAACTTAGGTCTCGTAGATGTGGGAAACAAGAAGTGAGAAGATAATTACAGCTCAGGCACTTTTCTCAGGCATGCTTCTTGCATGCATATGAAGCTGAAGTAGTTTCAGCTTAGTTTCAATTTGTGTTGATACAGTGTGGAAAAAAAACAATAAAAAAGCTCATTCCTTTTTGTTACCCTCAAGATGAAGCAATTCTGGGAGGTCTGGCTGCTCATCAGATGGATCAGCACTTTGTAACATCTGCAACAGTTGGTCCATTTTATCCTATAACGTAAATTGTATAATTAGGACACATGCGGCAGCAAGGGAATTAGCCCTTTCAAGATAATAAACTAAAGCAGCTGTTAGCAACAGCCATTTTGATCTCCTGGCACCTGAGAATCAAGTAGACTTACTTTAAGGAAATACAAATTCTACCTGCTACTTTACAGGAATGAAGATGCTTGAACTAGAAAATCCAAATGAGAAAAAATAGTGGTAACAAGTGGAATGTGCAGGATACTCCTTTATTCCTAAAAGTCCTTCTAAACATGTGCTATCTTCTGAGCAATTCCTATTTTTCCAGCCTAGTTATTTCATATGCAATACCACCACCTAGTGGGATTAGTGGAACTGTTTTAACAGAATACATTGAGAGAGTACTTCAAATTCAGTGAAAAGCAATTTTAAGTGCATGAAGCCTATTCAGTACATGAGCCATGTCATTACCAAAGTATATGGAAGCGTTGTTTTAAGATGATGTTTGGAGGCATTTCAGGATTTACTTCAGAGTAAGTCAAGCTTAAATAAGGAGTTCAAGTGCAACCCTTTTATAATAAAAACATCAAAGGTTAGAAAACGAACAGGCATAAAGTCTTCGAAAAATGTGTCTTGGAGTAGACCATATTGGTTGAAGTACCAAAAACATTACATGTAAATTATTTAAATCATTTATTAGCTGAGCACTAGCAAATAAATAGCCTTTTCCACATGCAGTTATATAGGTTGTATGGAAGTAGAAAATAACACTATGTTTTGTCCTCCTTAAACCACGGAAAGATGGGGAAAAGTCAAATTAACTACTTCCTTAAAAATTATACTATGGTGAATTTAAAAACAAAAGAAGATACTGAAACAAAAATCAACAATGGAAAACAAAACCTGGAAGGCACCTCAAGGCAGGCCTCAGATAACCTGTTTCAGCAGGTTATGAAGTACTATCTCTTGGGAAGAAGTTTTTGAGGTGGGACTTAAATAAGAGTCTTCAGGAATGCAGTAACTGATTTCTCATTTCAAAAAACAATGACAGAATCCAGGTTGAGGGGAAAAAAAAGCCAGGGGAAAAACTTTCTGGACTGAAGGCTCCTGGAAACCCTACAGGATCACTGCAGTGAGGTTTTAAATATCTTACTAAATATTACTTACAAAGGAACAGAATTTTAGACTTTTCAGGGACAGAATGAGATCTGTCCATCTGAGGATAGACAGTGGTGGTTATACAGGAAATAAATCCAAGTAAGCAGTCAAGATGGGGATCTCTGTGGTATTCTGAAGTACTTTACCCAAAATTTGAAAGTAGATGTGCCACTCAACATTAAGATTCTAGCTTGGAGGTAAAAAGATGCACAACTACCGAGTAGGACCCTACATGGAACGCAGTTCCAAATTCAGTTTCAGAAATTCCTAAGAATTTCCTTCATTCCTTCAAGACTCCTAAACAAAAGAGAATACTGCAGGGTTTTTTTATGATTTAAACAAAACCTCTCTTTCCAGTCTCCTTTTATCATATTTTTGAAGTACAAGATGAAAGGGTTAAACATTACATATTTAAATGTCCCAGCAGCGCATTTAATACCAATTAGTATTTTTACCATGCTTACTTCATCAATATAAACTGGTTCTGGCTCAGGTTCTATTGTCTCTACTTGAACTTCATCACTGAACTGCACTGTTTTCTTCTCAGTTTTCACTGTAAGATAAACAGCCAGATTTAATTTTATAAAAGAAAAGTAAACAATGGCATAAATATTATATAACTTATATATTGGCTAGTTCCTTGCATTTGAAACCTCTACTGTCAAAATTTTAAAAATTAGTATTTTGTTGACATTTGAAAGCCGCAGACCTAAATAATTTTCTTATCTGTAAACCACATTACAAAAAAATAGGTCAGTTCACACAAGCTCAGCAGAAACATGTTCTAGCAAGTAAGTGGCTTTATCATAGTCTCCCTGCACATAATACACATATTTTAAAGTCATCAGGATAAAAGACTCAGAAAAAGAGATTGGAAACAATAGGGCTAGCAAGTCAAATTTAAGATAAAATTGATAAAATCATCTCTGATGAACAAAGCCTTATTTTCTCCAGAGCAAAGTACACAACTGAAAGGTCTCAAGTTTCTCTATTCCTTCTTCACCAAATCCTATATGCAAAGCATCTCACGCCTATGTAGTGGAGACTAGCACAAAAAAAGCTCTATATTTAGTAAAAAAGCCAAATACTACTCTTATCATACACTCTTATTAGATAGTCCTAACATAGCACAAATTACTGCTACAGCATGTAATTCTGCTGACCTGCTCATACTTGTAGCACCCTCAAAATGAGATCACAGAAGATTAATCTTGCAAACCCATGAGATTTACAGAAATCAGCTGTAGAATCTTGAAATCTTGTCTAATATTTGATATTTTATTAAAATTTAAAGTATACTGGATGGATATAAATAGTTACAATAAACTGCATCCAGAAAATCCCTCTGTCTGCTATGCACATGTTCACCCCTACAGTATGTAGGTTTCTTGAACTATTTGAATACTAATAATCTGTCTCCAAGTCCTATCTGCCATGGGGCTTTCAGTTTTGTCTTGATTAGATATGCACCACTGCAAGTGGACAAAAAAGGCAATTTGGAAAAAAATTGCTGTTGCCCACATTTATGTAGGTGCCAGTGGAGTCATTCTATGAGTGTCAAAGAAGCTGCTGACAAAGGCAGCAACAGACAGCAGCATTTTTCAGCAGAAGACAGTTTGGGCAACCTTGGTCTGACTGTTGCTTGTGATAGCACAGGAAGGGATCCTCTGTTTTACTTCAATTATCACATTAACTTGAAAGTGAACTCGATCATAAGGCAAAGGAAATCACCCATTGACATGGCAGGGTTAAACATATATACATAAACGTAATGTTACTTACTCATTTCAGGCTCAGCAGAAAGATCAGCTGTTACAAAATTAGATGGAAACAACCCTATACCCTGATGAGTTTCACCTTTCCACCAATTTGGATCACTAAAGATTTAAAAAAATAAATAAATAAAGTGCCCATACATCAGAAATCCCATACTCCCACGCAACTTTCCCAGGAATTGCACAGTAAAGGCTTTTACATTACTATCACTTAAATATAATTTGTATATATGCAGAAATCTTTACACAAGAATTTTTATGCAAATACATTTATTTGTCAAAAATCTAGAAGATAACAAAATAAAGTATTACTACAAAAATACATTTTCATTCATTGTATTTCAAGGTAAGCTTCTACATAGAAGATATACAGTAATTTC
>VRYO01002734.1:20357879-20388877 GCA_009812075.1 Sialia sialis
GTGCGGCTTATATTCGTGAAATTACTGTAATAAGAAAGCCTCAAAGCCATATGATCATCTACACGTTTCAAGTACAATCTGCTTGTTCATATATTTAACAGAAATCATCAGTATTTGAGTGTTAAATGTTTTTAAATACTCAAATGTTTAAAATAAGAAATCCTCTGATTACATGTTCATAAGGAAAATAATCCAGGTGTAACAATCTTTAGTGACTCAGAGCAAGAAAACCTATTCTAGGCAGGTGTGCAATTCTTATTTTTATTTCAAATTACAGTAATTTCACGTGTATAAGGCACACACTTTTGACTGAAATTTTGACTGGAACCCGGAATTGCATTTTATATGCCAGCGCACCTTATATACAAAGTTCAGAAATTTGCCGACCTGGAAGTGTGAGCCGCGAGAGCCATGGGAAGAACCGGCAGGCATGGCTGGCAGCCACACAGGGTGGCGGTGGGGTGCCGGCAGCAGATCCTCACGGCAAAAAAAAAGTGCGCCTTATAGGTCGGTGTGCCTTTTATATGGACGAAGTACGGAAAATTGCTGACAACACAGAAGTGCGCCTTATACTCCGGTGCACCTTATACGAATGAAATTACTGTAATTCATGGTACAATTTAGTGTGTGAATTTTGAGAAGCACTATGCAGAAACCAGAGGGAAGCATGCACTCTATGAGTGTAGAATTCCCTCTATTTATTAGGCATCTCTCCAAATTATACTATACAAATATTCAGCCACAGCTCTACTCCACTGATGATATCAAAATTTCAGAGGCATCACAACAAGTAGCAATTACAAATAAGTAGGTTGAAAATATGGCAAGATACAGTAGAAGCTATGTATCAGATGTGGCATCATACGGTATCATATACCAATACATACAGAAAATATTCACAATTAAGTTCAGGTTTAATTTTAGAAAGCAGAAAAAAATTCTGATTGTATTTTATTTAACAAGGATACATTTAGCAGCGTTTGCAAAATAAAATTTTACTCCACACAAAACATTTCAGATATGTTCAGGAATGTATTGTTCATTTACAGTCTAAGGTAACTTGGTAGGACTCAGCTTTCTTCCTTGCTCTTTCAGAAACAGGCTGGTCATACAGCTTCCTGGTCAGCCTGCTAAACATACACTGCAATTACAATGTAAAATGCTACTGAGATTGCATCATTTAAGGGGGAAAAATGGAGCATGCATCTGAAAACTGTCAAGTAAGCAGTTGTGCTGTTCTCTCTCTTACATGAATAGGCACAAAAACATCCAAAGAAGAAAAAGCTAACCAGAACACTGACTTGCTGAGGCAGTGATTAATCCTTAAGGAATCAAGACAAAGTTAGGCAAGCAGCAATATGGACAAACCATTTCTCAATTACAATTTTCTAATATCCACCTCCAGTGGGAGTGGAGAGTGCTGCAATAAACATTTCTGTTTTCTCAACCTTTGGTGTAGCCTCTCAGTCACTGATTTCTTTTTTTTTTAAGCTATCATTTTTTTTAATTAAGTAACTTTTCTGGAAAAAAACTGAAGTTGTGATACTTTCAATGCAGACTGATATGTCTCATTAAATAAACAGTACAATTGTCCCAAAGTCAAATACAAACACAATTAGAGCTAGGAATTGGCTAGCACTGAAATCTTTGCTAAAATATACCATACCTGTCCTTTAATTTTTCCTTTTATTCTGCTTAATGAACCATTCAAATTTTTAAGTTCAATAATGTTATTTTATTCTGAGATTATAAACTATAGATTCAGTTTTGTAAGCATTTTCATTGCAGAAAAGCAACACTACGCAAAAAATCTATACCTTTCTTGTAGTCAGATCTAAAATGTCAAGTCAAATATACAATCATAGGATATTCTGAGTTGGAAGGGACACCAAAGATCATTAAGTCCAGCTCCTGGCTCTGCAAAGGACAGCCTCAAGAATCAAACCATGTGATTAAAGTTTTAAAAATAAACAAGTTTTCAAGAATGCTGTACAAAACCAGGAAACAGAAAGGACTTGCTCTAACAGTAAAACCTTTGTTTTAATCATGTTTCTATGTTGAAAAGGCAACTTGCTCACTGAGCTAATACTGGCAAAAAACAGGATGCAAACAAAGTGATTGCAACTGCTAAGCTGTATGAGTTTCTAAAGGAAATTCAGAGATTAAAAATGTGCTGTCTCATCATTAGACAAATTTTAGATCATCTAAGAACCTGAGATGTGAAACGTGCAGAAAGTGTTAATTCTATACCACATAGAGTAGTATTTCATATAGACTATTGTAAATAAGTCAGATTGTTTAAAATATTGACATATTTTCTGTCTCTCCTGTGTTTTCTACAAAAATTCTAATAACAACTCCAATTCTGAAATTCTAAAAAAAAACAGAGAAAGCCGTCAAAGAGAGGGATTCAGTGGAATTCTAACTTGCTAAAAATCTGTAAAATTAGTTCTTTGGATTGAAGGAAGCAAGATAACATTTTCATCACATTGTAATTCTTGGTATGGAAAGCATTACCATGTAAAAAAATAACAGTAGCAATTATGTTGTGGAACTTTAACTAATTTATCTTATGAGAAAATACAACACCTTTGTAGCATAACAGGTCATCAACGATTAATCTGAATACTAACAATTAGGCAGAGAATGTGCTATACTAGAATGCTATTTAATGAATACGTTTTTCTAGGCTACTGTGGCTTCAGGTGTAAGGCAACACACATCTAGAATGCTGCAGGATGCAATGGAGCTCACAGAC
The DNA here is from genome assembly GCA_009812075.1 of Sialia sialis. Taxonomy (NCBI): domain Eukaryota; kingdom Metazoa; phylum Chordata; class Aves; order Passeriformes; family Turdidae; genus Sialia; species Sialia sialis. The sequence continues at coordinate 20,360,638 of VRYO01002734.1, forward strand.
TGGTAGAAAAAAAAATCCACAAAGGAGAGATTTTTTGTACAGTAATTTCACAACTATAAGGCGCACTTCCAGGTTGTCGGCAAATTCCCAAACTTTGTCCATATATAAGGCGCACCGGACCATAAGACGCAACTTTTTTTTTGCAGTGAGGATCCGCGTGCAACAAAGTAACAAATTAGTAATGGAATCGCACAATCGGGGGATTTACTGGCAGGTGCTCAATTTGCAAACATTTTTCATGGATTGGCGTAGCCTTTAAACGCAGCCCCAGGCGCCATCCCAGTGCTGCGGGCCCTGGCACTCCTGTCCATCCCTGGCGCCAGCTGGCGCGGCTAGTGCAGCTTGGCTCTGCGGCTGCCACAACTTGGCTCCACGGTTCTCGCGGCTCGCACTTCTGGGTTGGCAAATTTCCGAACTTTGTCCATATATAAGGGGCACCGGATTATAAGGCACACTTCTGGGTTCCAATCAAAATTTTAGTCAAAAGGTGTGCCTTACAGTCATGAAATTACTGTAATATATAAACTTCTGCCAAGTACAGTACCAAACAGCTTGTACTGGAGCAAAATTGGTTAAAAGATTAAGGCAGATCCCAGTTAAGAAGACTTGCATCTTTGTCAGAGGAACTTCAATTGCAGAATTTCAGCTAAGCATATCTCATTTAAACTTCATAATGGGAAACCTTGCTACTGCATGGCATCCAAAACAAAGAAACCCCACTTTCAGCAAGTTTTAACAGAATATGAATTTAAGTAACAAGTCAGCTGGTAGCCTATTACAAACAGGATAAGTATTACAAAGGTTAAAGCACCACTTTTTAAAATAAAATAGTTCTATTAAGAAAAAGATTAAAATACAAACACACAAAAGAAAACTACCAAACCAACACAAACAAGCATCACAAATCCTAACAGGAATTAAGCTGCACATTACCAGAAGATCTCTCTCTCTCTAGCTTTGTCTGTACTGCTGTCTCTTGCAGCTACACATATTCAAGGATTGCTCAGGCTATGTTGCTGTAAGACTAAGTTTTATCTGTGGAAAGGCTTTCAGTGATTAAACATTCAATAATATAGTTACTGAGGATCAATGTGCTCAAAGAATAGAAATGCAGTTTTACATATAAAGACTACTATAAAACATTTTTTGCCAGATGTTATCTTAACTACAGTTACACACAACAGCACAGATGTCTCAATAGGCTGTGCTATTTTTAAGTACTCCTCCAGAGACCATCTCTAATCCCAAGGAATAAGCTTATTTGCGAACCTGTCCTTTGGAACAAAAGTCCAAGGTGGGACTTTGCTGTCTGGCATCTCACACTGTTTCTGGCAGTTTTACAAATCATTCTTAGAGAAGCCTTTCACAGCATCAGTATCTCTCTTCTTGAGTCTGGTCCTTACCTGAATTGTTACAAGGAATACTTTGAGAAGACGTACTTAAAACATTTCCAAGTCCTAATACTACACTGATGGAAATATATGTTTCTATTTCTATATTATGTATATATATATCTATTTATATTTATAATTATTTTACATATATTTATTATATAATTTATAAATTATATTCATATAATATATATTTATATTTATATATATAAAACCATAAGTACGCTGAAATAATGTCTTTAAACGTATTTTTAGTTGCTAGCTGAAACGATACTTTATCTTTTCTTGTCCAAAGAGTAAGCTCACGCATAAATTCCATGAAAGAGCTCAGCAAATAGTAAAAAATGCAAACTTTAGCAGTCCATATTAAGATGCATTTAGTTTAGTATCACATCTTCAAAAGGCACATTTATCAAAGCCCTGATAACAGAGAACGGCTTCTGAAAACGAGGGGAAGAAACACAAAGCCTTATTGTTTTCTGTGACAAAGACACTGGTGGTCTGATGGTGAGAACAATGCAGGGCAGCAGATGTTTTATACCTTGGTTTTAGCAAATTTTTGACATACAGCTGAAGCCCTTGTAGTGTCTTTACTACACAGCTGGTGACATATGTGCTGCATAAAGGTGGGTGGAAAACTGATCTACTAGGCTCAAAGTGTTGTCACCTGTAGTGCAAATTTCAGCTAGTAGGCAGTATTCAAGGATTTCTGCTGGGACCAACAGTGCTCTCAGTAACTTAATGACCAGAGCAAGTTGAAGGGGAAAAATCAATATACTGGAGGGCTTGGCTAATGTTCAGAGGAACCAAGACAGGCTGGAGAAATGGGCAGACTGGAAGCTCAACAAGAACAAGGGTAAGGTATTGCATTTTAAATGAGGGCAGGAGCTGACCACATGAAAAGCAGGAAATTATCTGCAGGTCCTATTGGGTGAGAGGTATCAGCAGGAAAGCTTGGAAGTTAGGACAACGAACCACATCCTGGCTCAAACTACTGGTCAGCAAAACCAACAAGGTCAGGGAAAGGACCTTTTCCCTCCATTCTGCACTTTTAAGATTGCATCCGGAGCATTTTGTCCACTCTGGGGCTCCCCTGTGGAAGAAGGCTATTTACACACTGCCCTAAGTCCAATGGATAGCTGCCAGGATGGTCAGGGAAGGTCACATACAAGGAAAGATGGGAGAGGTGATTTCCGCTTTGAAAAAAAGCAGGGAAAAAAATGGGCCTTACCGCTTTCAACAACCAATTAATCAGAGTATACTCAGAATATGCAGTCAGACCTTCTTAGAGCTGCACAGTCACAGGACAAGATGCGACATGCAAGTTGAAACAGAAAAAATTGTAATCAAATTGCAAGATTATTTTTTTATTTCCTTACTTAGGAAGTAGAACTAGTTAAATACTAAGACATATTGCCCACAGAGGTTGTGGAACCTTTGACCTTGGAGGCATTCAAGACTCGACACGGTCCCGAGCAACCCAATGTAATTAGACCTGTTTGAAGCTGGGGGGGTTGGACTAGATGACCTCTGGAGGTCACTTCCAACTTAGATTATGATTCTGTAAGAAAAATGTCTCATGAAGCCTCCTGGGTTTACAGTGATACTGCTAAAATATATCAACCTAATTTATCTGCCACACTAGCAAAAAGCTGCCGTACACAAGTCCTAATTTTAACAGATCAGCCAGATCTCCAGAGGAAGGATTGCAAAATATTTCAGCAGAAACCCTTCAATTTCCTTTTACTTGTAACCAATTTACATAAAATTCAGCTGTTGCAGAAATTTATAGAAGAGAACAAAAAAATAATTCCTCTCACCTGGGTACCAGACTGAAATTAAAATGCTGAATTAAAAATGCTTGGGGAAGAAATTCCTAAAGGCACTTACCCTGTTCGTGACTGTCCAACTTTATCACAGATGTCTAAGATGAGGCCCCAGTCCTCTGCAGTGTTCATCTCACTGGTTGCTTTCTCTGATAAATATAGTATAAATAAATCAAAATACAAATTTTTTTTTACAAATTAAAAATTGTCAACAAAGATGTTGAAATATTACCTCTATGTATATTTCTAAATGTATGACAAATCCCTATACTTAATAAAATTAATATATTAACAATGTTATATCTAATTATTTTTAGTTTTCTAATGTTCACTTGTGACCATTAACATATTTTGGGGTTGTTTTAGCACCCAGAACATGACACAAGTAGTATAGCTACCAACAGATTTTTTCCCATTTGAACTATAAAGTTTAATAGGATATGAATACCCAAAGCATTGGTTCACTGTTTGCAAAGTCAGATACAACTGAATTTATCACCTTCCCAGACACTAAACTGCTGTGTCGTGCAAATCCTTTCACGTATTACATTGCAATAAGAAGGATTTAAAAATTCATCATCATCATAATCACATAATCATAAACTTCTATATTCCCATTCTTATTTCTGCCTTGGGTGATATATTTTACTGTTTCTTTTTATAAAGACTGCTAAACCAAAGTTAATCTCAAAGAAGTCATTGTGACTCTTCCATCCAAATTTTTTTAATAGGACAGGAGTCCCTGGTGAAGACTAAAGGAATAGAGAGAGGAGGTAGAGAAGAAATAGATTCAATGTCAGAAGGAAAAACAGACTCCCTCCCTATCTCTCCCCCAGAAAAGCTCAGTTACAGTTTAGGACAGCAATAAATAAAAGTATTAAAGGAAACTGAGCCTTATACTGCAGTTCAATAGAGGATTATCTAAATGCTGATAGATCAGATCAGAACCAGAGAGCACAAGGGAATGCACATGTATTTTTAATTAGTAACCAAACAGTAGGAGAATGGGCACAGAGTAATACAGAACCTTTGTTTCCCATCCCTGCTTCACCTAGTCTTTACAGCTTAATCCACAAAACATAAAATATGCCTCAGCAATGTGTACCATCCTTCAGGGAATGTCTCAGACTACTTAGTCTTATGAAAGAAATCAAAGATTTCCAATAAAAATTTATCTGCCAGGAAAGATTCATTATCTAGATTACCACTGGCAAAACTGCAAAGAGAAAGACTAAGCAAAACATCTAATCTCCAAAAATTACAAGGATTATTCATATTAAAGTTGATGGCTTTTCTCATAAATGAGTTTCTATGTCCTACAAATTGATGCAGATTACTGTTAATTAGTTTCTTAATTCAGAACAAAAATGCAGAAAAGCAAAACTCTATGGTTATGTGCTCACAAAGTGCTTCTGAGGAAAAATTCAATACTGACATATATACAGCTGAGAGGTAACACATGAGCTGTACTTCTTGGTGCGTGGAAAAGAACAAAATAGTATAGGGAAATCCTAAATAGAAGTTAGTTACAATTCTCTATGTTCTCGCAGATAAAGTAAGACAGCACTATGTCTTCTCTCTAAATCCTATCAGAAAATCTGATTGATGAGAAAAAGCATTCATAATCAACAGAAATATCAAAAATTATGAGTAGACACCATGCTAACATGTAGTACTAAGATACACCAGCTGATCAACCAACCATTTTATTTTCCTTTCAGTCTGCTCTTGTTTCAAATCATGCTTATGACCAACAATCAGAAATTTGGGATCTTCAGGTAAGACCCTTGAACTCAATGCCTTGCATGAACCATCACAGACCAAGGCAGTCTTCTGAAATTGCAGTCTATGCACACAGCAGCTGTTCTGCTACCAAAGACAGCCTCAACTGCAGCACCAAAACTGCTTTTTTTGAAACACATAGCCTGAGTTGCCTACATTGCATTCCTCAGACTGAAAGCAGCTAATAAGCACAGTCTGGAGACACACAGAACAGACCACAGGGAGGCATTTCACTTCCAGGGTTCCACTGCTTTAGTTTGTTGCCAGTTTTCCTGACGCTGGACCAGCTCCAGTCAAAGAGTGCTTGCTCAGTTCTCTCCAAAGCCTTAAGTTCCTGCCGGCTCTGAGCTCACACAAGGAGCTCACAAACCCAAACTGGTCACACCTAATGCTGCACTTCAGTTAGCCCATCCTTCAGCAGAGAGATGAGCAATCCATCTGAACTGAAATCTTGGTCTTTTCCATTGTTCTATATAACAGACAGTTGTCTGTATTTCTGACAACAATTGATCCTTCTTTCCTCACAATGTCAGCAAAGAGAAATGGCAGAGCAATCAGCTATGTCTTCTACAAACCAAGAGTAAACTAATGCACACTTAATGTTTTAATATAACAGCAGACCATGCTCTATGCTAATTTAAAAACTTTCGCTAAAACTACAAATCAGATAGTGGTAAGATAGTGATAAAATCCCTGATCCATCATCTACTTATGCTGGTAGCCTTTATTAATTTTTAATTTAATTCTCATTGAGAACATTTTGCAAATTTATCTATGAGTACAATTACAACTTTTCTGCTATGGGCATGTTCTTTCTTGGAAAAGTTAGTCCTATAAAAAAGTGCTATTTGCTTGCAATGCCTTCCCCCAGGGTACTTCCCCCACCAACAAACACTAGTTAGTTTCTTGCTAAATTTCACCCTGAGACCAAGTTTCACTGTATACTTTCAGTCTTCTGTAGTAGCAATCATCCAAAAAAAATCTATTAGATAATAAAATCAATGGTAAGACACAAGCCTCTAGAGTTTTACTTAAATTCTGTCCCAAACGAGAAGTTAAAAGTTAAGAAGATACTGAGAAATTTAGCAGCACACTGTCTGAGCTGACTGTCCACAAAAAAAGCCACTATCTCTGTCAGAGCATTAGCAAATGACTGTAGCCTTATACAGTCTGGGAACAGGAGCAACAGAGACACTTTAACAAAATTCCTATGTTGCATCAATGTTTTGTAGATAAAATTATTACTTAAATCTACTTAAGTTAAATTACTTATACTATTTTCACTTTAAATGCATGAATATGCTCTCTTCTAACATGAGGCACACATTAACAGGCAAAAAATCAGTTTATGTGCATTCAGTAGTTGCCTACCCTGCCCAACAGCTGGCACTCCCCAGCCATACAGTTGATATGTCAATGGCAGACTTTGTCTTAGTACTGGAATGGACTCTCAGAGGGGAGGAAAAACATACATTTGTGTTTAAAGTCTTAGGACAGGTTAGCACAGAACATAGAAGATAACCTAAAGAAGAAATGTTCTTCATCTTCCATCCCTGATTCAAAATAATTCCACCGTAACAGAATTAATGTTTAGTTCACTCTATCCCTCCACCTCACTATTGCTTTAAAATCTTACTCAGTGAATGCAAAGTCAGGACCAGATAACACTTCAAATTTTACAAAAAACAACTTTACAAGAAAGCACTTGCTCCTTCATGAAATCAGCATACTTCAAAGCTTATTAATGCTATACCAAACACAAAGGAAACAGGATTACATCACGGCTCTAGCCCATGAAGGTGCACCACACAAATTCAAGGCATTGTTTTCTGAACACAAGCAAGGCCTACAATTGAACACAGTAATTTCAAGCAGTGCAAGATTCTACAATCTTATGCTGTGTCAGGTCAATTTGTAGTAATTAAGCTATTATTAATCCTAATTACTATTAATAGTAGTTAGTAAAATAGTAGTTTAAAATTTTTTAAACTTTTTTTTCCTTTGTTTCCTTTTTTTTTCATTACACATCTTTACCGCTCACCTTTATTTATTCAGGAGTTATTTAATATTCTTTTCTTATCAGTAATTCCATAAAGATAGACACACATATTCATAAGAGCCATAATTTCAGGGGAAAACAATACTTGGATCTATGGATTCTTTGTTCAAAAACAACGATCAGGCACAATATAAGAACACATTTCTAAATTATTTCAACCATTTATTTAGTTCCTAAAACAAACACAAAAGAGACAAAACCAATATATTATGTTTTGGCCACTTTGCAAGGCATAGAGTTTGGAATCACGAGGCCTCTCTCCTTATACTTCTGAATTCAGAACACTAGTCATACTGGGCCAGGCCAATTCCATCTTGCCCAACATTCAGTCTCTAAAACATGTATTATACCTAAGACACCTAAGAAAACATAAAAGAGAACAACGTGAGCATAAGTTGTACTTCCCTACCAACACACCTTTCAGTGACCGTGACCAACAATTTGCAGCTTTGTAACTCCTGAGTCAGAATTAGTGCTTCAGCCACACAAACATTGTCATAAATCACACATAGAGCAAATAAAGTGTTGTGAAGCAAAATGCACCTCCTATGACAGAAATTTCAGCTGTGTTCGTATCTTTAACTCCTTATTAATTTGTAGAATATAATGTCCTTCAAATAAAGCATCTAGATGCTGAAATCATTCTGCCAAACATACCTTGTATCTTTTTTGAACTAAACCTCTGAATGAAATCTATATGGCACAAAACAGCACCTGGCTTCTAAGGAAAACATCATTCCTCATTACAAATGCCCCAGACTCCCAATGAAATACTGCACCTAGAACCCAGAAGACATCATTACACCTACTGAATGAGAAGCCAGACCAAAAAAGACCTAAATATATGAGTTTAATTACATATACTTTGGTTCAAAGTACACAGGCTCTTGCACAGACTTTTTTGGGATCCCTAAATCAAACTGCCTCTCCTCATCTTGTAAAGTTCATTAAGTGTGTTGAGGGCCCCATTTCCCTTTAATTTACACAAACCTGAATGCTTGGTGCATTGATAAAATTCTACTTGCTCCTCTGGTTTTGTGCATTATTTATGAATTATAAGAAAAGCAGAAATATTTGCACTGTGATTCTATTTGAAGTTCCCTATTACATACAAAGCACAACTGCAATTGATTATTTTAGGACAGAAGAATTAAAAAAAAAAACTATTTTCGCAGAAGAAAAAAATTTCCTAAAATTCACACCTGTTCTAAAAGAAATTTATCATCAGATTTACAAAGTACTAATAGACAAAGAGAGGTAGTGCATGCTGAAAAAAATCCATTGCCAGATTTAGTGGTTGATGCTTTCTTTAGGTGCTGGTAAAACAAATACTGCCATAGATTTTCCATGGAAATATGTACTGGTCACTTGATTTCTCTGCCTTAGTTCTGCATCTTAACAATAGCATTTTACTGCCTTATTAGAAATGTGCAAGAGCAAATACTCTTCTCACTGTTCAGATACTGCAATGAACTACATGATGCATTTCCTAGGGCAGAAAACTAAGTGACTATCCATTGCTAACAACCTTTTTTAGAGAGAGGTCTTGGCAGACTTGAGCTTCCCAAGCTTTAGCTTTTACTGAAGTTTATTTTTGAAAGAAAAACCACAGTTTCAGAACTAAGCTGTTTTTCCACAGCTAAGTCTCAAAGATGTTAAAACTAGTAGAATTTCAAAAAATAACAAATCTACATCAAAACACCCTCAAATCCAACACTTAAAATGTACATTTCCTGAAGCAGTTACAACAAGTATCAGTAAAAACTGTCAGAAAATTCTACTAATCTAAGTTTTTTAACCATCCTACTTATTATCTGCTCTTACTCTATTCATGGATGTAACATCATTTTCACAGATGGACATCATTAAAATAAAATACTGAAGTTGTAACTTCAATTACAAAGAGAACAGCTACAGAAAGTCTTCAAAAGAATAGCTAAAGAAACATCTTCAACTCACAGACTCATATTACAACCACTTTTTAGCATGATAAAAAAATTCTGTTATATCATTGTAAATAATAGAGATTTAATGAAAAATTCAACACTTCACTCAGTCTTCTCTTCTGCTCAAAGTTATGTTTTCTTCACAAGACTAAATAATTTCCCCTTCTCTATGAAATTGCAAATACTAAAATTCCAAAGCAATATAGTTTAAATAGCCTTTAAAGACTGAAAGTGACTGCAATGTTTTTCTTTATTTAGCAGGCACTTGTTGAGAAATTTGGCTTACATACCATTCCACATCACTGAAGTTAAATGTAATTAAATTGTGTTCTTTTTGTCCATCAAAAAAAAAGAACAAATACATTTGTTGGTCCGTTCTACAAAAGCCACCCCTTGAATATTAACCACTTTGCATTTCACTAACATATTCAGAGCTGATCAAGAAGAATATGTCCAATCAGATTTCATTCGAACAAGATTGAAAAAAGTCAGTGACACCATGGAGAGAAACTTGAATTCTATGTACCATTAACTTTGATAAAGCTATTAACCAACTTCTGCAATTAAACTGTACATTTTCAGTGTTTCCAAGTCCTTCTGGAAGCAGTTGTAGGTATCCTATGAGAGCACTGCAGCTGATCTGAGGCCAAGCAAGCAGCAGTGACTGAGGCCACCTCAACTCATTCCTTCAGAAAACTCTGTAGGATCTCACCAGGCATGCGGTGTACAAAAATGAACAAAACGAACATCACTCAGCTCAATGAAAGGAGCAGAGTGAAGACAAAAGGATTCACAACCTGGTTAGAAAAGGCTGAAATCACAAGACAAGCTGAGCAAAAAGAATTTAGACATCTCATGCAAACCCTAGCAAATGCACAGAATTCAAACTACCTTTCACCCAGAAATACTACAACACAACAGGAAGGTGAGCACATTACAGACACATGAGAAGGATGAATAGTCTGTAAACAAGGTGTATCACAGGCATGTCATACAAACAGATGGTGTCAGGATATATTCACAGAAGCCCACAAGCCAAGCCACAGTACAAGAAGCATTTCAGAAGGAAGATTAGCAAGAAACTTAATTTTCCACATCAGGTATGCAGTGTTATTTTTATCAGTTAGAGGAACAGATTTTACATGTTGAAGATCTACTTTGATTCTTCTATATGTGTTATTCTAATGCACATTGTCACAACTGAAAGGAGAAGCATTTAAGTGACAGTTCCCTGTGAGGAAAGGAAAAAGAATTACCAGAAAAGTATTCTTGGACTATGGAACATACTCGGTTAGCTTCAAAGTGCCCAGCTGAACTGGGAGCCTGCTAATTGATAGTGGAAAAGATTTCTTTTGTTGGCTGATATACTGAAGGGGTATTCCACTTAGCCTTATCTCCTGTCAGCATTGCCATTCTTCACTAAGAATCTATCACCAAAGGTATCTTCAAGTAAGAATTTCTTGGTTTTCATATTTATTGTAAATTCATTATTTATTTCATAATTACTGAAAAGGGGATGGCTATTGCTCCTTTTCTGCCCATTTTCTACTTGGTGCCCCTGTCCCTTTAAAAAAGGACATTTAAAACAAAGCTGAGAAAAACAGTAGGCCAACTCAGACAAAAAAGTGCCAGTCTCATGACAAGCTGAACCAATCCTTGGAATTCATCTTCCTTTGCAGCCAGATGTTAACTCACAGTCTGCAGTCTCCATAATGATCTGGGGTCAAGAAACTTATCTGTGACGATTTCCCCTTCTTTTGCAAACCTGGTCCAACACAAAAAGTCCAGCTCAGAGAGACATGAAAATCAGATGTTTTGAAAATGTTGACTTAGCAATGAGATAAATCCATTGAACAATGAGTTTAAACAGCAAGAGAATTTTATTTCAATAAATTGCACCACGGGAATTATGTTCTTACATTCTAATAGCATCAAACTGTAGGCTAATCATATGCAATTCAAGCATATTATTAATTATTTGAAAAGTCGATATCATAAAATTATCAACAACTGTTACAGTAATACAACATGGGGGAAGTGACTGCAAGTCACATCAAGTTCTTCTGCCTTACTAAACCACCTGCTTAACTTCCCACTACTGTAAATAACAAGCCTGAATTTCTTCCCAATCCTGTGCTGCCTCAAACCATCACAGTAAGAGCCAGAATAACACCCAGAGCAAATGCAAATACCTTCATCCTTTACTGTGTGTAAGGAAAAAAGAAAACCAATTCAAATCTCCTCTATTTAACACTTTCTCTTAATATCACATGTGATTTTTATGACAACTTATACCAGAATCTGAGTTATAGATCTTATTCTTGAGATAATATCTAAATGACGCTTGAGAACTGCTTTAGCAGTAAGTTCTTAATCAAACCTAGCCTCAGCACCACTACATAACTAATTAGCCAGTCATGACAGATTAATAGACAGTCTTCTGGTCCTTAAAGCAAATTTCACCATTATTTTACCTGAGTCAAACTTACAGATAAATCTGCATTTCTCAAGAACAACTCCCTGGGAATAATTTTATGATAAAGATTGAGAAATACAGCAGAAACAGACAACCCATAAACCTAGTAAGAACATTTTTAATTCTAACCTCCTAAATGGAAGATGAGAGTTTCTTCATTTACTCTCAAAAGGCCCAGTGACTTGAAGCTTTCTTTTGTAAAATTCCATTATTATGTTTCTTACTTGGGCACATCATTAAAGGTTCCCCAACTTGATTGTGAAAACTTGTGTCACCACTGATTAGCTGCTGAAATATTCCTAAATATGGTAAAAAGAAACTTCAGAAAATGGAAAGTATTTGGGCTTCGTCCACAGATTTGGATTCCTGAGGATGACAGTGGTTAACCTCCTTAAATCTCTGGGTATTCTTTAATATTCCTGATTTAATAACAGTCTTAAAAAAATCATTCTTTAGCCAACTACACCTAAAAAGCAGGTGTACAAAGTTGACACTAGATGGTAAACTATTATGGATGACCAGATTCCACTGCAGCAGCATGCTAACAGGACTAGCCAAATGCTGCTAACTGGCCAGAAAACGGAAAAAAATTTCCTGAACGTAAGACATACTTATGCTCCTCAAAATGATGGAAAACAGTTCAGTTCCAGATATATTATCTGCAATCCATTATCCTAAACAGTTCCAAAATAATTTCCAACTACTCCACAGTACTGATCAGCTGTTCAATAGACAAAAAGGCACAGCTATTACAACTACTACCAACTACACCAATATCCAAATTAATATGAAATTAAGAATAGTTGCTGACTGCTTTTCTCCTTCATCTGATTTTAAAAAGAAAACTTCCTTGCTGGATAAGAAGAAAAGCAGAGCAATCAACTATCACTCAGACAAAACAAATGAAAAATAGCACTATGGCTTGACAACTTTTGAAAGTTTCTTGAGAACATGAGAGCTTACTCTACAGCTGATGCTAGCTTATGAAGCCTGCCAAAAAATTCATCCAGATAATAGCACATTCCCAAGTGGCCCCGGAGAAGAAGAACCCAGGGATGCTTTCCGGGAGACTTCATCATTCCCATCTCCCTGGCACAAATCCAGTGAAGTGACAGATAAAGGCAGCAGGCTCCTGAAAGTAGGCTGTCACCAACAGAACAGCCTGCTGCTCCTTCAGTCTCCCTCAGGACACCACGAAAGGGAACAAAAGAAAGAGGCTGTTTACCAGTGAAAAGGAGCCCATTGCCCACTATCTGCTTTTCCAAGAACAATTTGGTACTGAGCGGTTATTTCTATCTCCTCACACAGCTTACAGAATAACGCTTTTGAATGTTATTTACCGGTGATCACATTAGGCAAGCACAGAAGGTAAGGCATTGGCATCCTCTGCAGCTAGAAAAGAGCAAATGAGCCACTGAAGAAACTGCTGGGTGCTACTGCCCTGCCTTGAGACTCGCAGTGCTGAGGAGCACATCCAGCGAACTGAGCTCTAGAGAGATCCCTTCAAGCAGTCTGAGCTTCCCTGACAGCCAGAGGCACTAGGAAGAAAAAAGTGAACACCTGCCAGAACCTGAGCCTATCACTTTTTAATCTTTTTAGTTCAAATCATTCTCTAACAATCCATGGAAAACTGGCAAGCTGTATGATCTCTTCCTCACTTTCAGCTGTCAAATTACACTAGAAGACAGCAGAACAACTAAGAAGAATTATTTACTGCTTCCCAAAATAAGTCAGTCAAGTTTGTTACCAACAAAATCATTAACTGAAGTGCAGTCTTCAGCTTTAAAGTGTTAACAGTGTAAAGTGAGAAGACTGAACTATATCTTATTTTGATGCAACAGACTAAGAATTTCTGATAACATACATACAGAATTTATGTCTTAGGACTTTTTTTTATGCACTAATCCCTTCTCCTGAAAAGATACACACTTTTCAAATGGTTTTGACTTGGTCTTTCTTTGAAGAGCCGAAATAATTAAATTTCAGCCTAAAAGCGTAAAGGTTGATAAACACTAAGAAACAATGTATCTGTAGTTGAAAGTTACAGCTAGGTCAGCTATTAAAGAAATTAGTTTCAAGAGACTTATACAATGATACATTGCAGAAAGAAAATAACTGTGGGGAACGGGTGTACTTATCCACATATGAGAAAAAGTCCCCTTATTTTATGGGATTCCCAGACAAAGCTTTTATGGTTCAAAGTAAGAGATGTCTGCAGCAAGTTGAAAACAAACCATATTACACAATCTCAAATAAGACACACAAAACTAATTATTAACTGTCTATATGCTATTTTATCTTCGGTTTCAACACATCAGCATTAAGCACATTTTTTATCAAGTAAAAGCCAGATACTTGCTCGAGTCTGGCCTTGGAACAGGCAAGGTGGGGATAACACCTGAGCTCAGCACGTCAAGTTTTACTTGAAAGGAAAAGAGAAAGCTCCCACAGGAATCCCCTTTAAAGAACTAAATACACAACGCTTTAACGATTTTCTTATGCCTGTCTGTGAAGCAACTGTGTAGATGGTGGTTTTCACTATTCGTCCTTTCAAAAACACTCCAGCTCGGACCTTACTCACTACTTGTTTTGCTGGTGCTGAGCAGGCCAGCTCGTCCCCCACGAGCATCCCGGCGCTCACCCCGCGGCCCGCAAGGCCAGAAGGGCCCGCGGGGGCCCCGGCGCTGTCACCGGCCCGGCCCGGCCGCTCCCGCCGCACCGTGACCGCCGGCGCCAGCAGCGCAGGGCCGGGTCCGCGGGCCGGCTGCCCAAGGGGGATGGAGCGGCAGCGGGTCGGAGGGCCGGCCGCCCTAGGGTTACCTCGGGGACAGGCCAGGCCGCGGGAGCCACTCACCCACATCCTGGTCGAAGGGGTTGGTGGCGAAAAGCGGCATGGCGGGGCGGGGGGCGCGGGGCGACCGCCCCTCCCGGCAGCACGGCGGCGGCGACAGAGAGAGCAGCCCTCGGCGGCGGCGGCGGCGGCGGCGGCTCCTCCTCCCGCCCCAGGCCGCTCCGCCGCCACCTCCTCGCAGGCCGGGCGCCGCCTCCCGCGCAGCACGCCGGGAACCGGGAACCGGGGCCGGGCCCGCCGCCACTGCCCGGCCTGCCCCACCAGTCCACACCGCCTGCCCTGGGCCGAGGGTTGTGTTGTTTAGTTACGTGGAGTCCTTTCCTGCCCCCGCTCGGGAGGCGAGACGGTTTGTGCCCAGAGACATTTGCTTTCTGTGGAAGGTTTTTCCAACTACCCTATGAATTGTGCTGACTGAATATTTTCATTGGTATTGCCGTGGTGCTTGGGACATGGGTTATGCCAGCATCTCTCACAGAACTGAGCATTTCTCCGCGGTCACATCCCATGGAAAGCAGGAGTATCAACTGGTCACAGGGCCTGGAATATGCCGTGGCCTCTGGTTGTCTATCTTGGTGCTCCACTTTGTAAGCTTACATTGCTGCCTTCGGAGGGGTGTGTCCCACGTTAACAATATGACTCATAGGATAAGGCACCTTCTGCCTATTCCTACTGTCACATAAAACTCACGTCATTATCCTTAAGGCCTTTTAGTTCGGTTCAATTACTCTGAACCACTTTTATTGCAAATTAAGTAAAACTAGGCTCGTGTATACACTTGGGGAAAGAGTCAGACATAGAGCAATAAGGGCATATCATAGGCGTGCAAAAAAGAAATGAAAAAGGTACAGTGGCTGTTTGCAGGGCAGAAACACCGGATGCAATCAATAGCACTAACCGTGTTCAATAATGAATGTGATTGCGTGCATCAGGCAGACTTCTGACACACCAGATGAAAACTGCACACCAAGCCTCTTCCCACAAGGATTTACAGTCACTAGGCACTTTGCTATTTTACTAAGGCTTTTTTCCCAGACCTCTAGTTCTGCTTCTTCACCCATCCACAGCAACTGTTTTCAGCAGCTAATGTAGGTCAGTATTGATCTGCTGTGTAGAACTGACTACTTGTAAGGAATTGCATGTTTTCTTTGGATTCTACCTCAGTTCAACTACTAGATATTCTCAGAGGATGCTTTACCTCATTCCCATTCATCATCTCCCATTATGTTCACAAAAAACATATAGTATATATTCTCTGAGCCTGTTTTACCCTCTCCTTTCTCATCCCTTCTTTCTGATGGGTTGAAAGCAAATCTTAGGATTCCTTTCAAAACAAGCAGAGTTTTTATTCAGTAGTTCTGCAGGAAGAGCTAACGCAACAGTCATAGGGAAAAGGTTTTACACTGCCTTCAACCTAAAAGCATTCCAGCCCAACTTTCTGTCCCAACACCCCACTCAACATTTTGAAAAAAGGCAGTCTTTTACCAGAAGTCATCTTAAGGCTGTGTAATCATGGCTCATGTTTTGATTCTGTAAGGATGTTTTTTTACTGTGGACACAGTGTGAAGTCCTTCCAAACTACATATTATGATGTGTCTCCCTCTTTTCCCTCTCATGGCTCTAGCATTTTTCTATGGCACAGCAATGGGTGATAGTTAGAGCACTCTCCCAGAAAGTGTGGGGTTTGCCATCTCAGACATAGATGGCTATAGAAACTAACTTTTCCACCTTATGTGTGAGTAGTATAATGAATATGCTATTAAAAAGAGGTGTGTTAATCTATATGCTATTAATAAATAGGTGTGAACTACATCTTTACTGGATGTAGTTCAAAATGCTTATATTATTTCCTACTGCTGCCTAAGTTAGCTATCTAAAAGTAAGGTGTCTAGTTCAAAGGGACCGTCTCAAATTGCATCTAATTTTGGGGTATCTACAGCTGAAAGGCAATGTAGCAACACTTTACTGTGCCCACAACTATGTGCTGCCACCACATTTCTTGTATTAGATTTGGAATTTGATCCATTTCGTTTGTGGCTGCACAATCAGCTGATCCAGCTGAAAACTATCTCACTGCAGAGAAGTTCCCTGTTGGATCATGTCACACCTCTGACTCACCTTGGAATTAGGTCAGGCATGTACAGAGGTGAGAAGGCATAACTGGGGACAGTACTTCAGCAGTCTGGGTCAGGAAAAACAGGCATGTCCAGAGGATTATTCATCTGTTCTATTTTGGACCTCATTCTGAAGATGGCCTCTGCAGTAGTGACTGTTGATTTCACAGATAAGCCTATCTGCCAACAGTTCCCTGATTTGGGGCTTGTCTCCAAACAGCCTTACAGCAAGTTTTAAGTAGGGTGGTTTTTTATAAATATGTGCTACTTTTGTCTGGAGTAAGCAGTCTCAGATGACTGGTGCAGACATTTCTTTTTTCTTTGCACATTTCTATTTTTATGTAGTGCTGTTGTTCAGATACAGCTAAGAGATCATAGAACGGCTTGGGTTAGAATGGACTTCAGAGGTAATCTAGTTCCAATTCCCTGCCGTGGGCAGGGACACTTTCTACTACACCAGGTTGCTCAGACCCCTGTTCAATTTGGCCTTGAACCACTGCCAGGTTTCGGACATCCACAACTTCTCTGGCAACATGTTCCAAAGCCTAACCACCCTGACATTAAAGAATTTCTTCCTAATACCTCATCTAAATCTACCCTGTTTCAGTTTAAAGCCCTTGACTTATTGCTGTGTCTCTACAGCATCCTTGTCAAAGGACTGCTTTCTTGTAGGCACCCTTCAGATACCAGAATGCTGCAGGGAGGTCTCCCAGAGCCTTCTCCAGTCTGCACAGCCCCAACTCTCAGCCCATCTCCATAGCAGACCTGCTCCAGCCCTCTGATCATATTCATGGCCTCTTCTGCACTCACTGCAGCAGCTCCACATCCTTCTTATGTTGGGGTCCCCAGAGCTGAATGCAGTACTCCAGGTGGAATCTCATAAATGAAGGTATTCAGTGAATTTCCAGTGTAATACACTTCCGGGATTTTAAAGATGTGGCATGCTTCTAAATTTGAGTAGGTGTTTTATTTATGTTGTTTGTTTATATAATTTATGACTTTTTTTTTCAATTATGACAAGGATTTATCTATATGAAGGTAAATTCTGGATTCTGATGATAAACATTTCTCTATAGTCTTCAATAGGAAAGAACACTTAGGAGCAGTAACTTGTAAATAAGGAACTGGGGAAGTTCTAATGTTCTTTACAATCACTCAGTTGATACCCATCTGCATTAGACAAGCATTTTCTTAAAATAAGGCAAAACCATTGTAGCCATAGAGGTCCACTGCAGTTCCAGTTTGCTAGGGTAGTATTTTATTTGTCATGCCCATTTATTTTAGCATATCTTAGTTCTATAGCTGCTGCATAGTAAAAATAAGGTGTATGATGTCAGGAAAAAGTTAGGCCAGTACACTTCTAGAAAGGAGACATATATGAAGAACAATGGTTGTCTCAGAAATCAGTCTCACTGACCTTTATTTTAACTGCATTTTCATTATAGTCCACTGTGTACATTGCTTTTGGAAGTGGAAGCTGTGAAGAAAAGATAATCAAAGGAAAAGAGAAAGATTCAGAATAGAGCAAAGTGCCAGGCATCCATTTAATCACAGCTTTTGTCTTTGACAGGGCAAGTGCAAAATGTTTTGGATGGCATACAAGATGCTGTAATGCATAACAATACTATAATATGACAAAGACAAAATTTTTCCCAGTTACAGGGCACAGGTAGATGCTTTAACTATGGACCATAGTGATTTACTTCCCCTCTATAATCTTACTGTATATGTTTGATGCATCCAAGCAGTATGGCTTACAATATTCTTATCTATTCCATTATGTATAGAGAAAATATATGAAACAGTAAGTCTGGTGTCTGCTGTTAGGAAATTATTTAATTGTCCCTTTGTACCCTAATATTTATGAAGTATGTAAGTAGGCTTATATGAAGCATGTAACTGGAATTCCTTCAAACCCACATAATCTTAGAACTAGGCAAAGATCCTACTAATAAATTTTATAAAATAGTTCATTTTGCCTTGACCACAAATCATAAATTGTGATGTGCAATCTTTTAGTTAATGTTTGCACACAGATGCCAGAAACAAAGGTTTATATCTTATTCAATCTCTCTGAATTCAAAGCAGTATTTTCAAAGCCACTCACATGAAGTAATATTTCACATATTTACACTGAAGTTTTCTTAAATGATTTTGGATGACAGGTCCATTGAAGTAAAAAATGTATTTATGCTATTTGCTTGAGTAATCTTATGGTAATGTATTGTGATATACCTGTGAAGAGCAGACAACCTGGAAGGAGCTGGCTGCTGGGGTATCTGGGTGCCTGGGCTTCCCTGGGGATGCTGGCCAGAGCATCACTCTGTGCCAGCTTCCCAACACTGCTGTAGGGAACCACTTGTCCCAGTGCTTTTTTTGGCACAAACACCTGTTCTGTGTGGCCAAACTGACTACACCCAATATGGTCACTTTTTCATGCTGGTAACTCAGACCAGTTTTCAACCAACGATAAGGCTAAAATTAATCTTTTTGTTCTCCACCACTCTTTGAAGAAGGAAATAGAAATACTTCTACTGACCACAACGGGCATCAGATTAGAACACTACTCACTTGATAAAGAGCCCTTTTTAACTCCAGCTCTTGAAATAAAGCTAACTAACAAGTTCACATTGTGTCTGCGCTGAAACTAATAATGGAAAGGGTCTCCTCTGTAGAGATTTTAAGCAAGCTACCATTGAAACATACAGAAAATCAGAAGGAACTTTTAGTATTTTTGAAGTGTGTTTTGTGAAACCCTGTGAAAGATTTGCTGGATATCTGTTGGGCAAGGTAGAAAAGTTTCTTTATAAGAAGAATATTACTTTTATTGCATAATATAGAAAACTGAATTTAAGAATATATTTATGCTACCAGTTAATTTCCAAAGTGTATTTTATTTTACTTACATGAACAGTACAATTGAAGTCAATAGTACTAATTTCAGTTTTAATAATTTTATCTGCATATATATATATATACACACAATTAGAATATTAGAATGGGGTTACCTTCTTGATACAGCCAGTCTGCAGTGTGTGCAGATCACATAATATCTGAAATATCTCATAAAGAAAATAATTGTTGTACAGAGTGCAATTAGTCTATTATAGCAAAAAGTACACCGAGTTTGGATAAACCAAAAATTCAGGTAAACCAAAATCAAATGAGCAGTGTTTGTGTCCCTCAACCTTGCAGTTTGCATTATGGTTTTGTTCCTGGAGAGGATTAAATAAAACAATACACAAGGGCATCCTAGACTTAATGTGCTTTTCAGAACATTTAAAAACCAATGGCTTTCAGATATGTAGAATCAACAGTTTTCATACAAAAAATTTTAAATGTTCACACCAGAGTTTTTGTATTTTTGTAATATTTAAAATATATAAATTAAAAAATAAAAATAAATATAAAAAATATATTATGTAAAATATAAATATATGAAAATATAGTATATAAAAATAAATATAAAATTCCACTTCAGCCTATGTTCATGACCCTTCTTTTCCTTTGCTGACTACTGAGCTGTACAGTCAGATGCTTAATATGAATCACTGATTTTGCAGTAGCAGTGAAAAACTCTGACTGCTTCAGAAGTGCCAAATATGAGATCTTCTGGTTCTTCCCACAAGATTTATGCAGTCCATTCTACACCACATATTCTACCAAATTCATAGCATAGTAAATTAAATAATAGATATACACATCTGCATGAATACACAAAAAGACACACACACACACACATATGCTGCAGAAGGACAAACAGAATTGAAGCTTTTTGATTTTTTAACAAATTCCTCTTTCCAAGATTTTAAGTTACTGTCTAACATTTAACTAGTCTGAAGTATAAAGGTACAGTAATTTCATGTTTATAAGCCGCACCTTTTTCATTGAAGAATCCAGCCTACGCCAGTAGTGCGGCTAATCATCCGATGCGGCTTATTTATGGACAAATCCCAGCGAAATGCCAACCTGGAAGTGAGAGCCGGCCAGGGAGGGAGCTGCTGTGGAGCCGCTGCCGGGTGGGTGGTGAGCCGGAGCCACTGGCGAGCGGGCAGCGGGCCACTGCTGGATTGGCAAGGCCAGCCCGGCTTCGCTGCCTTCACACGAGCGAACGAACCACCTTTGCCACATTTGCGCGGGCGAGCGAGCCGCCATAAGTGTGGCCAGCGCGCTGCCGCCAGCGCCACCTCCCTTCGCGCAGGTGAGCGAGCCACCTTTGCTGCAGCCAGCGCGTTGCCACTGCCGCCGCCTCCCTTCACGCAGGCGAGTGAGCGCCACTCCCGCTCCCTGCCGCTCCCACTCCCGGCCATCCCCGTCACTCCCCGCTGCTCCTGCTGCCTGCCGCTCCCAGCGTTGCCGCCTCCCCCTGGTGGCTGGCCCCTCCTGGCACGGCCCTGGCCCTGCCTGGCCCCTCAGCAGCACCCCCACCCTGCCGTAAAAAAAAAAAAAAAAAAAAAAAAAGAGGGAAAAAAATGCGGCTTATATTCGGGTGCAGGTTATATATGGACAAATCCCATGCTCAACCTGGCTACCTAGATGTGCAGCTTATATTCAGGTGCTGCTTATAATTGTGAAATTACTGTAGTTCTTGAAGCGTTCAATGGTAGATGACCTTCCCCTGTGATAGTGAAGCTGATAAATCATTACATTATTTTCAGCGCACTATAATTTTCATGCCATAGATGTATTTTCATATTGAATAGATCAATTTTGTAACAAAACCCCCAAAACACTGTAGAACATTTCGTTAGAAAATAATCTCATATAAGCTTCACTTTGTACTTCTGGAAATAGATTGGAAGTAAAAACCATTTATAAGGTTTTGAGTATCGGTGTGTGCAATAAGAATTAAAGTAAATAGAATAGAAGTAAAATATATATTATTATCAATCATGAAGACTTACTATAAAAATGAGTGTTTTTCTAACAGTATAGCAGTGTTGATGATTTGGAACTAGAGTAAATAACGGTAAATTGCCAGGGAAGGCTGGGAATGAATATGAAACACAATGATGCTCTCACCTACCACATAAAAGATCTGACTGTCTTCAAATTTATTGGAAAGGTTGGTTTGTGTTTGAATAACAGCAAATTCACCTCAATTGATAAACCAGTCATAACTGATTTTAAAAGCCAGTTTATATAATGCAATTAATATATTTCTATTCACTTCTATTGACTAAATTTCTGTAAGTAAAGAAAATATGTCTTATGAATAATTTTGAGATTTTTTGGGTGTCAAAAGGTTCTAGCTAAAGTTGAAATATTAGATTAAATCATTTTGCTACTATAAAAGAATGTTATTTCTAATTAAGTACAGATCCTGCACTTAATACTTTGAAAATAAATGACACTTTATCAAATTTAAATGAAGTATTCAGAAAATAAAGACTAGTAATCACAAATATATACATTATAATTGACAAAAATCATTATTTAAAGAATAACAATAGGAAACGTATGAAAAAGAAATTACGTTTCAACTAATTTATTGCAATTCCTGGAACATATAATTATTAGAACAGATTTGTAAAAAAAATCATAAGCAAAACAAATACATTTTGAAAGTGCTGCTGAAAAAATGTCACACAGAAATCACCCAGGATACGAGGTAGCAACAGATTAAGGAATAAAATATCTCAATGGGTTAAAACATGGGAAATGGAAACAAGGAGCAACTTTATTATAACAAACTTAGAGCAGTGGGGTGTTTATGAAAGTTCTGCAATATGTTTTGTGCTTAATACTTTAATAAGTGGTTGGGAAACAAAGCCAAATGGGGATGATAATAATAGCAAATGGAACAAAATGTTTAATTTATTTAAATCCAAGAAAATATTGTGGGGATATTCAGAAAGTTTTCATCAATTGGGTGAATGAGTAGTGTGATAGCAAGAGAAGCTGTAAGCTTAATGAATAGTAAACGCAACATTAGAGCAAACACATTGAGATTCTTATCCTCACCACTGAGTTCTAAATTGACTAAATTAACTGAAGACAAACCCAGTTATCATTACAAATACTATGCGCATCCAAAATCAATAAATTTGAGCAAATAAATAGGGGAAGGAAAGTCATACAGAATTCTAATGAGAATTAGACAAACATTGCTTATCAAATTTCAAAAGATTCAAAAGCGTGGAAAACATCCAAGAAGGGATTTAAAAATGGAAATTTTTTACTTCAAAAAGAAAATCGGATTTGTTGCCTCAAATCTGCTGTGGAAAAATCTCAAATGGCAAAGGACAGCTAAAACTAGTAAAAAATAAAAAACTGATATTAAAAGTTGGGTTTGAGTCATGCCCTTCTCCATATACCATAATTTAAGAAAGTCTTCATCAGTTAAGGAATTCATAAATTGACAAAATCGAATGAGAAAAAAACAACTTTACTCATAGTATGCAGTTAATTTTTGATGCCTCTTTCCACACTACATTGTCAAAGCCAAAAAGTTAGAATGGTTTGAAGAGAGAGGAGGAATTCATTTGGAGAAAATGTGTAAGTAAATAGCAGGAATATCCAGAACTAAAATAATAAATATTGAAAATATTTTGGAAAACTACAGTTTTAACCAACTTACAGCTGTCACATTGAGATGACACATAGGCTCAATGTATTAGCAAAAACTTCTGAGCTGGGTCATTCAAGCCCGTGTGTAAATTCTCTGTCTTGATTTTTTAACTATGGGATTCTCAAACTGGATTATAGCTATGACTTGAAAACAAAAAGCATCTGTGCATGTATAATATTAGTACTTACTGTAATCTTACTAGCATATATAAAGTGCTCTTTTGCCAACTACTCATTTTGCACGTTACACTTTTGCTGTTTCCAGTGGGTGTGTGTTTTGAGGCTGAAAGATGAACCTCTGCTTGTGTGCTTTGGTGAGGAGGGAGAGACTTAGGTTTTGTTTGGCACATCTCCTTGTCTTTACATGAAGGCCCTCGAGCTGAGACATCCAGGTGTCCTCAATATTGAGATACCCACCTCATTCTAAAGTATATAGACTTGGGCTCTTTAAATTCTACTGAACAAGTAGCATTTCAAAGATATTCTGACCCAGTTTTGGAGTTCTTCTGTGTGTATATGCCTGTGTCCGAGATATTTGGGCTGAGAAGCCGCGGTCACCGTGCTTAGCTGTGGAAATGACGAGCCTGCATCCCCAGGCTAGCAGAGACAGAGCCAGGTGTCAGGATAGTGAGTGCCACCCACACTTTTGAAGCAACATGTCACATTAGCTCAGGCTAAGGATGCCCCCCTTCCAGAGCCAGTCTCAGCTGGCTTAGCTTTCCTGTGCACTTGCACAGAGAGCAGACATTTACAAGCTAGCATGCACACTCAAATCCCATCCTTCAGTCTGCCACCTGGGTGGTCTTCAGGCCCTTGGAAGAAATTTCCCCTTCTCAGATGAGCCTTAGTGTTCCTCACGTACTGAGGGTGGTATTTATGGAGACCCACTAGACTCTCGAGGTCACCCTGGCAGGTGGCTGTTTGGCCCTCTGAGGTGGAGGCCTGGGCATATTCCCACCAGTCGGTCTCTGGCCAGACTCCCAGATGTTCAATCTCAGACACATATTTCTGTGTTTCCAAGAACTGCGCTCTCTTCTATCACTTTTCCTGAGGTGGGCTGTGCCTGCTACCTGACGGTCAGCAGCAAGGCCAGGTCCAGGTACCATCCCAGCAGGATGTCTCCTGCGCTGGAGGCTCTCCCGCCCCCGCGGGCTCCGGCTGACCCGGGGAGACCCGCGGCGCGGAGGGAGGAGCGCGCAGGGCCATGTGAGCCGCTGGCGGCGGCAGCGGCCCTCGGGGAAGACAGATGGGGTGAGAGACAGCGCTCGGTCCGGCTGTCAGCGCGGCCCCAGCCCCGCCGCGGAGGGAGCCCCTCCTCCCCGCCGTGTGCGCCGCGATCCCGGCCGGGGAACCATGGCGTCCAGCGAGGAGGACGGCGGCGGCAACGGCGCCGTGGAGGAGAAGGAGAATGGCAAGAAGAAAAGACTGGGCGCCCTGGCCACGACCTGGCTCATCTTCTACAACGTCGCCATGACCGCGGGGTGAGCGGGCAGCGCGGAGCGCGGGGCGCGGAGCGGGGGCGGCGCGGCCGGAGCGAGGCGGGGGCCGGAGGGAGAGCCGGGACGCGGGAGAGCCGCCGGCAGCGGGGCTCTCCTCGCCTGCCGGGCATTGCCTAATACGGTGCAGCGCTGCCAGCCGCCGGCGTGTCACTCCGCGCCCGCCGCGGAGGTTAAGTATAGCCAGGACCGGAATGCCGGGCGGGGGAGCCGCGTCCCTCGGCTCGGCCCCGCCGGATGCGGAGGGGGCTGCTGGCCGCCCGCGGGGAGCCGAGAGCGCTCCTCGGGGCTGCGGGGCCGGGTGCCGCGTGGGGCGGTGCAGCCGGGTCCGAACGGGCAGAGCCCGCCCCGGCTCCCGGCAGGCAGAGCTGTCCAAAGGCAGCGCGGCCCGCGGGCACCGCCGATTGAGCGGCACCGCCGATGAGCGGCACCGGCGGAGAGCAAGAGCTGCACTAGCGCAGGAGGTTCATTTGAGCTTTGCTCCGCGCTGCGAGGCTTTGCTCTCAGGAAGGAGGGTATTTGGAATAAAAGGTCATAAGAGCAATCAGGTTTATGCTGTTAGCGCTCGAAGCACGTATTCTTGAAAATTTTCCGTGTTCACTATCTCTGGGAAAAAAACCGCAACCTGTTCATTTCCACATACTTAAAAGAAAGCTAAGAATTAAAAAAAATTAAGTTCTGGTGTGATATTCATTATGAGAACAGTTTTACTTTGATGGTGATCTCACTGCCCTTTGAGTCCTCGTAGACTAAAGCTAACACGCCGCAGTTGAGGCAGGAGCTCCAGCACTGATGGAAAAAGCCCAGAATGTGACCGTAATGGCTTTCTTCTCACTAGCAACTCTGAATCTTGAATATGTATTCAAGTCTGTTCATATAATACTGCAGCACTTTTTGAAAAGTCTTTAACGTGAGGTTAATGTTACCTCATTGAATTACCAGTCTTATGCTCCATGTGTGAATTTGCTAATGAACACTGACTCTTGCCACTGACTTTTTTATGTCTCTAAAAGATTATCGAACCGTATTAGTTTTGACCTTAGGTGCTGCTTCAGTATCTCCCACTTCCTTCTCTCACATTTTCCGTTAATATCAAAAGAAATCAAGGTATGCAAAATAGGATTTTTACATGGAAATAGAAAAAAAGATATAGGAATAAATTCTTATAATCATTTATGGGTACAGTTTAAGAGGAAAAACACATATTTGAAATACAGCTATACTTAACAGAGACACTACACAGGATAAATATTTAACTAGAATGATGTATTTGTCCAGTTGTCCATGCAGTGCAATATAGCAAAATGTTTCTGAAGTTTTAACAGATGAATGCATAACCGCATGTTAACAACCATTCTAATAAAAAGCCCTGCAGCTTATTTTTGCTTCTAAACATCTTTAAGGGACTGAAGTGACAGATCAATACTTAGTCTTCCTGAAAGTCCCAAGTGGAGATGCTGCCTTTATTACAGAAAGTGTTTTCCATTTCCTAGTGATTTGTAATAATCAGTTTGTGGGCTTTCCTGAGATCCAAAGTCAAAGCCACTGACAGCTAAACAAATCTATCTACAGAAATTTATGTCCACATGAAAAATCATTTAAGAAAAATACATTTTGAGTTGTAGTCCAAGATCACTTCTCTCTGCAATGCTTTGGTTGTGGAATGAGATGCAGAAAAGGCCTTGTTAGGTTAAATGTATTACGGCTTCTCAGTCTAAGTCTCAGACAGAGCTGTTGCTGCCATATTTGTGCTGCCAGCTGGATGTAGACTCACTGTCACCTTCCCCTTGTCAAACACTTCACTCTAAAGCAGGGCAGCTCCACTGTGAAAAACTACCAGTGATATTCCAGTAATTCCTCATTTCCACAGTGGTGGGAGACAACCTGAAATAAATGCACTCATATTTAAAATCCATTTTAAAACCTAAGTAACACTTGCAGAGGAAAATTTTGGAGCGCTGACAGATCGGATTCATGGGCTTAAAGTAGAAGGGATCAAAGAGGGGAATCATTCCTGCAGTGTGGGGAAGCCTGCCTATCTCTATGTGAGTCTGAAATGCTGTCATGGAGTGCTGGAATGGGGCACGCCGAGTGACTGCATAGCAGTGGCCCCGTGCGTAGGAGTTGTTAAGGGGCTGATACGGAGTCCGTGCCATCCGAGGTGAGCAGGGAGCTGCCAGGATCCAGGCAGCTCTCACGCTGTTCCAGCAGAATGGATCTGACCAAAGGGGGCTATTTCCAGGTACGCGGTTTTCAGTGCTAGCCTATACCTTGTGCTCAGGGAAGACTGCAAGAAGATGAGTTAAATATTTATCAAAATGTTTATGTAAATATTTTTCTGAATGTTTATCATCTCTCTGCATCTGCCTCTGAGTACTTCTGAGACCCTTCTGCTTTGTCACTTGGGCACTTCCTTAGCCAGAGCTCATGTTGCTGTAGAATGAAAGGACTGAGTGATTGTTCCCAGCAACATCAGAGAACACATTAAACTAAAATTTTTGTCCTTTTGGATTTTTATTTTTACCTCTCAAAATAGCCATTCATAGCTCTTGTTATACCTATGTCTATGTTAAATAATTTTGTACTTTCTTAGTCTTTTTGGATTGAAACCTGAAGTTTTCAGTCTTCTTGCTAATGTGATGTTTTAAGAATGAGATACAGGTCTGAAAGACTGGGGGAGTTGGATTTTTTCAGTCTGGATAATGGAAGGCTCCAGGGTGACATTGTGTGACCTTTCAGATCCTCAAG
Organism: Sialia sialis; assembly: GCA_009812075.1. NCBI lineage: Eukaryota > Metazoa > Chordata > Aves > Passeriformes > Turdidae > Sialia > Sialia sialis. Next base: position 20,387,894 of record VRYO01002734.1, read on the forward strand.
GGAGCCTGCAAGTGAGCTGGAGAGGGACTTTTCACAAGGGCCTATAGTGATAGAAAAAGGTGTAATGGCTTTAAACTGAAAGAGAGCAGATTTAGATCAGATACTGGGAAGAAATTCTTTACTCAGAGGGTGGTGAGGCATTTGCAGAGGTTGCCCAAAGAACTTGTGGCTGCCCCATTCCTGGGAGTGTTCAAAGCCAAGTTGGATGGGACTCTGAGTGACCTTGTCTGGTGGAAGGTGTTCCTGCTTAAGGCAGGGGGTTGGAACTAGATGATCTCTGAAGTCCATTCCTACCCTAATCAATCCCATGATTAGGTAAGATAAAGTAGACTGTTTCGAAAATCCTTATTATATAAAAATGGGTTTATTATATGGAAGGAATTCCTCATGCCTTGGATTATTTTACAGATTCTGTGCTGGTGGTGGGATCAACCCACAGTTTAGATGTTTATTTTTTTATCTCAATGTCCATTCTAAATTTCAATTTAAGTTTTATGTCAAATTCTACTATGAATAAAAGATGCTGTTACTTTTTCTTTCTTTTACATTGGAAGGGTTATTAGTTGGAGTCATTGTTCATTTCCTAAAAAAAACAAAATAAATTTTTCCAGCCTGCTCAAATGTGCTGGTTAAATATATCTGCTTCTGGAAGTCAGGAGCATGGAACACCCATCTTTCAGTACTTTGGAGTCTGATTTTTAGGTAAACTTTTAAAACATTTCTCAACACTTTGAAAAACATAATTGTAGTGGTAACTTCATTTGGACAATCACAAACAGGAGCATTAAGATCACTAGTCAGTCCTGAAATCGCTGAGTCAAGGGGCATTAAAAATGTAAAACTGATGTGCATAAATTCTAGTGCTTTACTTTTACAAACTTGCAACCCAAACAGTGACTTAGGCGCCAAGTTCAACATGTGGGTTCAAATAACAGTACAGTAATTTCACGATTATAAGCCGCACCTGAATATAAGCCGCACTTC
>VRYO01002734.1:20389877-20408896 GCA_009812075.1 Sialia sialis
TGCATGAGGATTTAACAGTAAAAATATGTAGTCACTTCTAGAGAAAAGTCTGATGGATGGGTGGTTTTGGGGGGTTCCCTCAATTACATCAATCCTCAGAAGGCAGCAACTTATTCTCCATTATTTTCCAAGTAAAGAGATGAGTGTAATGTTTACATAATATTTTATCTTATTTATGTCTAAAGATATTTTTTATGATCTAAGAACATCGACAAGTGAAGAATCAAAGTTAAATCTGTGAAGAAAAATACTCTGCTAAATTATTTACGATGGATGGATATTTTTAGAATTCTAATTTGAAATGTATCCATTCTCTTTCTTTTATAGGTGGCTGGTATTAGGTATTGCCATGGTGCGGTTTTATATACAGAAAGGAACACATAGAGGCTTATTCAGAAGCGTTCAAAAGACGCTTAAATTTTTCCAGACATTTGCTTTGCTTGAGGTAAATTTTAAACATTAGTTTGCTTTACTGGATGCTGCATATCATAGGTAAAACACATTATTCTCCCAAATGTAAATTAAAAATATTATATTAGTACTAAAAGGCCTTTTTACTTTATTTTTTAATGAAGTTTTGGGGGTTGGGCAAGGTGATTACTTGTAACAAACGGGCATGTATTTTTCAAACTTAATTCTAATATTTCTTTAAATCAGTGCCTGGGAGCTGCCTTGATTTGAGAGTCTTTAATGCAAAAGGTAAAATCTCAAAGGCACTACAGCCAGCAGATCAGCCCTCTAGTGTAGCAGGTCTCACCATCTCAGAGATTATAGCTTACCTTATATTGTTTATACTGGACTTACTATCCTCCTGTGCCTTTCATGCTTCTGCTTATTTCAAGATGGGATTCACAAACCCCATATAATCCATTACAACGGGGTCTGTGCAAGAAGTACAAAGTGTTCTTTAAATAATGCTTTTGCAAACTGTGCACTATTGGTGTCAGTTCTGGTACATTTGTGGAATGAAGCTTTGTTGCTGGGTTTATGGAGCACTTGCAGTTCTTTCCCAGGCACAACAAAGAATGTCAATCTGCATTTTAACTTTTTTATCTCAATCTGCCTACAACATCTCTAGTTCAAACCGTTAAAATCTTGTCACCAGGTGTATATAGGCTTTTGTGCTGTTAAACTTTCATAGTAAGTAATTCTGTTCATCCCTGCCAAAATAATGAAAAGCACTTTATTGGCTAAACATTACTGACCAGAAAATGCACTGTATCTAAAGCTTCGTAGCTCTCTTTGACAAAAGTATAATAATGGTATTAATCTGTAATGAATGCCGAACATTTCAAAATTGCTGTTTAGCATTCCTTATATGACTTCCTCTACACTGTCCTGTAAATTCTTCTTTGAATAAGGTAAAGGAAGAGAAGCTTACTAGTTGAATAAAATGCTTTGTGAGTATCTAAATCTAATATTTGCAATTAGTTAGGAAAACAAATATCTTTCATGTATTTTCACAGCTCAGATATTGAGACCATCCGAACACCGATTGCCAGGGCTCTGCTATGTATTTATTTTTAAGACTATTAGTGGGAGACAAAAACCAGAATTGAGCCTAGGTTTATATTGCTATCAAAAGGCTTTGTTTATAAGGTAGCTAGTAACATGCTGCACATCAGTAATCTCTGACTTATTTTTATCCACAGGTAATCCACTGTGCAGTTGGTGAGTTCTTTGTTTTAGTTTCTCCTGTAACTAGTTAAAACATGAATTGTGGAACAGAGATAACATGTTTCTCTTTTTAAGGAATAGTTCGCACATCTGTGCTTGTGACTGGGGTCCAAGTGAGTTCAAGAATCTTCATGGTGTGGTTCATTGCACATAGTATAAAACAGGTATGAGTGTGAGAAAATTATGTTTTGATTGCTTTTAAGGAGAAACTATTACTACAGTTCTCATTTCACGAGGAAGACCAATCTAAAAATTAATGATACTCCTGTAGAGAGTGCTTACATATTTGAGTGCAATTTTGGAAGTTGGGGTTACAAATTAGAATTTATGTGATTCTTGCCAGGAGACTGAGTCTGGGTCTTAGCTGTGTCTTCAGCATTGTGCCCTCTGTGGTCTGTTTAAATGAAATCAATGACTGCTCCTACTATTTACATCAAAACTATCCTAGTATTAACAGTTCCCTTTAAAAAATTTTAATTAGCACTTGCTGAATAAAATAAATAAAATGTAAATTTATGTCTTTAAATTTGTGTCTTAAATTGAATTCACATGGATAAACAGGGTTTTTTAGAAACCTTCTCAAAATTTTAATGTTACGGTAGTATTAGCATTTGATGACATCCAGTATGTGATAATGGCACTTAAGGACCTGTGTAAATGACAATGGTTTATTTGCCTGGCTGTAGGTGGCTGTTGGAAGGCTAGTGATCCATTAGCACAATGAAGCAGGCAGTTCACAGCTGGTAGGTAGGACATTAGGTTCAGTTTGTGAGGTGTGCTTTCTATGAAAGGCATGCAAAAAAATTAAGTGATAGATTTTGTGCTCCTGAATTTCTTCACAACATGAAAAGCTGAGTCATTAAACTATCTCGCCAGCAGATGGCAGAGGCCTTTCTGCATATGAATTATCCTAGCACCTGCCTCAGTTATTAAATCTTCATTTCATTTCACAAGAGGACTTGTTTTCTACACTGCATCTTTTCCTTTACTGTCAATTTTCTTAACATGGATTAAATTTAATAGGCTTTTCATAGGGGGGTTTTTCTGGTTTTTCTTTTTTCTTGTTATTTTGTTTTTTGGTTTCTTTTTTGTTTGCTTTTGTGTTTTAAACTTTTTATATTTTTCTGTAAGGCGAAATGTCTCAAAGATTAATAAGATTTGTATATTGAATATCTGCATGTAAGCTGGATTACAGCACTGCATTTTGCTACTTTTTATTATCTGCAGTGGACTAAATCTTTAGCATATCCAGCAATTTCTATTTCCTCTATCTACACTACACTACTATAGCTGTGTCCAAAAATAAATACAATAATTTCATGCGTATAAGGCGCACCTTCTTGACTGAAGTTTTGAACTGAACCTGGAAGTGCGCCTTATACGCCAGTGCGCCTTGTATATGGACAAAGTTCAGAAGTTTTCCCAGAAGAGCCAGCTGGTCTGGCCCGAGGCAGGATGGGGCTGCCGGGAGCCGGATCCTTGCTGCAAAAAATAATGTGCGCCTTATAGGCCGGTGCACCTTATATATGGACAACGTATGGGAACTTGCTGGCAACCCGGAAGCGCGCCTTATACTCCGGTGCGCCTTATAGACTTGAAATTACTGTACTTTTGAATGTGCGTCTGATTGTATTTCATGCTGTTACTGCTTAGCAGGCATGAATGTTCAGGGTCACTTGAGGTGGTGAGAGGCACATCAGTGATAATAGCCAGAGCCAGACCTCCCCACTTGACTGCAGATTTGCAGGGCAGCAGATAGGAATTCTCTGCATACTTATTTAAAGCTCTTCTGCTTGGATTTAGCAGCGTGACATGAATCCAAGTTTGACTTATCAATGTTTGTCTCTAATTGCATGAGGCAAAGAACAGCCTAATTCTGTCTTTATTTGCTTATTTGTTTGGGTGTCTTTGCACTTCAGTTGCTGCTATTTGTTTGTGATTTTGGTGCTATTTTTATGTCTCCATTTTCTCTATGATGTTGGTGAGATCCTTCTGCTAAAAGTGCACCTTCTTTGACTGACACATTGAGGGTGCAATTTTAGGAGCACTTACAATTCTTGATTTTTGGCAGACTTGTGGATTTTCAGCATCTTGGGAATATATTAAGCTTTGTCACCCTGTTGCATTTTATTTTGAAAAATCATTTCCTTTTTTTGTAATTTTAACAAAATTTATGTTGCTTTATTCTATTTCACAGACATCCCTGGAGCTTTTTAGCCTTCAGGCATAGTGTACTACAAAATTCCTCTACTCTTAAAGGAAAGAAAATCACTTGTGTGTAATTCTTCCTCACGGAAGGTAGTGTTTGTAATAGATCCCCAGGTGCCTTCTTTGTATTTGGGGACTTCTGGTTTTTCGTTTACTCAGAGTGAAAAAGAAGCCATGTTTTGAAACAGCAGAGATGTGCTACCTGTCGATGAGGCAGTTTAATGACTCAGAACTTAAACCTTATGCAGGATTGTTGTGAGTTTACCCAAACCTCCTGATCTACTAACTACTCTTCATTTAGTGAGCTGTCTGTGCTCCAGCTCCTTAACTATGTTAGAGCTCCCTGAAGTCTGCCAAACTTGATCTTTTGTGACCAAGTTCCAGTTAATAGGTTACATAAAGCAATTACTTTTGTCTAAAGTTTCATGGAAATGTGCATTATGCATTGAAGAAGCAAGATTAAAAATATGAGAAAGTCTAGTAAATGGAGTAGTGAAATGCAAAATTATTAAAAAGTGATTATGAGAACAACATACCTTCTGTAGCATTTTGTTGGTCTTGCTGTTTTGAGGAATAAGAATGTAAACAAGTAGCTCAACCACAAATAAAGAGGGGTAGTTAGATAGTCTAGTGGGATGTAGATAAAGAGGAGGAATAAGCATAATTATAGAGTTTTATATTTTGGTATTTGCATAATGGATGAAGATTGCTCACTTGACAAATGTCTGTATGTTAGTAAACACAAATGATAATGAACTGTACACAGTAATGGTTACAGCATATCAATTTTGTGCCAAAATTTTGTTTCTTTACAAGATATTAGTTCTGCTCTGTGTATCTTAAAGAGAAGTCTATTGCAGTTTGCACAGAAAAGAAGCCTAAGGATGAAGAAAATGTTGGTTCTTTATACTTCTGCAGATCCAGAATGAGGAGAGCGTTATTCTTTTTCTGGTCGTATGGACTGTGACAGAGATTACTCGATATTCCTTCTACACATTCAACCTGCTCAACCATTTGCCATACTTCATTAAATGGGCCAGGTGGAGATGTCTTGCACTTGAGTTTCTCATGATTCTGTGCATGTTGGTTTCATGCATGAACTAACACAAAGGAGAGCAGGTGTTGGAGCTTTGGTTATGTGTCAGCAAAGTGCAAATCAGTTGCTTTCTGTGCTTGGGATCATTGTTGCTTGTTTTAAAATGTTAATAATATTTTAGTGGAGGTTTTTGTGGTATGGTTTTTTGTTGCTTTCTCTGTCTCACAGTTTGAACTCTGCTTTCACTTTAATTTTTTTCTCTATCTTTGGAGTAATCTTTAAATTTGCAGTATGACTCTTTACGATGCTCTTGAATACAGTGCCCAAAATTAAACTCCTGTACTATTCTTTGTGGATGTTAATTTTTTGAAAATGTGGGAGTTGTTGTCATTCAATCTTTGTTATTACTTTATAAGAAGTTCTGCTTTATCAAAGCTTTTTTAAGATTATATCCGTGTAGTAAAGATAAATACTGACTTCGTTTAGCCCACCCAAAATTGTGTTCCACATCAAAACTGTTTTGATTTTGAAGCATACTTAAGGTTGGCAGCTAGATCACATACACTATGGAGACTGTGTGTGTGTATCAGGAGACTTAGCAGCAATAGTATTCTATGTAGCCATTATTTGAAAAATACATGTAATGCAGACTTACTGTGTTAGAAGAGAAAAATATCTAACCTACATTCAGTACAGGCAACTCTTATTTTAAAGAATTTGTTTGTTATTTTCCTTTATTTTTTTTTTTAGATAATGCACATTTGATGCTTCTAACACAATTCTTTGATATGTCTGATATTTATATCCATTCTTATAAAACATTACCTTTTTGCTAGTGCCTTAGTGAGAGACTTGTTTAAGCACTAAGTGACAAACTTAAGATAGTCAAATCAGCTATCCACAGTTTTTTATAAAGTAGTTTTTTATATAAAACTACTTATTTCAGAAGGAGAAGTGCACTCAGAACACACTGCATTGACAGGTAATAATTTTTGTAATCAGATCAGTGTGCCTTGAAAAACAGAATTTTGTTTCCTTAATACAGACAATAAGGAAAACCAACATTCTCCCTGAAGAGACGTGTTCAAATATTAATGTAGAAAAAGCATTTGAAAGATATCATTTTTTCATAGAGTCTAAAATATCCCATCACGATTTATGGATAAACCAACAGCACAACTGGGCATGAGTTCAGTACCAAGAAAGAAGGAATTTCTTTACCTTATAAGTGCATTGAGACAAACTATATATAAGGTGTCAGTTCCTTCTTATCTAATCTACATTCCTCCTGGTGCTGCCAAGTAGGAATAAGAGGCAGAGGGTAGAAACTGATGCACAGAAAATTCCACCTGAATATGAAGGAGAACTTCTTTACTGTGCAGGTGACTGGGCACTGGAACAGATTTTCCAGAGTGACAATCCAGTGACTCCCTCACTGGAGATATTCAGAAACCATCTGAATGACACAGACACACAATCCAGTGCCGTGTGCTTTAGGATAACCCTGCTTGAGAAGGGAGGTTGGACCAGATGGCTCATTGTGATCCCTTCCAACCTGAGCTATTTGTGATTCCCCTCCTCTGTGAGTCTTCTAAGCCCCTGTGCTTCTAGGATGGTTTCATGCTTAGTTGCTGGTGTTTAGGATCTTATTTCTTTTGGTCAGGGAGTGCACACAGTGCTTTTCTCTGTATGAACTGGAGAATTGTTCCTTAGGAGAACCTGTATGTCCATGGTGCACTGTGTGAGAGGACAGCACAAAGCCTATTGATTACAATTTTCATTTTGTCACTGCCTTTGTGGCCTTTGGCATTCAAACCACATTTTCTTTCAGCTGGATACTTTGCCCTTTAGTTAAACATCATGTCACTTTAAAATGTATCTGATAAGTTTCTGACACTGTCACTTTCTTTTCACTTTTTATTCCAATTTGCATTAGTGGTAAATGCAGTATTCCCATGTTGTAGTGAGTAAAACAGGCTTCTGATGTTCTTCAACTTTTTCATTATCTTCAAACAAATTGTAGTACATACAGTTGACCCAGTGTGTGTGCACTGTGATGAAAATACGTAGGATCCTCTGAATCTGAGATTCAGTCCTAGTCTGAATCCTGTCAGTGACAACAGGAGTAAGAATGTACTTTTTAAAAAATTATTATTGGAGACTAAAAATTTTAGGATTTTTTTATTAGAAACATAAGAACATTTTGATATTTCACTGTGTTTTAAAGAAAGCACTGAGGAATTAATTTGCTTGTCAATCTAAGCAACTCAGGTTGTGATCCTTGATTCTGGTACAGGAACTACTTTAATACATTGCTGAGCCACTAATACTAAAAAGAGAAAATTCTAAGTTTATGGGGTGTTTCTCATGAGGTTGTTTGTGTTTTTGTTTTTTTTCAATGCAGATACAACTTTTTTATCATTTTGTATCCTGCTGGAGTTGCAGGTGAACTGCTAACCATATATGCTGCTTTACCCTATGTGAAGAAAACAGGAATGTTTTCACTGAGACTTCCCAACAAATACAATGTCTCCTTTGACTACTATTACTTTCTTATTATCGTCATGTTCTCTTATGTGCCATGTAAGTACTGTTTAACTGTAGAAACATTTTAACAATATAATTAATCTTCAGTGATGCTATAAACACTCCCTGTATTCAAATTTGTTGAGCAATCCCTTCTGTAAAGGTCTGCTTTCTGTTGTTCCAAGCTTTGCTATGCTTTAGTTGGTTAGGCTGAAATTTTCTGTCCTGTGAGCTGCTTTGGAACATAATCTGTCTTAAAAATTTCGATGAAAATGCTAAAATTATTTCTCAGACTCTGACGAAATAAGAAAACTTTTTGCTTACACACAGAAATGTCTGTAACTTTGTCACTGGGACTTTCTCATGCCTCTCCCACTTTGAAGTAATGACTTAAAAATGGTCCTGCAAGTTGTGCAGAGATTTGCTGTGGCTTTTTGCTACTTATAACCATTTACTTTGGAAAAATCCCTATTCAAGCATGCTCAGGAAAAAATTGAATCAGTATTCTCTAAGATTTCATTTTCACAGAAATCAAGTTCCCCAAACCTCTCTGCACATCTGCAGTCCCTGATTTCATCAGTTTGTCCTTGTACTTATGCATACCAAAAGCCATGGAGGTAACAGTAGAGAGAGTATCTGTCTTTCACTTCCAGACTTATTTCCACTGCTACCTAAGCAGTGAAGACAAGGAGAAAGCAACCTGAGATACCAGATACTCCACCATGAATAGGGCTAGACCAAACTAGGCAAATGTAGTATTTTAGATAATATTAATAATAGAATATATAATTTTTAAAATAATCTGTACATTGAGGCAGCAGATTGGAGAGGGAAATTGAAAAGCAGGAAAACTGAAGTTAAAAGGTCTGTGTTCTGCATTCAGGAAAGGTATTCATTTAAGAAGGCAGCCTTCAATATGGACTTTTACAATATGCATACACACTAAAATTTTTTGTTCCAAGAAGTGATGAAGGCCAACAAGAGATATTTATGTCAACAAAAAATGTTCTAAGGTGTGATAACTAACTAACAGTTTTCCATATGTTTATGTAACAACACTTCAGGAATAAATCCAGTTTTATAGCCGTTAAATATAAGGATCAATTCTGTCAGCAGGACAGTAGTATAATAGATGACACAGAGACAGGGAAGAGGGCTCTCCTTACTTCACACCTGAACACATAGGGTAAATTTGTATCCTCCATCAAGTCTTAATTCAAAAATGCTAGGACAGGTTTGAAGTCTGCACTACCAGAATGTGGTTAAATCCTGTTTCTACAAAGAAACTGTTGGAGTGAAGTTCCTTGAATACAGGGTATGTATTCAGGAGGCCTTGTCTGACCTTTGAGTAATTATTGTTTTTTAGAATCACTGCAATGTTCATGACTTGTTATTATTCACCTCAATCAACTCAGCCACTGTGTGCTGTAATTTTTACTCAGTTCATCATTCTGTGGTTTTCCATTATGTGATCTGTTGAATTTTTCCATCTAATTTCCTTTCTTTTATGCTTTGATCAAGTGTTTCCACAACTATATTTCCACATGCTGCGGCAGAGAAGAAGGGTGCTTCATGGAGAAGTGATTGTGGAAAAGGACGATTGAATCAAGCTGTGTAACCATGGTGCTTTTAGTGGAAAGGAAAAGAAGAGAGGGTAAAAACCCAAAACTTCCTCTGATTTTTCTGAGTCCAAGTTTTAAAACATGGAACAAGAATAAACAACTGTGCCTAAAATATCATGGACTGTATTATTTTTGCAATTAATATATTTTCAGACCTACCTTTTCTTCCTCAGATTTACTTTGGTTTTTAATTGTTAATTTCTTCAAAGAAATATTTTCTTATTTTCAATAGGTTGACAATTAGCTTTAAGAGTTGGAATGGTTGGCTACTGTGCTTTCTGTTCTGGAAGTTCTGTTATGACCTGTAGTTATTACCAAGAACAGAAGGAGAGTTGATAAGTTGTACTGAAAGTGAGACTTCTGGAAATCAGAGTGTAAATTACATAATGTTTTTCATAGACTGAATTGAATGGTATTTAAGCTTTGTATTAATACCTTTCCTGTTATAAGTACTGTAGCACGTTGTTCAACATTTTTTGAATTACAGTATCACACTGCAGAATTCCAGAAGGACATTTGAAAGGAGTTGAATTCTTGATTGTCAGTGCAAATTTAGACTTCCCTGTATTTTCATTTGTAATTTTAAAGATACTTAGAATAATAGATACAATATTAAGTGGTTAAAAGTTTGTGCTGAGGAGTAGACAGGATGTGCCTACCTTTCTCTAATCAGTGGCTGGAATGAGATTCCTTTGCAGAGCAAAGCTGATTGTCAGCATGTTTCCTATTCTACATTTAAATTATGTATGCAGAAAAATCAGTATTGTATTGAAAAACTTTAACTATGGTGAGATATTTGACTTCCTTTAAATAGTTCAAATATATTTAAAATATCATCTTAAAATGTAAATTGTGCTTTTATTCATCCCACTGGGCAATTTTAATTGCTCCCTCCCCATTAATTGTTTATACTCTGTTGGCCTAATTCTATTTCATGTCTGCAAGAAGGATCTACAGTATGTTGATTGAAGTTACAGATGATATTACACTATATGATGCCTGAGTGGGAGAGATCCAACAAATGAGAAGATTTTGATCTAACAGCCTGGCAGATTCAGAGAAAAGGTGTTGCATTTGAGGAAACGTGGGTACATAGTGAGAGAGAGAAGATGGAAATGTAATAAAGTGGTATGAAGCCTTGAAAATGTAGGCAACAAACCTGTCTTGCGTCTGGCTTCACTGATGTCAAAAGAAGTGTAAATATGTGTGGAAGAGCTGCCTCAGGCAGCTGTAAATCAGAATATTTGTGATTGCTGAGGTAATTTCTGGAATACAGTCTTACATTTTGGCTACCTCAGGGACAAAGAATTGGATAACCTTCAGAAAGCAGAGAACAATAACAAAACTCGTTCAAGTGAGAAAGAAGTCAAAAAGATTGAGTTGTTAATATGTGTAATTCTTTGTTATATGATAAATACATGGAAGAGTTTTTCTAAGTGTGGAGGTGTAGCTATGATGAATTTGAAACAAGGTAAATAGGCAATGAATATCAGAATAAAGGTCCTACCAATAAGATCAGTTAGGTTACATAATGACATAATAGTGCTTATCAAGGCGTGCAGTGTCTTGGAAGATTTTCAGGTAGAGTTGGCAAGAGATTGAACTACATATTTGAATAGGCAGTTTCCATTTTTAGCTTCAATGATTCTATGATAATACAGCTTTTCTTAAATTTTTAGGTATGCCAGAAGAAGGTGTAGAAGGTAATTTGATAAAAAAGCAATGACTTGCTAGATTCCTAACTTTCAAATTCCATGTTGTGCCTTGAATTTGTGACATTTATGCATGCCTTCATTAGATGTAAATGAGTTTCCTTTTATATGACAGGTGCATAGTGGATTTGAGACAGAACAGTTGTATTTCTTAAAATTTTAAAAGATATAGTCTTTGTATTCCTTAAATTTCACACAAGGTGCTCTAATTTAACTTACTACTTCTGTTTTATATGCAGCTAAAATTATTAAAAGTTTAAAATATAAACTACATTTACAACACCGAATCACATAATAGTTGTGTTACATGTGTTCAGACTAGCAGTTCTATGTGTTCTTCCAGTACTGTTTTATAAACTATGAGGAACATATTGGCAGTTTTGGGAAATGTATCTCCATTAGCAAGCAGAAAAGTGTGATGAAATATGAGAAACTAGGATTAGATTAAGTTCTGTGTCTCTTTTTTTACTGTCAGGGCGGCTCACTGAAGACCATAGCTGTCAATTCATTGAAAATGCATTGGATACTTAAGGATGTGATTTTTAAGTCCTTGATCAGATGAGTGTATCCCATAGATAGTACTCCTTCTAAAAGGAATACTTTCACTATAAAAATGCATTATATTTGTTTTCATTGTGGCCTAAGGATATTATCATGTGCTAATGAAGGACCTATTTTTATATCTTTTTGTACATGTGAAATGAAAAAAATGCAACACTGTTTGCTACAATCTTGGGTTGCACTTCCATAGAGAACAACATACAAGGTAACAATATATATATAAATGGATTTACAGCAGCAAAATAACCTTGCTAAATAATGAATTAATATAAGTAAAGCTAAAAATTACTTCACATTAAATGTTTCATTGACCAGAGAGATTGCCGTGTGGATTAGTTTACATGGCATTTACCTAAAAAAAGTAAGCAACATGTTCTTTTCTTCCTCCTGTTTTTTGACTGAAACCTTTCATTGAAGACTCCTTTTCACAGAATCAGTAACGTGATGGAACACTGCCACATCAACTAGACTATAGCACTAAAGGCAGTGTCCAGCTGCTTCTTGAGTGCTTCCAGGGATGGTGGCTCCACCACCTGCATGGGGGCCCAGTTCCAATGCCTGATCAGCCTTTCCATGGAGAAACTCTTCCTGATGTCCAACCTGAACCTCCCCTGGCACAGCTTGAGGCCTTTTCCTCTTGTCTGCTGGTTGCTCTGGTAACATATCCTCTGAAACACAGTGAGAATTGCAGGTAAAATCTTGTTATTGACTTCAGATGACCTAGGATTTTATCCTAGGTAGCTTATTTAAATTTCAACATACCATCTTGAAACATTTAATTACCCTGTTAAACGGACATCAAAACTTAAGTATGATTTTCATATGGTGCTCTCTTTCCAACTTCTTTTTTAGATGTCTTTTTTGTCTTCCTCTCTGCAATATTTCTAGTTTTCTAAAGCATTTAAATCCTCCTGCTTATGTAAGATTAGGAATGTATTCAAACATCAGCATCTCTAATGTTTTCATGTAGTCTTTAACAAATCGTCCTCATAAAGGTATTTTCTTACTTGTTCTATATAGGCCTTCTAAAATTAATTCATATAGAGCATGGCTTTATGAAACTTTTTGAATAGCAGTACATAGAAACAGGGAGATTCATTTTAATCAGGTGACATTTCCTACTACTGTAGAAACAGGAAGCATCTTTTGTACAAACCTCACCTGAAAGCAGCTGAATTTTTTGGAGTTCTCCACAGCACTCCCATACTGTGAAAAGCTGTTTTGGGACAGATTGGGTTGTTTCACAGCTCAGCCCAGAACGTTTGGAGGTCAGATCCTGACTTCAGGGCATGGGCAGCAGAAGGGAATGTGGTGCTGAGATATTGCATCTCCTGCATTATCTGCCAAGGGTCACTGGTGAGCAGTAGTTGATAGATGTCATTTCTCCCATCCCACAGGATGTGAGGTGAGAGGAAGCTCAGTGTGCTCTCATTGCCATCTGCTGAGGGAGCTCAGAGATCCCTGGGAGGATTTCTGTACACAGAGGGTGTGTTACAGGAAAGGCTTTCCTGCTCCACCCAGCTCTCCTTTGCCATCTGTTGGCCTGCGTGTCTTGGGATACTCAGGTGTGCCAGGATGGGCACGGCACGCCAATCTCAGCACAGTTCAGCATTAACTGCCTTGCAGAAATGCTGCAGGGTGCTGTTTCTAATTCCATTGAATACAGCATTTAGCCAGGTTCATGCTCATGGGTGGATTGCAAGGCTAGTTAATGGGGAGATGCATGGAGACCTTTCCTATGACCAGATGGAAATATGTACATTTTAAATCTAGGGCTAGCTGCTGCTCTGACTGTGGTACTCTCAGTGTTCACAGTAGCTTACTTCAGTGGATATTTGTGTATGTGTATGGTTTCTAAATAAACCAGAACGAAACCAATTTATTAAACTAATTTATTTAAATTAGTTTCAGTTACATTAACAGTTTTTGAATCGAGCTTTTGCTTAATCCGCCTTAAAAAGGAAAAAAAAGAAAGGAAAGTTAATACAAATAAATGTTTCTGCACTAGGCAGTAGGGCTTCATAAATCAAAATTTTTCAGGCAGGCAAACTGGCTGCAGTTCATAAAGGATTTTTAAGTCAGGCTGTTTGAACAAAAAAGGTGAAAGCTTTTCTGAAAATCAAAGTTCATTTAATAATGTATATTTTAAAATGTGCTGAGACTTGCTGTATTATTTATTGCCAGTTTACAATTTAAATCCACGCTGAACCTACAGTTTTTATAGATGATTAACTGCTGCCCATTAAAATGTTTCATTCTGTGTTTGTTGCAATGGCTGTTTAAAAAATGAACTCCCCGTTTTTCTGCAGAGCTCTGTGTTCTCTTGCTCGAGTGAGTTGCAGTGTTGTTTTTGCCTGCCATGCTTTGCCAGGCTGCTAAGGTGGCAGGTTTCATTGTCCAGGGGTGGCTCCATGAGCTTGCTCCAGGAGGGCACAGCTGCACCGTGCCACTCTCGGGTTGGTGTCGGTACCACTGTGCCCCCGGTGCCATCCTGGGCTCCTGAGCACCTTCAGGACTGACTGCTCCACAGATGTGCCCGGCCACTCATCCCTGTGACTTCCCACGTGGAGAAGAGCTGTCTGGTGAACTCCCAGGTCACAAAAGCAAATCTGATTCCTGAGCTGGGAGCTGTCCCAAGAGAGCTGCAGAGAATCAATGTTGGGTGACTCCAGCCTCTGTAGGAAGTTGCTGACAATTTCTCATCTGCAGCTGGTGGCTGGTGATGTACAGAACTTTCTGTGTCAGGTTGTACTACCTGAAACGTTGTCTTTTCACTCATGCCAATCCTGCCTCTGTTTGGTCTTGAATGTATTTGAATGTCCTTTCAGTTTACTCTTTGTAAAATTGTAAGTGCAGAAAAATTTATCCAAGTGTATAGAATGTATATGTATAGAATTGTACTTAAAGTTTCTTAATAACATAAATGCACTGCAATTGCTTATTATTGTTATTTCTTCTGAAATGCATTATCATTAGAAGTTTACACAGACAGGAAAGCAACACAGTATGATACTTCTAATAACTTATTTATTTGCAAAAATTAAAATATTTTTTGAAATATAGATTCAGATATTTGTTTTAGAGATTGTTAATACTGTAGAATTGTAAAAATTATTCATCTATTAAAAGACATATTTTGAACTTTGTTCTAGTTGATTTTTTAAATTTTTTTTTTAGTATGTAGAAGTCAGTTCATATAAGTGTTAGCATATTACACCAGACTGTTATCTGTTTACAAATGCTATACATTTTTATTTAGAATTATTTCACAAATTAATTTTAAGGTCTCCTGTAACATATTTATTCTTACTCAGGCACCTTTTTGAATTTATTAAAATATATTCTATAAAAAAAGGTAGGTTTCAGTAGTAATAATATTGGTTTATCAAAAAAGAAAACACAGGGCATTAAAGAGAATGTCAGCATGTATGAAAAAAATTGCAATACAGGCATGCTGAAATAGATGCTCCAGTAGTAGATGTTTCAGTGTTTTGGAACAGGACTTTTTATGGTATTAACCTTTGAGAGAGGTGGAGGCAGTGAACATCCTCTGGTTGTCCTTTGCTATGTGACTAACAATGACATTGCAGCTATGAGGATTTTGTTGCCATGACAGTATGAGAAAGCAATGTGTGAGCATTCACACCTACTTCTTTTGAATTAGGAATCAAGTGGTTGTAACCCTAAGGAGCTTAACTGCACATAAAGCTTAAATCCTGTTTAGTCAGCTGTATTATAATGGAGATGTAGATCTCCTAATCTGAAAGTCACAGAAATGGTCTTCTGATCTAAATTTACAGGACAGGATTTATGTGTCCTGGCCCTCAACCAAGGTTAAGCCATTCAGATTTCTGTAGAAGCTAGTGGAAGAATATCCACTGATCTCAACAGGAGTGTGATGGGATGAAGGCGTTCGTGTATTCTGTTCTGTGTAATTCTGGATTTACCAGGGAAAGAGTGCGCTGTAGCCTTCCTGTTAGTAAAGGAGAGAGGCTGTGCTTGTTGTGCATGAGCTGATGCACAGTGGCACACTTCCTCCCAGCTTTGCAGGGTGCCCAGAACTGCCCCCTGCGGAACACTCCAGAGCACCTGGAAATCTCCAGTAGTACACCATTATTGCATTATACTGATTTGAATTCTGCAGAGTTGTAGAAACTCCCTTCACATATCTACATAGATATCTTCAATTTCTGAAATTAATACAGGCCCAGTGAGACATCCCATTAAAAATAGGCAGGGTGTATCATCCCTCACAGCTGCTTGGACATTCCTAGCTTGAAATGCTGTCATGAACAACTTTGATTTTCATATATAATATCTTGGTGGTTTTTACTCATACTACATTCATAAGATGGCATGTAGCCTGCCCTTAAGTGGCTGTTCCAGATTTGGTAGAACAAATTGCAAATGACAAGCAAGAATGGTGTTCTGCTCCACACACCAAGCACCCTCCTGCGCATGGAAGAGAATCCCAAATCCTGGGTGTGTAATAACATTTGCATGCCTTTTAATTTGTCATGTAAGAAGCTGAATAATATACTACAGACCTTCAACTTTTCATTAAGAAAAGAAACGAATTTTATTACCAAAGACAGCAAATTACATTTTGTTCTGTAAGTTAAGCCTGGGAAGACCATTGAGACTCATTCAGTGACAAAACAGAAACAGTATTGTGGATCTTGCAGCCGACACTTGCTGCCAACTGAAAGCAGCTATTTAACATTACTTCTGTTTTCATTCAAAGTGAAGTGATATTAATGAGAATAAAAAAATTGAATTCTTGCCAGAAGGAGTCTTTTACAGTGATCACCTCTAACCTGGGTTCAATTGATTTACCCTTCTGATCTCTACATTATATCCAGCCAATTCTTAACAAAAAGAATTCTGTCTCTAGGAAAAAAACAAACCTGGAAACAATTCCTCTAGAGGTTGTTAAATAGAAAATGTATTTTAGACTTCATGAGATAGAAACACTTTTGAACATTTTCATACACTTGAGAAATGTTTCTTTAAATAATTTGAAGATTTATTCATTTATTTATTTTGTTCTCTATTCTTACTACAGTAATAAAATGCTTGAAAAGATGTTGGAAATGTAGAGAATAATGCCCATATATTAAATATCCTGGTATTGGATCTTTAAAAAGATAATCCTATCTCAGGGTACCGGGAAGAAAGCAGAGGCACAAAATAACTCTGCTGAAATGGAAAGAGTAGCTGAAATATCACACAGCTGCATGTTCAGCTCCATTTGATCCATAGGCAGTGGCCACTGCTGTCTATTATAAATATTGCTGTGTTCATACTTGCTACCCAAGTTTTTGGATTTTTTTAAATCAATAAATGTAGGTAGTTATTGGTGGTAGAAATGTGTCACTGTTACGTGCAACTTGAGTGGGAAAAAAGAGGGCATGGTATTTCCATTTCTCAATGCTTTTAAATTGAAAGATTTTCTTAAGAGCCGTATTAGGCAGTGTTGCCATCATGTTTTTATTTCACCATAAAACCAAATATAACCTCTTCTTCAGATGATTATTTTCCCACAATTTCTTTGCTGTGTAAAAATAAGTCTGTGGTCTTGATGGTTTTCTCAGTTGTCTCAGGGCCCTGCTGTTTTACAAGTCAGCAATAGTCCATAACTGGAAGAAGACTTAATTGTGATATTCCTAAATTGGTGCCATGGCTGCAGTCTTTAGGAATAACTTTATCCTCCCAAAAATTGCAGGATGAAGATAAAATATTATATACTAATATCTTTGAATTCTCTTGCCTCCTAAAAATATCTATTATGTGTGAATGGGTCTGTGACATTTGTTTATTTGTTTAGTTGTTTTTTTCCACTGTACAGTTACTTAAAAACTAATTACACCCTTGCCTACTGAATATGAGTTCAGTAGACTTTCGTGGTTTCAGATATATGAGTTCTTTGAGTTTATGGCAAGTCTGTAGTCAACTTCCTTGATCATTATCTTCAACTGCAAATGTTTGCAAGCTGCAAATATTTGTGGGAAATATACAGACATCACTTTCTGTCTGAAGTATTATACTTCAGAATGTCATTCTGAAGGTATTTAATGTTTAAACATGCTTCTCTTTTAGTTCTGCTTCCTTCTGATCTGTGCAGGATGCTGACAGAGAGGGAACAATCATTACATCTCCTGTAAATAATGTCAGGTTATTGTTCTCTTTTCACTCCCCTGGCTCATTTGAATACTTGCTACAGTCCTTGAGCAGTTAGTGCTAAAATGAAGGTAATTCAGTCACCTCCCCATGGACTGTAAAGCATCCAGGGTTAGGCTATGTGAAGGACAGAAAGCCAGCAGAGAGCAGTGGAACTGACACTGTGCTAGGTGAAGAGTGAGAGGCTTTGGCCACATGCCTTGTGTAGCATGTAGGATGTATGTTTAGGGAACTGGAAAGGAGACTGTTTCTGAGTCACACACTCCAGGATGGCTGCTGTGCTTGTGACTGGAACAAACTTGCCATTTAGCCTTCGGTATTGAGAAGACACATGAGACATGCTTCACTGATGAGAGGTACCATTTATATATCTGCTCTTGGTTTTCAGTTCTGGGCACGCTATGTGCCTGCAATTTGCATGGTTCTACATGTTAAAAGAATTAACACCTTCCGCCGATGTTTTAATGTAGTTTAATTCTGAGATGTCAAGAACTTCTTGGAAGAAATAACACCTTGCACTGATCTGATTCCATCTTGAGAGCACAAATGTTTCAAGGAGCAGAAGTAAATCTATTTAGGGTTTTGGGTGCCCTCCATAAATAGTTCTGGCAGCTCATTCAGTCCAGTCTCCCATTTTTCTGATGTCATCTTCTCCAGCATAGTCTGTATCTTCTAATTCACTCTGCACTATGGAATCTCATTACACAAAATAAAATATGTATGAAAGAGAAATAGGAGTTATGTAGGTGAGCTAGCATAGTGAAAATCTGAGACCTCTCCTTCCTTACTGCAGTCTTTTCTGACAACTGTGGAAGGAATATTGGACCCATGATTCTGAGGAATAACAAAACTGTAGGTCACCAACACCAGTCTAAAAGTTTCCAGACTGAAACTGTTTGAGGGGAGTCTGTTCAGGGATGTGTTTCTTTTAAGTGCTTGCTGAGAATTTCAAGCACAAGCCCTTTTTCCCAAGGCAGTCTTTCAGAGGTGATCCTTAAATGTATCTTGTGCTAGTGCCAAGATTTCTACCTTTTAAAGGCTTTAACCTTTCTGTGATTCAGTTATACTCACATTACAGGGCCATAGCATCCCTCCAGTGATGATCTTTCTTCATTGTGTATTTCTTATTTCCCTGAGACTGATCTATCTAAAATTATTCACAGCCCAAGTAGAATAACTTGGTAGTTCCTCTGGTTAAGAAGGGTATTACAGTAATTTCACGATTATAAGCCGCACCTGAATATAAGCCGCACTTCCGGGTAGCTGGGAAGACCACGGGATTTGTCCATAAATAAGCCGCACCCGAATATAAGCCGCACCTTTTTTTTTTTCAAGTGAGGACCCATGTGCAACAAAGTAAGGAGTTAGTAACAGAATTGCTCCAGCGCGGGGTTTGGTGTCCGGCTCAAGCTGCAAACAGTTTTCATAGACCAGTGAAGGCTTTAAAAGCAGCCCCAGGCGCCCGCCCTGTGCCGCCGGCCCCGGCACTCCTGGCCC
>VRYO01002734.1:20409818-20426135 GCA_009812075.1 Sialia sialis
TATTTACTAGAACCTCTGAGACTGAAACAGGTGCGTATTGAATGAGATAATGAGATATGTTTAAAGTCAACCACAGACAAGCTATTTTTCAGTATGTCTCTCCCAGAAACCACAGGTAGAGAATTACTCATCTCATGGTGATGGCCACTGCCCCGAGCACAAACCAGTGTCATCCTGTACAGCTCCTCTTCTGTGAGAAACTGAGAAATAATTATCATGGAACTACCCTGACCTCTAAATAGCTGTTATTCTTTAGGTACACTACTTACCGAGAGGTTTCATCTGCAAATAATACCTCTTGAGACTGTGTGCAGGCAGGATGTGGTAATTTACAAAAGCCCTTAAGAGATTGCATTTTGAAATGTCACAGCTGGGTAGATTTGCAGCTCACAGTAGGTTTGGAGATACAGATCCTGGGGCCAGATCCTTTGCTGCCATGCCTCAGTGGAATCGTGCTGACTTACACAGTTTTAAAGACTTGACTTTTAAAAGAGCTTTTCTAAGAATAGCTCAAAATTGGAATAGGTAGTATGTGGGAAATGGTGATGTTTTTCTTTTTTTAATTTAAAAGAATTTTAATGTATTTAACAAGTTTCTTTTAAAAAGCTGGAAACAGTGAAGGTTTTTCTCCTGTTCCAATTTTAGAGTAAATATTTTTCTGAATATTCTAATAATGTGGAAATTCATTTTTGAAGAAAATTGCATTATTTTCCTAGAAAGTTCTTAGCCAGTGCAACCTCCAAGTCCTGAGGCTGGGGATGGGCATATAAGGAGAGGGGTGAAAGAAAGTGTATGAAAAGCCACATTGCCTCCCCAGCTGTGAGCAGCCAGTAGAGACTCCCACACCAAGAAAGCCAAGGAAGCAGAGTGGGCACAGGTGCAAGGGACAGTTGTAACAATGGTAATAAAATCCAGACAAAAGATTTCCTGAGTCTTCTGCCTGACAAACAAGATGAGGTAATGCTGCTGGCGGATGAGGGGGTGAAGGATGAAATAATCCTCAACTTGAGAAGAATACAGTCTCATTCAATGAGATGTCATTGTATTAATTTCATCTCATTCTGTCAGTGACAGAGTAATCTTTTGTTCTGAGTGAATCTGTTTCCTTCCAATAAAAAGCCATGGGATGGAAACTTCTTCTGTCTTGTCATGCATCTATTTATTGAATTTGACTTGGAATTTGGAGAACAGTGGCAGGAACTGGGGTATGGGGCACCAACTAACTCTTTTTCCTGCGTTTTTACTGCATCTCCAAAGATTAACCCTGATTCACCTTAACTTTGTAACGAGAAAATTCTCTAGGGTCCATCTGAAACACCTACACAGCCAGTTCCCTGAAGCCTTTCAGTATCCCTGAGGCAGAGTTTCACCAGAATCCAGCTATTTGAGTTCTACCTCTGCCAAGGATTTGGCTTCAGACTGTGGTAGCTTCCAACACCTTCTGATGCAGGGGCAGATTTTTGAAAGGAACCAACCACTGCCATGAGTCTGGATCTTGCAGTGGTTTGTGCTTTCAGTCTGGAGTGTAGATAGAGTTAAAATAATCCCTCTTCTAACAGGTCACCCATCTCATTTTTACCACTATGCCCTCTGGTAAGGAGGATTGACTGAAAGAAACATATTTTGTTCTCAGAAGCTTAGAAAGAGGCTTATTGTTGTGACAGACAAGAAACTGGCTGAGAAAACATAAGGCAAGAACGGTTTAGAAAGGAGGAACATGGGATTTAACAACAGTGCACAGTAAAAACAAGCTAGTTCCAAAGTATAAATGCTGATCTTGCAATGTCTGAGGTAAACAAAGAAGGTTTCCACGTTTCCCAGATTTATTTTTTTCTGACACCTAAAGTGGACCACATGGCCATTTGGTGGGAATTCACATAGTGCCAAGAAAGTGAAGTTGCTGGTTTACAGCAAATGATAGGTGGCCCTTTGTGTCTAACCCACATCACGTGTATTTCTCTTTTCTATATTGCTTTAAGTTTTCTAAACTGCTTCTCTCTAGATCATTCTTTGGAAAGCTGAAAGAAATCAGTGACTCGTTTCATTGTACTTGGTCTTACTTGGTTTAAGGCTATAGCAAATACAATTTTTCCTCTCTCTTATATGTGACTCCCTTCTGAAATGGCAAACATTATATTGTCTTCACAAAGGATTGATGCTGTTTATTGGACATAAGAATAAAGGGGATGCTGAAAACAATTATAATAATACAGTATCTGCAGACAAATGGCTTTTCTGACACAAAACCCAAAAAGAGTTATTGCTGTAAGTGTCAATTAATGCTTTTAAAATGCTTTAATTGCATGGTATCTATTTCAGCCTCTTGAAATGCAGAGGTAATTTGGGCTAAAAGAAGATATGATTCACAGTCAATATGTAACTGTGACTTGACAAGGGGCTTAATAGCTGCCTGAGGCAGATCAGAATGTGTGATAATGAGAATCTAGCAGAATAACACATCATAGAAGTGAACTTCAGAGTTTTCCTGGGTAAATGGTCTCAGTGACTAGTTGGTCATGCTCCTTTTACAAGGCAAAAAGGCAGAAGTGGTCAGTCTTGACAGCAGTGACTGCTGCAACCTTGGAGTTAGATAAAAAGTACCAGTTTTTGAAGTGCATTCATTCATAGTCATATAGTCATATTCATAAATATAATTACATACATCCATATATAAAACCTTTTTTTAAAATGCAGTTTAGTGAAATGCATTTCAGCATGACAGAGAAGTGGGATCATGATAAAGCCTTCAATTTACTGTGCTCCTTTGTCTGTTCACATCCCTTGCCAAGTCCTTTCCGGGAAGCTGTAAAAAGAAAATTATTTTCTGGCTTAGGCTTGGACTTTACTCTGTTCCCCTTACTGCTACTGTACTCTTCTCTGCAGGGGATCGTTTCATATTTTCTTAATTGCAGAGAGAGATCTTGGTGTTGGCAGTGGTTGGACTGAGAAAAGGGTTTTAATGAAGTGCAGTCCACTTACTGCACTGGAACTTTAGCACCTGCAAGCTGAATGACAGCATCCTGTCAAGTTGATGTTGATGACTTTGTCACCAAGGGGACAGATTTATTTGCACCCATGCATTTTATAGCAAGATTGGGCCTTAAAAATGTTTTGTCATGTTGCTTTATGACTACATCTATTTTTCTGTTTGAGAATATTGCTACTTGGAAGTAAAATAAAGGGGAGGTATTGGCTGGACATTAAGGTGAGATTCCTTTCAAGTAACTTTACACTCTTATGCTGCAGATATATGCAGCCAGGGCAGGTACACAACCTTCCCTTTAGAATGGCGGGGGACAAATGGGTGGTTCATTTAACTTTTTGTAGACATCGAATTTTAATTGAGATCAACCCCACTCCAGGCTCTTTGGCTATAAATGCCATACTGTCCCTGGCTCTAGGATGCCTAGAGGCACACTGATAAAGGATTCCACACTGCTCATAGGCTGCCCCATCAGCAGGAGACTAGTTGTATCCCTGCTGCATATCATTTGAGAAACTCTCCAAAACTGATGACTTTCCAGGGCTTGTAAGTCCCACTTGGAGCAAATTAAGGAAAACACTGCAGACTGTCTCAAAAGATCCTGTATTTTTCAGGATCTTGTCTGTGAGAGATTCTGCACCTCTTAGAGCCTTCCTAAGGAGTCACGCGTATGTGACTGTACTTTCAGTTTACGCTTGCTTATGTCCTCTCTCCAGTGGCTTTTCAATCCAGCTATGGATTTCAGCCCCACAAAAAAGAGACAATAATATTTCAAAAGCACTGTATTCCTAAATTATTGTTAAAAAATTTTGTGCTTTAATACAGAGGAAAAAGCCAAGCGAATGTTCCCATAAAAGAAGGGCAGCACCATCATGGACTTGCCCTGGCTAAACTGGGGTACACACCCTGGCTGCCCTTCCAGCATGAACAGGCTCTGGACAAACCACTGCACTACTCTTTCTCTAGCTGCTACTTCGGGGATGCAATAGAAAGCAGTGATTACAGAAATGTAAGAGCAGAAAGGCATTAGGGAGCTGCTGGGTCTGTGATGAAATGCTCAGTAGATAAAAATCCAAAGGAATCCAGGCTTAAACATTGTTCTGCACATGTCGTTTCTAATCACTTGTAACATTGTAAATACTGTTCACTTCTAGAGGTAAAAGAAGGATCAGGAGAATTTGAGGGAATAAAATGTAATACACCTGAGAAACTGGAGCAAACAGCTGATTTGCCTTCACCTGCAGCATCACTTCCTGCAATTCCAAGTTCCCTGCTATGAAATCCTCTTTACATCCCTCTGAAACACAAGTGGAAAGAAAATTGCACTCAGTCTGCACTTCTATTTATGTAACAGAAAAGAGGTAATCTCTGCTGCCTGGGTATTGTCCAAATGTTATACTTAAAGAGTCTACTTAAACAGCTTAATGAGAGAAAAAGGTGTAGGAAGGCAGTTCCTCTGAGAAATTCATTACAAAATAAAGGAAACCTTGACAGTGGAGATTCTGCAAGCCCCAAACACAAATTCAGTGTGGAAGGGAATCCAGGCTGAAACATCCATAAGAAAGTGTGTCCCCTCACTTGTCTGGTTACAACCAAGCTAAACAACTGCTTAAAATCGGCATGTGCCTGTCACTATTGTGTCTTATGACCTAGACCTCATCAGCTTTTGAGTTTGTCTTGGATATCCAGAGCATCTTGTGGGCCTTGTGCTGTTCTGCCAGTGTTCCCTGCACTGCTCTGTCTGTCAGGGATTCAGGAAATCAGTCCTGATTCTCTGGCCTGTCCTATTGAGTGATTTCTTGGCCCTTCACCTGGAGACTCCACGACCTAGGAGTTAGCATAAATATGGCAACTTCATGCTGTATTGAACACTGTGCATAACACACAAGACTTTTTTCACACTTTTAATTTTGTCATTTTGTTTTTATCCTTTGTTTGCATTTTCATAATTAAACTTTTTGTCTGCCCTTTCTAGACCTTTATTGTGTACATCATTCTTTTTATCTGTGCATTTGGTTTCTGTCTTTATGGACTCTTTTACTTTTTAATGAGCCTGAATATTTGACCTGTTTTTCACCTTAGAACAGATGCAGTGATCTATTCCCTAAAAGTGAATGTTCAAGACATTATTGCTCCTTTTGTGTGGAGCTCTAGAACACCCACCATGGCAGCTGTTCTGTGTGTCTGTGCAGCAGTATGAGGTTTTGACTTTGAGGTCTCAAATTAGTTCAAAAGCCAGTATTGAGATGACAAAAACTTTAACAGAGTGATGTTCTGCTCACATAATTCCCTTTCGAGAAATTTTTTTTCACTGTGTAGACTGTGAATGAGTCCTTGTTTTTTAATAGGTACATTAAATCCCACTCTTAGAAAATGTTTTACCCTGATAATATAAAAGTCTGACTGCTAAAAATAAACATGGTGTTTCAGAGGGCTGCAGGTTTACACAGGATTCCAACTATGATTTTCAGTCTTTGGCTGGTAGAAATCCAGGAATTCCTTAATTTTTCTCTGTCCTTCATTGGCTAAGGGTTTAATTATTCTCTATTCTGTAAAACTGTTTTCTGTTCCTTCTAACTCTTGCAATCTTTTGCTAGTACTAAATAATCTCTGCCTTCTCACAGTTTTAAATCCAGACTGTTGATTGGATTTTTCCCCTTGATTTTGACATCTGATCACCTCTGCAATTTGTTCTGACACAGTGATTATAATACCAGTGTGTGGTATATTTTGAGTTAAGACAAGTTATAGATCTGCTATACATGGCTCAGAATTTCTTCCCCTCTGATCAGTTTCTCTCATAAAGCTGATATCTCTCATGAGTACTTTCTTTCTCCTAGAGGCAATACATTCCTTCAGTGTCTTCAATTCTGCCTGATCACTGGCTCAAACTTCAACACTTCCCTATGCAAACCTGATTACATGAAATTCTAAGGTCTGTCTCCTAGCAATATTTTTAAAAATACCCACTTGAGGGCCATCTTTCTTTCATTTTTGTCTTCCCAGAAAACATAATGGTCACTTGAACTTCTTCCCCTTGCCTGATACATTTCTGGAAAATGTCACATTTCTGGCAGTTTTAACCTCACACCTCTCCATGAAACACTATATTCACTAATTCTTTTACTTCTAAAACCTTCTCTCTGTTTTTGAATCTACTTTTTCTTATTCTCTTGCTCCTTGCATCAAGGAGTATTCTTTGGCTTGGAGTTTTTTCAGAATTCAGAATTACAGCTTTTAAGCACAGTGAGTCATTACTACAACAAAAGGTAAAAAGAAACTCAATGTGAATAAATAGTACATGAGGGAAGGAGACAAATCTATGTAGCCCACTCTAAGACTGCCTGCAGACAGCTAATTCTGGCAAGATTGTTCCAAACCAGCACGTTTCAGTCTCTGTCATGACCTCCTATCCTCACAAGCAGTCTGTAATCACCTGCCCTTGAGAAAAAATACTCACTTGGTCAGAAAGTCAGAAACATGTTAAAGAAATATTCTGGACACTGAAGAAGAGCTATGTCCTCTGAGCAAGGGAAGGTGTAGGTAATTATTTCAGCTACTGGCAGAGTTACAGATAGTTTTAAAATATGAAACTATTCTCAGCTGTTTTTAAAAATACTAGTGGGATGGAAAAAAAAAGGATAACATTGACTGTGAAGAGGATCGGTGCTTCTGGAGAACTGATGCTTCCTAAATTATGGAGGCTTAATGTGTCTGAAAGACACAGTTAAACCCCAAGAATCACATTAATTGAAGAAAAATTGCACGGCTACCCTAAAAGCTGATCCCAAATCATGCTGTTCTGCATTTGCAGCTTGAACCTTCTTCATGTCTAGTGTGTTGTTAGCAGCAATAAATTTCTCTTGGGATGGTTGTTATTGAAAACTTTGAGACAACAGAGATGAAAGAGACAAAGGTTTATGGTCCCAGGTAAGAATCTCAGCTATTTTGAAAGGTGCACCTCATTCAGCAATAGAGACAAGGACTTACCAACAGCTCTGCAGGCATAACTAACAGCAGGAGGTGAAGCAATTTAATGATTTGAAAGGCAGCTTCCATAGGTGAAATGTGGAGAAGAATAGGTCTGGGAGAAGGGATGCTTCACTTTTTAAAAAATTATTTATTTTTTCCAATAGCTGAAAACAATACCAACAGCAGCTGGAAGTACCTGAGAGTGGGTGACAGTGAAGGAGCCAGGATGAGCCACAAATGACAGTAAGTAAGTGACTTGAAAAGGCTCTGGGCCCCTAGCAGCTCTAAGAATAGTGAATTTGGACAACAAAAGCAAGAGTACACTTTGAAAGAAAACACAAATGTGCTCTTCCTCTTGGCCATATCTGAACCCTTTCTCAACTCATAGATCAATGCAGAGGAAAAGATGTGCTGAATCTTTCAAGTGGCTGTACTGTTCTATAATAAAACCTGAGCAAACAGGTTTTGTTTACCAGCCTTCTGGTGAAGCCACGTTTTTCAATCAGGAAATCTTCTCATGTACCATTCTCCAGTCTCCTGAAGCAGAAGGTTAGGTCTTCCCTTGACATTGACAAAGCAGCACTAATTTCCATTGGACAGTCTCTAGCAATTCACTTCAGAAGTGAACTTTGTAATGGAAACAATGTTTAGTTTTTAAGAATGAGAAATAATTTTTTTCCCATCAATCCAAGAGTTCAGTGCAAAACAGGTGCCACAATTCATTGAAGTTGACAACAACTTTTGGTGCTGTCTGAATATGAAGACTTTGCAAATAGACCTGGATTTGAGTCATAAGCCTTCTCCCCCTGGATAAACAGCTTCACATCTGTATTGTCCTGCTTGTTTAGATGCTTCACTTTTAAAGCTGGGCTTTGTCAAGGCAAATAATAGGCGAGGTGCCTTGTGAGGTACCTACAAACAACTTTCTTAGTCAACAATGAGTTCTTGCCTTTTTCTCTGCAACTGGGATTCTCAGAAGAAGCTTGGGTCAAAGTTCTGTAGACCAGGGAATTTTGTTCTGACTCAATGTACAATTTACAATGTTTCCTGTTTAGTGAATTACTTATTTTTGTCTTCATATCATTCTGTTGTTTTAGCACCTCCTTAACTATTTTGAGGGGCAGCAGATGCAAAGAATCTGGCAGGAGCATGACATCTCACCTGACAGCAGAACTCCTTATTGTAGTAACCACAGCTTGCTCACATCTGAAAACCTTGTCTTCATTTATTAAAAAAACCTTTAACTAAGAGCTGCTGTCACTGATAGCCTCTCTAGGTGTAGATAGATCCTGGCCAAGACGTGAATAGTCTTTCTGATACTTCCCTCCTATGTCTGAATACAATTTCATGGAAAATTAAATATGACAGTAGAACTTGTGAGGTGAATGATAGGTCTTCTCTCTGCTCCCCAGTACATTCAGTGTTCATAGCACTGAGTCTGGCAGAGCTGCTGGGTTTGCTCATTTCCTTTACTCTGAGCCAAGATTCCCAGTAGCGTCAGGACAATTTTAGAAGCAAGATACACTGAACTGAACTTCATCTATGAAGAGATGAACAGGTGCTTATAGCTGAGTTGTCAAGTCCATATATTACCTTGATGGGTTTTTTGTGTCTGAAGTGGAGTCATTTTTGAGTATGGACTTTTGGCCACTCCTCAGATTTCTGGAACCAATCCATTCCTGAACTGATTAATTCTGGGGAAAACAAAAATGCAGAGAAGATAGAAACAAGATCTGCAGTATGCAGAGTAATCTTCAGGGGTGGAGTCGTGGCGGTGCCTGCTGCTAGGGTTGGAGCAGATGCAGGGTCTGTTGTGACATTGTCAGATTTGAAGTCCTTTTCCCCTGAGGACACTAGAACTGTTGAACATGGCTTGATAGGCCTGGGCCAGGCCCAACACATTGCAGTGACTTGGGTCTTCTATGGGGTGCCAGGGTTATAAGACCTTTTAAGAATATTTTGCTTCTTTCCTGGATTCTGCACATGTTGAGGGGTAAGGTACAAACACATTGGAGGTGCCCACTGCCCTAGGGACTGGCTCATACAATCCCACCCCACCACTCTGAGCTATCCAGCTTTTGGGCAGATCTCTGGGTAATATTCTTAATTATTTGTCTGGCCTTAAAGAAGGCCTGAACCATTTGCAGCAACATGCTGGCTCCTAGCAAAAAGACCACTTTGGTTTCAAGGGTAATCACATGTTATTCAAAATCTTTAAAACTCTTGACTACTGTAATCAGCCTGAAGGACAAGGAAATAATAAAAGAGGGGAGGAAAACAATAGGAAGATTTTTTCCCCATGTGTTGCTCCTCGGAGAAAAAGCCAAAGGTGTGATTTTCAGTAGTTCCCAGTAGATGACTCCCAAAGCACAGAGGGGGCTGCAATACTGAAACACCCCCTAGGTTGGTGTCCCAACCAGCAGCACTGTCATAGCATAAACCCAGACTACGGAATACACCACAGAGAACATGTACTGCACTTGAGGTATTACAGGTATAACCCAGACAAAACACCACAAATATGAGGGCAAGTAAGTCCACGTTAACTAGAAACTATTGCTAAACCAGTACAGTGAATGTTTATAACAATTTTCTTCTAACACATTCTGGTTCTTATCTCAACCTTTGGTTCCCCTGTTCAGGCGCCAGAAAAGGACTGTCATGGTTTTAAGCTCAGCTGGAGACAAAACAAAACCCCAGCCCCTCCCTCAATCCCCTTGTCTGTGATGGAAGGGGGAGAAGAATTGAAGTGAAACTTGTATCTTGACACAAGAACAGTTTAATAATTGAAAACAAACTAGAATACAATAATAATGGTAAATAATGATAAATAAAAAGGAAACAAACCACTAATGTACAGTACAATTGCTCATCATGTGCTCCCTAAATCCACATCAGCCATGCTTCCAGGTAACTCTCCCCATTTTATACACTGGGAATGATGCTCTGTGGTGTGGGATATCTTTTCGGTCAGCTTGGGTCACCTGTACTATCCTTGCTCCCTCCCCGTAGTTTTTTTTTAGTTCATCTTTTCACAGGCAGAGCATGAGACAAGGAAAAATAAAAGTCCTTGACTTATAATAAAATGACTTAGCAAAAAAGCACATCAGTATCTTATCAACACCTTTCTCATTCTGAATCCAAAACACAGCACTGAGAAGAAATTATTGTAGCTGAAACCAGGACACTGAGATAGTATCCAGAATGCTTTCTGCACCCTCTCTCAAGCCTGCTAACTCAATGGATTTTAACTCCTCTGTGCCTTGCTACATTGCATGACTTCCAATTATATTTCAGGGAAGGAAAGAGCTGGTGCGTCCACCTCTGTAAAGAAATGATAAGAAAAAGTTATGAGGATTAATGAAGTAAGGAGCTGGAGGCTAGAGATTTCTGTGAGAAGGACATGGACAGGGGATAGACACCCTGACATACAATCAGTGAATTTAGTCTACAGATTTTGAAGTTTATAGCCTGCAAGCCTGAAGATGAGGCAGTTGACATGCTCCAATTGAATTGGAAGCATCAGAGACCCCATACTGCTGTCCAGACCAGCAAAGCATAAATCAGCAGGAACCTGGCTGGAACATTTGAATGGGTGCCCATACTGCTGAGTAGGGGCTGCAACAGGAGCAGGTCTGTGGGGTGAAACAGTTGGCACTGGGGATCCAATGTCCACGCTATCCTGGGTGGATGCATGGAGGGGGATAGGAGGCTATTAATGCCCTTAGTGGTTGGAGCCCACAGATACAGCCCAGTCTTCTGGTTTAATTCAGTCTGAAAGCAAACCATC
The DNA here is from genome assembly GCA_009812075.1 of Sialia sialis. Lineage (NCBI taxonomy): Eukaryota > Metazoa > Chordata > Aves > Passeriformes > Turdidae > Sialia > Sialia sialis. The sequence continues at coordinate 20,420,564 of VRYO01002734.1, forward strand.
TTGTGTACCCTGAGACAACTCCACAAAGCAAACAAAAAGAGGATTGATAGGGTGACTGACTTCAAAAACCTTCCCTGAGTGTATTACCCTCTCTATTTATCTGACAATATATAACAAAAACCTCAGTGGAAATCATTCCCATGGGCAGCAAAAAGTTTGGTTAAGAAGTGAACTAATACACATGGGAAACAAAGCAGTGCTTGTTCCAGAGTTCTCTGTTTAGGATGTTGAAGTATTTCTCACACAACTGTTAACAGTTTGTAAAATACCACAGACCCACAACTCCAGCAAATGCTGATCACCTGTGCCTGGGTCTCTGGCACCACCACAGACCTCTGATCCCGTTCTGGGGCCTGGGATGATGCTGCACAGCCAGTAACACAAACCTGTTTCTATTTCCTCTGATCATTAATCACTCAGGATTTCATTGGTGCTTAATGGTGATACTTTGGGCTCTCCTATAAAGACTATAAGATTTCGTGTACTTGGAGCCCTTCTGCCTTTCTAAGGCACTTACATTTTCTTTTTCTAGGAATAGCCTTGGTGATAAAATGAGTCACCTAACCCTCTGCCAACAGTGAACATGATGACTGACGCTTAAATGGCACCTCTCATGCTAGGAATGTTTAAACCTATGTGTGGAATCCTTCCCTGGCTGTGCTGTCAGTGCGATGCCTGAGCCTTTCTACACACACAGACCAGGAGGTCTCAGTGTGAGGATTCAACACCCTTCATTGCTGCCTTGGAAGAGATCTGTGTGTGAGGCTCTGACGTGGCTGGCAGGCATAAGTATCATACAGGGAGTTATGGTGCTCCTATGTCATGTTGCAGAGAGCAGCAATGGAAGGGAGCTGTGCAAGTCCTCTGGTGAGTTTCCTGCAGCCATGTCACTCTTCTCATCCCTCCTGATGTGCCAACAGCTTGATCCTGTAGCACACCAGTGGTCTCCTGAGTGCTGCAGAGATCCAGGCAGTTGAGCATGAAAAGGTAAGTCACATGAGCTTTTATGTTTATTCTGTTCCTACTGGCTTAACATAAGCAAGACTTGACTGTGTGCCTCAGAAGCATGAATTACTTTCTCAGGAAGGTGGTTCCTAGCAGCACTAATGTTAGAAAGAAGACTATGTTTTTAATATTGATAGTTTATGGAACACTCTTCATGGACAGAATCTAAACACAAAAGCATCCGAGGAGCAAACAGATCAGCTGTTCCTTCAGCCAGCCAAACACATCTTCAGCTTCTCTACCTCAAAGTACCACAAAGTAAACTCTATGGAATTAGAAAAGCAAAACTGAACTCCATTTTTTCTTTTATGAAACTTGCACTTCTGCAGGGCTGATTCGCAAGTTCTTATGAGATACTATTGCAAGTATCAGATAAAAATATTCTTCAGTTACAGGGGAAGTCAGTGTTGCTGCAGCCAGAAGCAGGCAAGTGGGAGACTGAAGAGGATGGTGTCATTTGGTGTTGATGGGATCTTTGGTCTTTTGAAAGCTTGTGCACATCTGCCCAGCAACATCAGTAGTTTTCTATTTAAAGTCAAGCACTGGTTTGCTGAACCTGTCTCAAAGATAACTGCAGCTTGTTTCATAAAACTGGAAAATTAATCGGTGTGAAATGTATTGGAAAACAGAACGGTTATTCATATGCCTCAGCAGTTTCCTTATTAGGTAAAATAAGCTTTTGATTGTTCTCCCAGGGCATACAATACCTCAATATGCTGCAAAATAGGCTGTGAGAAAATGAGCCATGTCTTGCATACCTCAGTGACCACTTCTGTGACAAATGCAAATGAATATTTTGAATCCAAGGTCAAAGTCTAATCATCAAAATGGCAAAGGCTCAATCACTAACTTCTTTAGATGTACTCTTCACTCTACATAAACAGCCCTTCCTGGGCTGACTGGGACTCAGTGGGATTTACAGAGGGCAGGGACCACTGGTTGTCCCTATGATGAGTTCCCTAGACATCTACAATGGAAACTCTTCACTGATGCAAAAGAAACCAGCATGGGAACAAAATCCTCCTATGGAAAATGAAAGCATCACACATTAAAATAGTGGGATTAGAAGCTCATAAAACAAAAGGGTGGCTTAGGGTTCCAGATATATCATGTTACAAATGGTCTTTTACAGTTGGCTCTGCTCCTTGGAACCACTGAATCATTTCCTTGGGCACGTTTGGAAATGTCAGCTTTTTCCAATTCAATTCTATCTGGTTGCATCAACTGAAAATTCAGAGTGGCTCAGTGACTAAAAGTGGGAAAAACTGCATAGAAGAATATAAATGAATTCATTATAACCAGAAGAATTAAACTCATTTTAATAGCACCGCCCTCTACCCTGAACAGTGCTAGAATGAAAATTAAAAGGCAGGTCCTTTAGCAGAAAGAAAGTGTTCTTTTTTTTGGTCTACATTGCTTTTCAGTAACGAAAATCACATCCATAATAACAAGATGCAGGAGGTCTGGATGCTCTCTGCCTCTATCCCCAAGGAATGGGGTGATGAAAAATTATGTTGACTTAACCATATGTCCAGAAGGATTAATTTTGATTCTGTAGTCTTGGTATCAGCTGCTACCTAAAAGGAGATGAGTGTGATGGTGATGTTTCTAGGCTACTGAACACTTGCGATCCCTGACCTGAAAAATGACAAGACCCCGGATTTTACATGTTTCCAGCTGACTATGGACTACTGCTGGGAGAAAGCATAACAAGAGATGGTGAGACTGCTTTAAATGCACATTTACATCTCGTCAAGGCACAGATTTCCTAGTCAAATATGTTATTTCATGGTGTGGGTACATTCAAATAATGTCTGGGATGAGGTTAAAATCCCTGTGCAAGCTGGCAGAGCCCCTGTGGCCAGCAGCACCTGTACAGACAACAGATCTTCTGAGCCCCAGTGCTTAACTTATGTGACCGTGTTATGTGGGCAATACACAAAATATGATTTGCTTGATGATTTTGGAGTGCAGACAAGTAATTTTTAAAACCTTGTCAGCCCCTCTGTGGTTTGTGCCCCCCCTGGGGCTGCATGCCTGCTCACACCACACAAATCCTCCAGGGTGCTCTCTTGCCATCCCCAGCAGCTGGTGGATGGACTTTCTGTGTAGGCAAGCAGCTGGTCTGGCACCTCCTGCCTCGTCCCCTTCCCCACAGGCAGCACTCAGAGCAGCTGTGTGGGGCTGCTGCTGCTGTGCCATCAACTGGACAGAGGCTGCTCTTTGAACACTGCCCGAGTGACTGGAATTTTGAGTGTTTGGTTAATGGCACCAATGGAAAACCAGCTCAATACAAATGGGTTGTAAAAATATCCAAGTGAATAATTTGTAGTGTGTTGTTAGTATTTTTAAATAAATCCAACGCCACATTTCTAGAGGATGTCTACAATGTGAGTAGATTTTTTTCACCGTACAAAGGGTTTCACTCTGCTGATGTCTGTCTGCAGGAGAGTGGAAGGAACTTTGCCACAAAGCAGCATCCATGGACACATAATTTCCAGCATGACATTTTTGCCCTAAACATATTTTGTTTGCAGACATTCATTTTAAAGATTTTCTTTTTCTCTTCCTGAAAAAAATTGCATTTTTATGAGTAAAACAATCAGTGAAGGTGGCTACAGTGCCACTATCCCCTTTAAATTATCAAAAATAAAAAATAAGCTGAAATAATACAAAGCACAACTCATTTCTGATTGTTATCTATTATTCATACGCATTGTCAATAGTTCATTAGTTCTGGCCTGTTTTCCCATGTCAAAAATCTTGTTTTTCATGCCTACAGTCAGTAGAAAAAATAACACGATCAATGACCTCAATACAATGAAAATAACCCATTTAAAATGATCTGTTTGCATACAGTCTAGAAGCTGAAAACTTCACATCCCATTTCTGAAAAAAACCCCCAACCCAACAACATCTCAGGGATATGAAATTTATTTTCAAATAGAAATTAATTTCTTCTTACTGTTTTGAGTGAGGTATTTGAATGAATTCTTGCAAATAACACTGGCAGAAACTGGGATGAGCTTGTAAAGAGCCTGTAAAAAAGTAAAAAGAGCACTTTTCTGATAACATATCCCTCTTCATAAAAATTGCAGCTAGTCCTACCTAACCAGGATCTGTTTGTGAGCATTTCTCAGTGATGAATGGTGTCTCAGCACTTCCTTCTCTCTTTCTGATGATTTGTTATAATGACAGCAGCTTTTATCATATCTCTATTTGTGAGGGCCCCTCACTTTCTTCCTTCTTTTACTACAAAAGCTCTCAAAGGAAGCCTTTGTGTGGCAGGAGAAGCCAAATTAACAAAATACACAGCATCTATAAATAGTTGCTTTAAATTAGGCTTCCATAAAACCTTGAAGCAATAAGTGTTCATTTTTTTTCCTACTGCTGGTAAAAGATAAAATCTCCTATCACATTTTTTCCTTGATGAAATCTTAATGTTGTTGCTCTTATTTTGTGTATTTTTCTATGCTTTGATCCCACCATAGGTAAAAGATGGACAGTTCATTGCTCCTGTATTTTGAATTTGTGCAAAAAGACCTTGTTAGAAATATTATATGTGGTACTGGGAGATTAATTAATCTGTCTCGAAGACAGATCCTGGAAAACAGGGATTTTTCATAAGCTCTGCTCCTAAATTTTTTCAAACACTTGGAGAATTGCTTCCAGATGTAAAAAAAAAATTGGAAAGAACTCATAAACTGAGAAGGATTAAGACAAGGCCAATTAAATCAATATCTGGCACGAGGACCATGAGAAAACCTTAGCCACTATTTGTACATCATAACGATCAAGTTGTGAAATTATCAGGTATCTAATGTAAATGAAATAATGAAAGAACAGTGTTTTTTTCCTCCACATAATTCCCAACCAAAGTGCAAAATTCAATTCCACATAACAAGGAAGTTCAAGAGGAATTTAAACAAATTCCTGGAAGAAAAAGCCCTTAGTTGTTTTTTTAACAAGACTGTCCAGAGCAACTTGGAGATTTCACAGAGCTGAGGGTTTACACTAAGGGAAAGCTTTCTGGTTGCATCCATCTCCTTTTGCTTTTTTCCTCTCGGACAGGGTTGCAGAGAGGCATTGAGGCTGCCCCAAGCACACACAGTGGTTGTTACGATCTTGAAGTCTCAGGTGTTGTCCAGGCTGTGCTCTGGAGACAGACCCAGTGCCAGCCGGTACCTGTTGGGACGGGAGGTGTGCACATCTACCCAGGGCTCCTTCCCCACATCTGTCTCTCCTCTCGCCTTTGGGACAGGCTGGCACAGACATCGAGTGCCAGAGCATGAACATGGCTGTGCAGTCTGGAGAAGACCAGCATTGATGTAGCGGGCTGATTGGGAGTGGTTGCATTGGGTTATTAGCGCTGGGATTGTCAGTGAGTGCCAGGAGGGAGGCAGCAGCTCCAGCTGTGCCAACAGCAGCAATCCGGACTGTGCATTGCTCTCCGTCTGCTGCGCTGGGATGGAGGCTCCAGACTGTGCTCCAAGAGGCTGGAGCTCTCCAAGAGCCTGGTCATTATTTGTTTGAGGCTTTCTTCTAAAGACCAAGGGTGCAAAATGAT
>VRYO01002734.1:20427135-20496788 GCA_009812075.1 Sialia sialis
TTTTTTTTTTTTTAGTTTCTTTAACACTGAAGAGCTTCCTTTTTACTTTTTCTCCTCAGCAATTTTAAGGATTAATAATTCAGTTTTTAAAGGAAAAGCTTAGTTTTTCAGAATCTCATGACTCCAATGACTAAGCAGTGAGGGAAACACTAAATGACACAAAATGCCTCATTAAATCAAAGGTATACTTCAGTTTCATGAGATTTTGTCCTGAGAATATTTTCCTGATCTTCAAAGTGGCTAACGTTTTAATCCTGACTGGGGAAAGGCAATCATCTCTAATCTAATTCTAATCTAATTTAGGGTTTACAATGAATCTTACTCATGACCAAAGTTCTGCTTTCTAATTCCATGGCAGTATAATAGATTGCTATATCCGGGACAAATTGGGATCCCAGATGACATATAAATATAAAGGTCATTTACATAAAGTTTAAACTATCATATCAAACAGCCACCCAAAGAATGTTTTGTTCAAATTAAGAATAGCAGGTTCATTGAAGAAATCCTACAAAAATTATTATTTCAAACGAACAGGGCTCGTCAGTAAATATATTTTGAGAAAAGGCAACAGCTGAATAATCATAAAATAAGCTCTTTGTGTTGCCAAGCTCAGTATGCTTCTGAGGCAGCACCATCAACATTAATTACTACTTCCCCTTCCCCATAACAGTCACTTCCTCAGGAGGAATTTACAAAATTAAAATAGCGTTTTATTGAATAGCTGGATGTTTTTCATGATGGAAATTCCTTTAATACTTCCACTTCTGTAACTCAATACAATGACTCAAAACCATCAGACAAAATTTATTAAGCATGTTCACAGGAGATGTTTAGGAGCAGATTTCTTGCCCTGGTTTTAATTTGACTGTCTTTTTCCAGGAACTGCAGAGCGAGTATTTTCTTATTTTCTTCCTTTTGTTTTTTGTTTTTTCTTTTCTTTTTTTTTTAATACTCTTGCCAACCCTTTCTTTTTTTAAGGAGTTTAGTTCCTCTTTGTTCATTAAGATACTCCAGCTGTACTGTCACCTGGCTGGGCTGTGTTTGTGCTCACCACGTTTTGTGGCTCTCAGGGCTCTTTGTGCCCAGCCCCATTCACCTGACGCATTTATGGCTCAGTACATTAAAACCTCTGGCAGCCTGACACAATATGAGTTGTAGAGACATGTAGGTGTGCCACTGAGGGACCTGGGTGAGTGATGGACTTTGCTGTGCTGGGTTAAGAGTTGGGCTCTATGATCTTGGAGGTATTCCAGCTTAAATGATGCTATGGTTCACTTGTTTGAGCCTAGACTTTTATTAGTTATAGTTTTCCTCATGAATACAAATAGAAAAATCAACCCAATATTCTCTCTAAGTCTCTTCCAACTTTGAGAAGAACGGAATTTTGATAGCTGAATTCCCAAAGAAAGCACACATTATGTGACTTTCTTAATATGAACAGTGTGAGCAACAGCCCAGGTAGTGCTCTGCACACCGGTGCCAGCCAGTCAGGGTACCAGGGTTCTTCACAGACGATGGAAAAGTTATTTTGGTGGATCCAGGATTTCTCTGTGTAGTTTTTACCAACTAATTCTGCTCTCTGGAGAATTTACAAGCAAAACCACCTTTTATTTCTCTGGTAAGTGCTTGAAAAATTCCACCTGCTATAAGACAGGCAGAGATCTTCTACATGAAAAGGATGAAGGCTTATTTTGGCTCTAAATTCAGGAGAAATTGAAGTAGATAGTGTGAATATAGCAGGGTGTCCATGGATAGGATAACTCATGTAAATAAGGTCATGAGAACACGCACTGTATCAAGCCTCTAAATTATTTTCCCCACATGATTAAACATGCAAGTGTAATTAAAGCCTGTATCTATCAAGCTTAGTCCATGTCAAAATGTGACTTGATTCAGCCATGTGTCTCTAGTAGAAGTTGTGTGCCAGGCTATGTAAGTAATACTCATTTAAAAGCTTGCCATCACCTCATAAAATAGTATGTCTGAATACATGAAAAAAAAATAAGTGTTTTCAGATGAGGACAGGAATGCTTTTAATACTCCTAAATATTTCTCAGGAGAAGAGGGCTTTGCCTCCCCTGTAGCTGAAACACTGTCTCTGGATTTTCCACGCACATGATAATAAATATCAGCTTAAATATGTTCACTTTTGGATGAGATAAATTTCTCTCCAGAAGTGAGTATCTTTCATTTAAGTACAAATGGAACCAGGGTGAAAGGTTCAAATCTGGATGTATATATTTCATATGACTTTATCTGATAATATGAAACCCAGCCATGATGTACCATTTGTGTCCTATAAAAGTAAACTTTTGTGTCTTTGTTTTTTAAAGATCTTCGACATAAATAGATCTAATGAGGTCGATACTTGCAATGAAAAATGTGTAATTTCAGCTTCCTTTTAAAACCAGAAGCCCTTACAACATTTTGTATCTATAACTGGCAAAACCAGCTTGTTTGTACATAATTTATTCATTTTGCGTTCTGTCTAGGCAAACACAGTATCTATAGCCTATTTAAAAACAAATTGTGAACAGGGAGGTAAATTTATATTTCATAACTTAATTTAATACAGATGTTCTCTTTACTGAATTAAAAGAAAATTAACTACCTATGGACTCAGGAATCTAACTGAAACTTCTAAATTCTATACTATTTTACCCTTATAATTGCAGAATAGATCAGTACAGTCAAAGGTCAAAGGGGAGCTCTGTCACTTTTTCTGTTATGTTACCTGAACATGGGAGTACACATATAGTCAGACTATATGTGTCACATATACACAGATACACATATACACAGACTATAGTCTACAGAAAATAATGCCTGTTTGCTATAATCAGGAAAAAACCCAAGAGAGATCTGACCTTCATGTGCCCACCACAGTGCTCCTTCAGTGTTTCTTCACTCAGAGCCTGGGGAAAGCACAGCTCCCTTCCCTGCTGTCCCCTCCAACAGCTGCTGCAGTTTGTGATTAGGATGATGCTTTGCATGGGGTAAATAAGTGTGCAGCTCAAAGCACCGCCACTCACGTCACATCCAGGTTAGGACCTCAGCCAACTTGTACCCAGGGCATGGGTTCTTACTGGAGCTCTACCAATGCTATTCTCCATGCTCTGCTCACATCTCCCTGGCCCACATCTCTTTCCCTAGTTTCCTACAGAACATCTGGCAACACCTTCTCATCATGCATTGGAAGTGCACTCACATAGTAATGTGTTCTTGCTCTTGTTTAGCCTGAAATATTTTTGTGTTTGGTAAAAATGGCCTGCACTCTGTTGTTTATAAGTCTAGATAAAATATAGGCTCAATAAATGTGAAATGTCAGTAACTGGTAAAGCAGTATTTATAACTGGGCCAGTCATTAAAGACCAAGCATTGAGTTATAGTGCTGTGTTGCAGCTTTACAAATTATATAGTGTCGAAACAGAGAAATTGATATGTCACAATTTTTAATTACTCAGCACTGTTTAATTTTCAGAGATCATCTTGCTTCAGATCTTGACATGCATCACTGGGCCATACAGGAAAGAGGCCCCATGTTCAAATAAGCACTGGTTCCGGTCTTACAGGGCTCAGTGGGCTACATGCAAATATCTTGTGCAGCAGATCTTTCCAATACCTGCCACTAGACATCATCCTCAGCTAGAAGCTAACGTGCCTCCGAAATGCAAACATGCAATTCAGTGCTGAAAATGTGGTTCACTGTGGTGGAGAAAGGGAGCTAGTTCCAACTCCTCCAGCGTGGACTGAATTTGTGGTTTCAATCTCATCCCTGCACAAAAGATGGTTGGTTGTTGGGTATTTTTTCCCCGAAAGGGAAATTATTCCACCATATACATTACAGAAGAGTGAGTCACACAAGACAGGAAAAGGTGGTGCAAAGGCTGAAGCACTGTCTCTCCTCGAAGATACAAGTAATGTGGTTTGGGGCAGTTCAGGGAAGTACTCAGCTTGCTGTTTTCTGTGGTACTCACTGACCAGCTGTCAGCAGGGGGCTCATTCAGTTTTTCATGATACCCAATAGTTATCAAACAGATTTCACATATTGCTTACTCGTTAAATTCTCAGTTTGCTCTTAAGGACAGCCAAGCTGAGCCTGAGCGCATCTGGGGAGCCTGAATAAATTTTCTCCAGCTGCAGGTTCCAAGTGATGATGTCTTGCTTTAGAATTGACTTTTACACACACTCAGCTATTCGGTCAAATGCATACTCATGCAATATGCAAACACGACATTAAAGGCAAAGGATTTTAAATGCTGGTATTTAAAATGTACATCTCCCCAGCACATGATAATGGTACTTTAAGCATCAGCATTCCTCTCAGCTAAAAATGCCTTCATCGTCCCTCCCCTCTGCCCCTAGTGCTCAGGCTCCACACACTTGACATGCCATCCTGTCCCCAACACTGAGCCCCTGTGCTCCCCATGCACATCTTCGCTGTCCTGGAGCCTCCTTCCTCCTCTCCTTGCTCCTGCTCTCCCTTTTGGGTCCTCTTCCCAACCACTGATATATTTTTGGATTTCTTCATATCTACTGGTGATGCCAAGGCTGTTCAATATAGAAGATTCAGAAATGGTGTATGCAAACCATATCTTAGTCTATTGAGATGGACTTGTTAACTATAGGGGATGTCCAAACAAATAGTATGGGTATTAAAGCTCTCAAGGTTAAAAATGAAGCTGTCAATCTGTAAGAAAACGACCATGTGCTGCAGAAAGTCCCATCTGGGAGCTAGGTACTGAACGCCTGTTTCGAAAATAATGCTAAACATAAGTGTTGTAATTGTTCCCTTCTGTTCAGATGACACTCACTCTTCCTAAGCTGCATTTAGTTATCCCCTCTGCTAGACCTTAATTCTTTTCTGCCAGGCCGTCAAAGGCACCAGATATAATAAACTAAAATGTGCTTTCTCTGGAAGAACAGTAATTGAGAGGGAGACAAATAGATAAGTGACTATCTGAGGACCATGGGAGAGATTCTGGCTTACCCAGCACACAGATTTTGCAGGAATGGCAATATATTTGCAGAGCCTAATGAAAGTGAGCCAGGGCTGCAATACAATCAGTAAAGCCTGTCACTGTGGGATATCAGCGTATTTACTGAAGTCCAATAACTAGCACTACATGTTTAGAGGAGAGAGACTGAGAGAGAGGAAGCCCTAATTCTCTCCCTTAGCCTCTGCCTGCCACCTTCCATGCCCCCAGCCATGGCACAGGCCTTCCAAGGTTTCTCACTTTTTCCCTATGCCAGAGAGGGGCTTTGCTGCTTTGCAGCTGTCAGGGACAGCCCTAGTCCAGCTGCCCCACTCCCAGTCCTCTCCTCAGCAGGACAGCGATTGTCATGCACTGAGGTGGCTCTCTCATATGTTGGCATGAATCCCATCACATTTGGGCCCATTTGGACTCTGGTCTACAATCAACATCATTCAGACAGAAAATTACTTCAGAATATCAGGGGAAAAAGAGACACCTGAGACAACTACGGTTTACAGAAAGCATTTCCAAATATCTGTATATCTTGCTAGCTGTTAAAGTACCCTGGATTTATTTCTGTTTGGAGGTAAAGGCTTTCAGTTTCCAGTTTATAAATGGCTCAAGATGTTACTAGATAAACAGAAATACAGAACTGTGTAGAGTTTCCCCCCAGTCCTTCCTTTCACTGATGATTCTGAAACAGGAAGGCACCCTAGAGGTAGATTTTTTTGGACAGGTTATTTTCCTACAATATTTCTCCTCCCAGGATTTGCTGAAGGTTCAGTGACTCTCTTGCTCTTCCTCATCACTACATGAATATGCCCCCTGGCCTGTGTAAACACTGATGTTTCACTTCAGAGACACACAGAGCTTTCGGAGGACTCTGGGAGGTGCCCAACCAGAAGCTCAAGACTGGCTGCAGGTTAACATGTGCTTAAAGCTGCATCTGACCTAAGGGATCATGTCAAACCCTGACTCTCAGGCACCCTCGCAACCACTTTTCTACACAGTTCCATGATTTTTGGTACATGATTTCTCCTCCGGGTGATCTCTTTTTCACAGCAATGTATCCCAGCTGCAAACTGCATCTGGCTGATCCCACTGTTGACACCCACATGCCTCACCTGCACCCCTTCAACACCCCCACTTGTATCATAGCCTTAGCAGCATTAACTTCAGTGCTGCAAATAGCCTAGGAAGTACCTGATGATAGGAAAATCTAGGATTTGCAGCTGCTATGTTTCTATGAAACATTCAACAATTTTTCACTGCAGAAGAGACTGTGAGAATCACTATTACGTAAAAATATGTTTAGGCTGCAATCTGGGCAGTTTTATTTTTAACTCTATTTAATGAGGTTAATGGCTTTTTCCCAGTTTAAAGACAGAGGTCCTGTCTTTCTTCCTCCAAATCCCACAATTCCATGAGTTCATGGTGCTCTCTACCTTTTCTGTCATGCTCTTACATAGCAATGAAGTAGTCCATCCCCATACTTTGGCACAGGCTTCTTCCTTATTTTTCCATTTACTGTACTCTGTGAATTTCAAGAAAGAAAACATAGGAATGCCAAAAAGCAACAAAACAAAACCAAAAAAAAACCAAAAAAAACCAAATGAAGGGCTCTAGTTTTTTCAGTGCACTGTAATCCCCAAAAAGACAGCTGATCAGCCGAACTCCCCTCCTGGATAATCTTCACATCCCAAGATTCATACACCTTCATATGCCCGTCCCTTTTTTTTTTCTTCCAAGTGATCCCTGCTATTTGCTCATATCATGCATTTATTTTCCCAAATTGTTGCTCTGATTTTTCATAAATGATACTGACTGACCATCACACCCCATCACTTGTGTCATAAAAGAGGATTCTATGGAGCTCCACTGTGGCCTCTCATTTCTATCACTGTGTATTTTATACGCATGCTTCAACAAACATGATCCCAAATAGGATTTTTCTACAGATGGGCTGGACACACTGTGTCACACTCAGTGATGGAAAGAAATGTTTAGTTTGACTTAATTACCTCAACCATTGACCACAGTACCCAATGAGAACCCTTCCATTATGTGACATCCCTGGGGGCATATTCCCCCTTCAACCATGCAGGCATTTTAAAAACCTCTGGGAGCTGTACAGTCAGTCTGCATGCTGATCTATGAGTAAATGTTGCTCCAACAGTCTTTGTCAGTGCTAATTTACTTGCTTTGTTTGTTTGCTTGGGGTTTTAATAACTGTATTAAAAGTCTTTGCTCCTGTTGTATTTGACATTGTGCCATTGGTCCATTAGGATTTGGTTGAGTGTTGTGCATTATTTTTAATTTGCATTCACAGTATGCTCTGTAATAACTCCCACTGAATTCTAGCAATGGATGCTGTGAATTTGTATTAACAGCAGCACTGTTTTGTGCAACTGTGGTAAAATTCTTTGCAAAAGAATACTTAGGCATCGTTTCCTTTAGCGAAGGAGATCAGAGTTCCAAACAATAACAAAGACTTGCAAATTGTTCCTGGGCTAATTGTAATGGAAGGATTCATCTTGGATGGAAATCATTGGCACAAGCTGCTTTGATGCCAGAAGTTTACATGGTTTCAAAAAGCAATTAGACACAATTATAGAAGAAAAATCCATGAAAGACAACTAAACACACAGTTCAAAAATTCCCTGAGCCATTGATTGCCGGAAGCTGAGAAAGGGTCCTAAGGATGGATCACTGCACAGGTCTTCTCTGGGACTGTGCTGCTGGGCACTGCCTGAAGCACATACTGTTCTAGTCTGACCCAGCACGGCCTTTCACATAGTATCATGTTAAGATGTCATGCTGAGAGCCTTTAGGAAGAAAAGAGAATGGGGAAAAAACATTATTTCCCTTCAGGTTAACAACCTGCAAGTTTTTTGGTTTCTGAATTTAAATCCTCCTTCGTACATAATTGTAATTCAGATCCTCTTGGCCCATCAGCTTCCTTTGGAAAAGAACACACACCAGACTGAACTACAGTCACGGGCACATGGCTGTGGTGCCCTTAATTGGATGAAGGCTCACACTGTGGCTGGCAGTAGAGCACTCATTTTCAGTAGTTACTGACCTCAAGTTTGACAATGAGTGTTTATCTGCCATTGGGCTGGATCATCATGGCTAAAGAAGAGAAGCTGGTTTCTCAGTTAAACTAAATAAAGGAATCTGGTGAAGCACACACAGTACCTTACTCTAGTGGATATAAAAACATAGCTTACAACAGTAAAAAATCATTATTTTTTTGTGCAAGAAGCAAGTCCTGCTGTTGGTTAGAACGGGGAGTTAATAACACTAGGTGATGGGTTCAATCCCCATACAGGTAATTCACTTAAGAGTTGGACTTGATCCTTGTCTGTCCCTTCCAACTCAGAATATTCTGTGATTCTGTAAGTATGTCATCTTATGAGACACTCAGAGTACGGAAGATTTCTCCATGTGCCCTGATTTTTTTCACCTTGACCTTCTCCAAAAAGTGATTGGTGCTTGACAGGATGAGTCATCACTGGCACACTTGAATATCTCAAAGTGATGGTACATTTAACTGCTTTTAAAAACCTAATGATTTAGCTATATTTATGTAGATCTCAACAGACTGTTTGCTGGCTGAATTTAATTATTAAATTACTACTTTAATAAAGCCTAATTTTTAAGTTACAGGACACAAAATTCGGTCCTGAAAAAAGCGAGAAAAAACATTACGGCAAGATAAAAAGCACAGCAGCAACAGCCATACTAGGTGATTATTTGGCTTGGACCCTTTTTTATTTTAATGGGGAATGGAATGGAATGGAATGGAATGGAATGGAATGGAATGGAATGGAATGGAATGGAATGGAATGGATTGCTTTTTGTGATTTTTCTTTAGTGGAATGATTTGGCCCATTTGATGTCCCAGAGTCTGGCAGATGACACCTTAGTTCTTGCAGTTTATCATTATGTAAAACTACATTGCCCAAAACCGTGGGTGGAAATAAATGAAGTTGTGAAATGCAATGAACCAATGACTTTTTCCCAGTTTGAAACACATATGTTTCAGTTTGTGAATTTGCTGGAAGGTTTTTTTTGCTAAAAACACTCACATTGTGAGTGCACTAAAAATACCAAAATAGTTGTCTCACACCAACATCTCACTCTGGGGCCTCTCATGCTTCCCCAGAATGTGGGACTCCAGTTTCACTGAACATCTTTAGTACCTTTCTCTTCTTCTTAATTGTGACAGCCATTTCTCCTCTTATTTGCAATAACTAATATCCCTATGACAGCCATTGCTTAGATGAGAAGGCAGCACTAGGAAAGCATTTAATGAACATTAATTGCTTCTTAATATGATTTAGCTGCTGGAAATAAGAAGGCTAAGCTGGGTCCATGTGACCAGCAGCCCTATAGGCACCTCCACCAGACTGCTTTCGAGATGAAATCCTGCTGACCTGGGGGAGAGCAGCCTTTCATGGATGATAACCAAGGCTGCATTTTGCTTTTCCGAATTAGCAGCTAAGTAGGGCTGTAGGAGCTCAGTAACAAAGTCATGATGATACCACCTGGCTGATTAGTGATCTCTTCCTTCTGTGCTAGCCAGCAATTATCAATTCCTGCTGACTTCAGAAGCTAATGGGAATCAGAGAATGAGGGATGCTGCCAAGATGCAGCTACTTCCAGCTGTGAGGAGGATGATGAGATGGGACACAGACTCCGTGTACACTGTTAAGTCTCTGTCTTTTCCTGTGTGGCATCTTTGGCACCTGTGCCTTTATCATTTTGACCCTCTACATTACATTACCTGACACTATCACTTCTGACACGGCAACACCATGTAAGAGAAACTCAGCATTCCAAAATTTGATTCACCATTGATTCTCATCTCACCCTTTAGTCGGGTCACTTAACATTTCTACTAAGCTGCTGTGCCAGGAAATTAAGGCTGGTAGCCTTTAAAGATACTGTGACAATCAATCAATACATGTTTGCAAACTTGTTAGTAAACAACAAGCACCAAGTGCCAAGTCTAATTTAAACACATATAGTTTATAATATTCCCATTTTCTTTGTGAGAACTTTTGTATGACACAAAGATTAACCTTCTGATCTCAGGGGGAAAAAAAATCTTTACTGATATTATAGACTAGTGTTGGCAACAGACCTCTAACTTGAAATATGATGTCCTCACCGGCATCACTAAATTTCCCATGGATTAGCTGACAGTGATCCTCAGGACTCATGGGAAAACTTCTGCAGAGGGAAATAACAATGAGGGCAAAACCCTAGTCTTTTCTTGGGCTGTAATTCTTAGGCTTCTTTTATTCAGAGCTGGAATTGAATACCTCTAGGCTTTAAGATGAAAGACTTACTGTTTTACATAGGGTATTTAATGGGTATTATGAAATAGCTAATGATATCCACTAACATAAGCAGGAGCCTTCATGTTTTACAGAGGTGATGGAGGATTAGTATTTCGAGTATCTGCTGATCAATAAACATACATGTATCTTGAAAAGCTTGGCTGTTGGCTTCCTACTTGTTTGAATAAAGTGTCAACTGGTTTTATAGGATAGGCCCAAAGCAAGCATTTTGGGAAATGGTGATGAATCACCTTCACGTTCCAGACATTTATGATTCACGACAATCTCAAACCAGCAAACTTCTTCAACAGAAGTCTTCACACTGGCTTTGTTTCGGTATTACTACTAAGTACCTTAAAGCCAAAAAGACAACTGAGCTGTGGTCCCAGGGGGACTGTGCAATGAGCCAGATACCTGCAACCACATGGGACACCAGCCAACTGCTTCTAGCTCCTTCCCACCAGCACCCCCAGCCCTGCTCACCAGTAAGCTAATGAATGCCCCAAAAAACATCATTAGATGTTTCCCTGCATACCCCATCATAATCACAGACAGTGCTGTGCTGTTCCTCTGGTGTGCTGTAGGCATGTTTCTTATTGTCCTACCTAACCACCCGCAATATCAAGTCCCTGTGACTTCATTAAGATAGTTGCAGCAGAGCTCTTTGAGACTTTCTAGCCACTGTTTGATGAGAAGCAGCTCCAAGGCATAAGGAAATGCTCAGACACAAAAGACATGAAGGATAGGGAAGAATTTACAAAAACACGGTGTCAGACACTCATGATTGAAAGGCTGCTCTAAGTTACAGCATCTGTTCTACCCACTCTTTTAATAAAGGGGGCTAGTTATTGGCACCTTGTCACTTCACTAGTTTTCTCATACCGATGGGTGACTTGTGAAAGCAACACTGAATGAACCATTAGATAAAAAGACACAAAGTTAGTACGAAAACATTTCTTTACCAAAAACACTGCAAAACACAGACTCATAGAATGTTTTGGGGTGGAAGTGACCTTATACATCATATATATTAGTTCCATCCACACCCTGCCATAAGGAGGGACCTTCCACTAGGTCATATTGATCCAACCTGGCCTTGAACACTTCCAGGGATGGAGGATTCACGGCTTCTCTGGGCAATCTGTTCTAGTGCCTCACCATGCCCACAGTAAAGAATATCTTCTAATAGTCCATCTAAACCTGCCTTGTTAGAGTTTAAACCTGCCTTCTTCCATCCTGCTTGTCCTATCACTGTATGCCCTTGTTAGAAAGCTCCTCGCCAGCTTTCTTGTAGGCCTCCTTCAGACACCAGAAGACTGTAAGGAGGCTCTCCAGGCTGAACCACCCCAGCTCTCTCAGCCATCTCCACAGCAGAGGTATTCCATCCCTCAGATCATACCACGTTCGTGGCCCTTATCTGAGCAGGTCCACGTCCTTCTGATATGGGGGGCGGGGGGCAGAGCTGCACACAGTATTCCACGTGGGGTAATTTTTATCTATAATATACGTATTTTTATAACATACCTTTTATAAGACAGAACACAGGACACGCTGACTATTATTTTTTTAATTCAGAAAACCAGTTATTGAAGTAGCAGCTGCCTCGCTACACCAGACACGGTGCCCACGCCGGGCAAGCCCCGCACGGGGCAAGGCCCCCACCCTGCTCCCGCCGGCGCCCCGCACGGCGCCCCTCTTCCCTATTAAAGTTTCGGCAGTTTCCACCCGCTCGCTCCGCCGCTCTCCACAGCGGGAAGCGCCCCGAGCAGCCGCCGGTACAGGCCGCCCGGGTGCCGCCCTCATGCCGGCCGACCCCGTCCGCCCCCCTCACGCCGCTCGGTCCCGGCCGCCCCCCTCACGCCCCCCGCCATCACCGGCGGGCCGAGCTCGCGCGGCGGCCGCGGAGGAAGGGGGGCCGATGGCGGCGGCGGCGCAGGGCGAGGGGCGGAGCGCAGAAACCCGGTGGCTGCCATGGCCGCCTCCCCCTCTCCGCAGCCTCCCTTAAATACTATGGGGCGGCCGTAGCTGCGACGGGTGCTGCTGCCGAACGCACCATGCGGGCTGTCATCGCCTTGGCCGCGGCGCTGGGCAGCGGGCTGCTGGGAGGCTGCCTCATGCGCCTAGGTGGCCAGCAGCCCCTCCGCGCCAGGTAGGGCGGCCGGACGGCCTCGCCCGCGGTCCAGAGCCGGCTGGGGAGGGCGGGAGGAGCAGGAGAAGCCCCGCGGGGAGCGGCGGAGCCCGGCGCGGTGACCCCGGCTCGGTCTGGGCTCGGTGCGGGCGCTGGCGGCTCCGAGCTGGTCGTGGGCAGGAGAGCGGCGCCGCTCACGCCGGGTGATGTTCAGTCACTGGTCCTGACAACTTTTGTTTCCCCGTCTCGCTTGCCAGGGGCTGGGAGGAAGAGGCAGGAGGAGCGGCTGTCACGCCGAAAGTGGTGCGAGCCCTCAGGTCTCCCCTGACGGCCCTTCCTCAGACCGAGAACAGGTACGGGCTGGCCGCCCGCAGGTGGGTCCGTGGGGTCGGGTCTACGAGAGCAGAAATTCGCTTTTGCTCAGGTTCATTCTTCCTTTTCGGCAGCTTGATCAGAGAGAGTGTTAGAGATTATTAGAGCAAATGTTACTTTGCTTTAACTATGATGAATTATTTGCTCATGTGGCCTCTTATTGACAGCTGTCACTCTGCCAGTGGCTTTGAGCCCAGTAAAACATTGCGTAGAGCAGTTTCATTAGTGTACGATCCAAAGGTGCCTGCTGAATGGTGTGTTCCAGGTATCTTTTATTCTTTCCAGGAAGATGGAGCTGGGTGATTTCTGTTACTGTTTTTGTAATTTGCATTTAGTTACAAATACAGATGTATCATTTAAAATCCATAGGATGAAGGCAGGGCACATGAAGCCTGTTTTGTTTTGCGTTGGCATTGTTCTTTGTGGGAGCCCTTGAACTTGTGTTGATCCTGTGTCCTGACCTTTTATATCAGTGTTGATCTTTGCTTTACAGCCTGTTATTTTATAGTGTGAAGTTTAATATGAAGATATTTCACAGAAATCAGCTGTGAATCACACTGTACCTTACATGCAGACTTCAATACTAATGATTATTGTTTTCATGCTTTTGAGTCTCCACACACTGTAGGAAAACTAAGAGAGCAGAAAATGGTGGTGTAATCCACACACGACATAAATACTAAGAAGTAATATTGAAATATTTTTGCTTTCCTCTTTTATTTTATATGGCCTTATTAACTATGCAGTTAGCATGATTATTATATCTTAACATATGTTATGGCCAAAAACAGATAATAAAAATTAGTAAGAACTTAAGAATTGGGTCTTTCACAGAAACTGTGATGTCCTAGTTGTGGTGAAGACAATGGTGACAGTGCAGTTAGCTGTACTGAGGCCACCATCTCAACCAGTCTGGTTGAATTTGACAGCCTATGCTTTCCCTTAGTGAATGCAAGTGATGTTAGTTATAGTAACAATTGCAGTGTACCCCGGACAGTGCATTTCTTTTTTGTTTCTGAGGACAGACCCTTGTGCTCCCTCCCTCAAAATTTAGAACTTTCACAAGCTGTGAAATTAGGGTGAAAGAAATGGAACAGAATTCTGCAAATGTTCTTTCCTGGTGTTATGAGCTTCTAGCCTGCTTCTCTTTCCTATTCTAATTTTTTCCCTCTCTGCATTTTTTCCCTTCTTTCCCCCTCTTAGTATTGGTTTTGCTGTGTGAGCTGTTCTGCTTTGCTTTTTTTGTAGCCATTACTCCATTCTTCTCATCACTCTGTTTTGGGTTATGTCTGTGGTTCCCCCCGGCTCGTCTCTTCATGATCTTCCTGCTAGTTTCTGAGCTGCATCTCCTTTCACTCATCTGTGTGCTATACCATGGAGTTGAATTGTCTAGAAATGCTGGCAGAGAGCACTTCAGAGAACAGTCTAGCTATTTCCCATCTGCTGTTAGTACACTCAAAACCGGAGCAAAGAAAGTAGAAAGAACACATACCAAAGAGGTCTGAAAGTCCATGTCATGTTTTTAATGTTTGTAATAGGGAAAATGAGATTGAGATTTTAAGTATGTAATTTTTTTTCCTTATTCTACTTAGAGGATTTTTGCACCAATTTAAAGCTGGTTTAGGTCAGCCTGAAATTGCATTTCTTCATGACCAAGTGAATGCAAAAAGTGTGTCAAGTAAATAATTCATCAAAGAAAGTTTCAATTTACTTCAGCTCCTGTAACCCTAGTGTCTTTGGAGAGATGTCATCCCAGCTGAATCCAAGAGTGGATGTGCTGTCTCACCTGAGTGGCTATGCTCAGCAAGCTGGCCTGACAGGAGTTTGTGGTGCGTGTTTGGCTTATGAGAAAGGAGAGAGATCTGCTGGACTGGGCTGACCAGGAGCTGTTACTTCATCCAGAGAGCAGTGTGAAAAACATGTTTCACTGTCCTGGTAAATTTTAAAATGTTTAATGGAAAGACAATAGGAGACACACATAAAGCAAAGGGTTAAAACGGCTGGGTGCATGGCAAGCTGCCAAGTGCACCTGGCTGCTTCGGGAACGCCCCTTTAAATACACTTTACAATTCATCAACCTGTTGCATATTCATAATCATTCATGCACAGTCAAACGTCTTCTGAGAGCTGTTTTGCATGGCCACTCCTTGGGTCCGCCTCTTTAGAGCATGCATGTTTCTTGGCTTGTGGTTTTAATCCTCTTCTTATCACTTTTTAATTTTGGTGGTGGTCCCGGCCTTTTGCAGCCGGTGAGTGTTAATTGTCATGTCAGCTGCAGGGTCCCCATCACATGGTCACGGGCTGTTTATCTCAACTAAGCAGGTAGTTTAAGCATACTATCTCTAAAAAATTTATGTCTAACTTTTGCTATTAGAAGAAAAGAAAAAAACCTATATTCGTACAGAAAAGCTATTTTAACATTATACATATAGTATTTATCCCAATAATTGCGAAAAGCCAACAATGTCATGCACTTATAACAGCAGCAAGACTGGGCAGAGAGCCATGCTGGAGGGGTTTGATCCAGACAGCAGCTGGACTGGGCCTGGCTAAGGGCCATGCTGGAGAGGTTTGATCCAGAGAGCATCTGGCCTTATTCAGGAGGTTCAGACCAATCCTTCAGTGATGGAGATGGATGGTCTGGTCAACAGGAATTAGATTCCAGTGTGCAGTGGGGAAGTATGGTTCTCCTAAACAACGCTGACCATTTGAATGGTGCTGCTATTGGCAGCAATAACATTTCTTGCATAAGACTAAGAAGATGTATATGGGTGTTTTCAGGAAATGAAAAAGAATAGCATTTCTTGCATAAGAGTAAGATGATGTACATGGGTGTTTCCAGGAAAGGAAAAAGAAAAATAAACCTAGGAGCTATACTTGACCTCCAAGTATGAGTAACCTAAACAATCGTCAGTCGCAAGGTAGTCTTTTTTCTTATCATTATTTCCTTTGCTGTTGGAGGCATATTCGTAACCAGACATCTCCCAAAGAATCTCTACAGCCCTATTATTCTGTTGCCTTGCAGTATTGAACGCTAATCTATTCTTTTACTTTGAGTACTTCTTTTAAAAGGATGAAGTTAAAGGATGAAAGGATGAAAAGCAGGGGATTGGATCAGACTCTTAGATATTTAGGCAGCTAATATGTACAAGAGTATTTAAATACAGGGTGACCAGGCACCTAAAGATCTCTGGAGATCTGTGTCTTAGTGAATAATCTTGATAATGTCTCTTACAGGACATTGCTTACCCCTTTTTCTTGTTAAGTGTTAGCTAATTGTTAGCTAATTTGACTGCCTCTACAGTGCAACTTGCATGTTTCATCTTGGGCTTATTTCATAGCCTACTATGCCTCTTAGTAGGGTTTCTTACTGAAAAGAAAGGCCACTTAGGCCAAGTTAGTAAGGTCTGTCTAGCAGTCCGCAGATTTATTCATGGAACCAGTATCGTTTATACTGCAATACTGTGTTCTCTGGCAAATTCTCCTGTCTACGGCTCATACTGTCTTCTCAAATTTTAACCTGTATCTGCAAGTGCAATTTATATTTTCTTGTGCTAACAGTACAACCAAAAAAACAAATCTTGCACTTTTCCCACCTTTAGACCTTTGGTCTTCCTTCTCTCATTTCCTCTCTTCCTAGCTGTATTTGTGCAGGCATGTTTGTTTGTGTAGTGGTTGCATTAATAGTAGAATAGAAGGCTCAGTACTGCTAGTGCTTATCAGGGGAAAATGAAAATAGTAAGAGAAGATAGGCAGTATTTTCTTTGTTATGAGGCCCAGGGTGTGCTAGGTTAAATTTAGGCAGAAATTCTAGCTCCTATTATACTACCAGGAATAAATAGCAGATAAATAATGCCAGCTCCTGCAAGGAAAGTGAAAATAGCACTATTTGTGTATACTTTACATAAAGGCAGCAGTACCCTGAAGAACTGACCACTATTACTCTGTGTTGCCAGTTTTAAGGCATTCACTTACTATTTCCCCAGCTTGTTTTCTGTCTTTGCAGGTCCAAGGCAAGTGTAAAGACCATTGGGGTAATTGAGCAGTGGGAGGAGGTGATTGAGGAGCTATGAGTAAACAAGTTAGTATTAATACAGTGTTCCATAGTGTTAATTTCTCCAATTCCTCTCTCAGCAGCAGATCTGTATGCAGGCCTAGGAAATAAACAGCTACACCTAATTAACAATGCTACAGAGACCTGTGCATTCTGTCTCCTGTCAAAATATTGCATTCAGGCAGTCAGAAGGGGAAGAAGAGACAGGCTAATATCACAATTATGGAGTAGCCTCGTATATTGCACAAATAGTTTGCTATGGTTTAGATTAGTCAGCAGTGGGGGTCCACTTCACTAATTTTACTGCTCTCTTAGTATTTTGCCCCTTCATTCTGAAGTGATGTGTGCAGACATATTTTAGGAGTACATTTTGAACACATGCCTCATGTATTAGTTCTGTCTAAATGAATAGGTGTTCAGTTGAGAGCTGCTGCCAGGATACATTTACGTTCTGACAGTGGTGAAAGGTCTCCCAGACTCTGTTTACTTGGTCCAAGTGAAACTGCTCTGTCATTCTATCGTGTGCCCTTGTAACATCATTTTATGTAAGTGCCTTATTCTTTTCACTTCACCTACCATGAGACTCTGAATGTTGCTTGTTATGTTACCTGTCATGCAGTTTATGGATTTTATAAATAAAAAGTATCTGATGTTATATATGACCCTGGTAAATGCACTGGAAGGTCTTTAAAATAATTTAAAGATGCAGTTTGTGTTAGACTGTACTTAGGATTCCTTAGAAAAGCAATACCTCTATAGGAACTTGAAAAAAGACAGTCCCTTTAACAGTTACTGTGATTAATGTTTCAAGACAAATTCTTACTCCTGTGGTTTGATGAAGCCATTTTTATAGTCCATTTCACCAAGAATTTAAATTGTGTGTTGGCTTATTAATCAAGGTATTGTGAACTTTTAAAACATCATTGTATTCTTATCATCTGATTACAGTAATTTCACAACTATAAGCCGCACCTGAATATAAGCCACATATCCAGGTAGCTGGGTAGACCACGGGGTTTGTCCATATATAAGCCGCACCCGAATATAAGCCACTTTTTTTTTTTTTTTTAAGGGAGGATCCATGTGCGACAAAGTAACGAGTTAATAACAGAATCGTGCCAGCGCGGGGTTTGGTGTCAGGTGCTCAAGTTGCAGTTTTCATTGACCAGCGAAGCCTTTAAAGGCAGCTCCCTGGCCGGCTCTCACTTCCGAGTTGGCATTTGTCTGGGATTTGTCCATAAATAAGCCACACCTGATGATTAGCCACACTACTGGGGTAGGCTGGATTCTTCAATGAAAATGGTGTGGCTTATAATTGTGAAATTACTGTAATTTGAAATACTGTCAAAGACAGTGCTTAAGAGCAACCTTAGGGAAGTATGGATTGCGGGTTTTTTAATAGTATTTAACTAACAGATTATGAGATTCAAATATAAATTAGTCTCTTTAAGGGAGAAATTAAGACAGAAGATATTCATAACTGTATAATGCTATTCAATGCCATTTTGGTAGATTGATAAAAACGTGCAATTTTGCATACAGAAGTTATCCTTTTTAGCTGGAGATGATCAGCTGGAACACTTGTTCTGCTTCAGGCAAATAAGCAAGAAGCAATAGAAAAGAGCAACAGCTGACCCTACTGGGTGTGCAGTGAATAGTCAATAAGTGAGATTTTCCCTTACTTTCAGTATGGACTTACTAGGGAGTGAAATTTTTGTTGCTTTCACTGCTGTCAGACAGTTCAGTTCTGAGAAATTTTGAATATCTCATCCTACCTTCTTCATTTCCACCTGATTTTGAAGGATTTTTAGAGGAGTGGACTTTCAGTCTTCAGGTTACAGCCCAACTCACAGCACCACTTTTCCTTTTTCCATCTGCCTTCTTTTTTTTTTCCTTCCATTCATCCATCTTATGCCCATCCCATTTTCCTACTCTGATAACTGGTGTCCTTCAAAGTGTGTACTTTTGCTTTCCCTGCCTGTACCTTATACCTTTCTGCTTCTCTAGAGTGCTGTGTTACTTGACACATCTCTCTGTCTGGCACGAAGCCTCTCTTTCTGCACGATGGTTCCCTGTTGTCTCAGGACTGAATGCTACAGGAGAAGCAAAAGGACTTTCCATATAGTTTAAAAGACTTCCCCTTTAGTTTCTATATTTCTTATTCTAAAGGCAGATTCAGTCCTTGTTTTAAACAATTCTACAGTTTGAGCATCTACTGTATTGCTGAGAGCAAGATCTAGAATAAAAACATACTGATAAGTGTGGCACATGGTCTTAATCTACTGTGAATTTATTAAAGTACAGATGGTCTACTTCCTGAGTTCCTACAATTACCATAGGAAGTATGTGGTCCTCAAACTGTTCATATATGATAAAAAAAACCCTGTTTCTCAGATTTGGTCCAATGAGATTGCCTTTGAGAACATGTAAGCCCTAAGGAAAATACAACTGAAATTTCCCTGTCTCATCAGTTTTATGAGCTCAAGCCAACAGAATGTTTCTACTTTAAGTTCTCATTTATCTTAATAGTTAATGAAATTTGGTGAATGTAGCATGATATGCATTGTTGGGCACATTATTGATTTTAATAGCAGAAGTTGTAGTGCTGCTCTAAATGTAGTGAGCAAAGTGTCATCCACTAGGTCAGGTAAATTCATCTAGTGGTAGATGTTGCCTGGCACAGTTGCACTAAAATAAGCAGAAACTTAATCTGAATCTGATGTCGGCACAACTTTGCCACAAATAATACAATAGAAGCCTGGACTACCTCTTGCACACCCATTTTTTATCTAAATGCAAAAATATTTATTTCACTCACATGAAGCAGAGGGCACTCTGACAGTGAAACAGAAATTCAGATATTTAACTTTCAATGGAATGAGTAAAACTGATTGTGAGTCTTCAACACAAGATAGAACAAAGATTTATTTTATTCTTTCTTTTTTCTCTGACTTCCTTTTTTTTGAATTTAAGTCTTGAAGATGAGTGCATAAAAAACAATTACGTATTAAAAAATGAGACAACTTGCTTGCATTTAAATATGAATTTAAAAGGACTAGCAGTCTGTGGAGTAAAGCTGGTATTTGAGAGAATATTTATTCATTGCCCCACAGATCTCAGGACATAAATTAATAGGAATCTGTGAGGACTTGTAATAGTTCTTTGCACAGAGTTGTGAAAGAACGTTGGTGCTCTGCCATTGCCCTCTAATGCACCTTGCAGGGAGCTGATCAAACCTCACTGCCTGCTCTGACTTTGGTTGTCCTGGCAGCCTTCATGTTAGACTGGGTCTCTTCTGGCCAGCTGTGGCTCAGAAGGGCTGGGGCCACTTCTTGAATCAGAATCCAACATCTTAGGTTTTAGTTATAATAAAAGGCTTATTTACAGTAGTAACATGCACTTATATCAGTAGGTTTGTTTTTATTTTATTTTGTTTAAGATGCTGTTTAGGCAGCTAAACTTTTGCCTGTAGCCATTTCTTATTTCAAGCTGCAGCTGCAGAATAATCACTTGAGGTTACAGAGTTAAAGCAAGAGAGAAAGAAGCATGATGTAGTGCTAACTAAATTTGCCTGGGAACTAGAAAGGGTGTACCTGGTTGTTCTGCATAGACAAAACCATTCAGACCAAGTTACAATAAATCCGTGTACATAAAATTTTGTAGGCAGACTATTTGCTAGCCCTTGCTATGTGCTAGCAGAGTTCTGCAGAGTTCTTAGCTCTGAACTGTGTGATCTGAGAGTCTTTTGCTATTTGTATTTCATTCCTTGAGAAAAAAATGAGACAAAGAGTTGTATGCAAAGGCAGCCAAGGAGCTCTCAGTAGGCGGTGCCAGCTGTTACTGTATATTGAAGTCACTGCAGAACTGAAGGGATAGTAGTTCACGTTGTGTTTTCTTACTGTTGTCCTCAACAAGGGGTGTACAGATTGGATACTTCCTCAGAAGCACTGAGTGTATACTGCAAATAATTTCTTGGTGGTAGGAAGAAAGGAGGAAGGCTGTTCCCTCTCCTCTGCAGCCTATATCCTTTGGGAATTGCTACTACAGGAGATTGAGTCTCTAAAAATTCATGGACAATGGAAACAAAAAGAAAGGCAGTTATTTCCTTCCTCGTCAGCTATGTCCATGAAAGTCAGTTCAATAGCAAAATAAACATTTATTCTTCTCTTTCTTCTTCAGTCAGTCTTCTCATTTGAAGTGTTTAAGAAGAGAAGGCTCAGGAAGGACCTAATTGATACCTGAAGGGAGACTGCAAAGAGGATGGATCCAAGATCTTCTTAGTGGAGCTCAGTGCTAGAACAGAGGCAGTGGGCACTAACTGAAACACAAGGAGCTTCTCTCTGGCCATCAGGCATCACTTTTTCACTGTAAGGGTGACTGAGCACTAGCACAGGCTGCTCAGGTAGGTTGTGAAATCTCTGTGCCTGGAGATATTCAAAAGCACCTGGACACAGTCCTTGTTCACCCTCTCTAGGTGGCCCTGCCTGATCAGGGAGTTTGGACTAGGTGGCCTCTAGAGATGCCTTCCAACCTCAGCCACTCTGTGGTTCTATGGCTTGAAATGGCACCTTTCCCAAGGAAGGTCTTCAAAATCAGCTTGTCAGAAATCTTGTTGCTAAGGGGTCTCCATGTTGTAGCAGATAAAGGCCGTGGAGTTTGGTCCTTGTCAATAAAAGCAGTGATGGTTCAGAAGCACAGTGCATTGTGTGCAAAGCAGGAAGGCCCTTTCTCTTTGTGTGTGAGTGCCTCTGTACAGAGATGTTTGTTGTTCTCTAAGAACAGCACACAGTGTCTGTCTTCTGTGTTTCTACTACTGGTTGGGACAAACAGGCTGCAATGTACAAGGACTCTGGAGGTAGTGAATCAGTGGAAAGAAGCAAAAAGGAAGGGAGGTGGCGGGGAGGAACGTGGTGAGGGGTAGGGAAAATAATGCCAAAGGAAAATTCTTCATGATAAATGGCAATCCACAGAGTGGAAGGCTGGTGTTAAAAGAGAGTGATTGTATGAGATTGGACCCAGATACAGGAGGAACTGAGGTGAATGGAGGAAGACTTTGGTATCTGAGTCATTTACTAATTTATATCAGTCTTCTACAAGGGCTGCCCAGAGCAAGACAAGTTTGGTGAAAATAAGACAGGAATTAAAGATCACTATCTGGCATGTGCCTTGCTTCCTTTTGTAATATTTGTTCTTTCTGTGTAAATAGAGAATAAACAAGGCAGGAATTATTATGCTTGAGTGAGTGAGTTAAGGTTAAAGTAAGAAGATCCACTTAACCATTGGTGTTTCCTGTACATAATGTATTCACTCTGAATATTGCGTTTCATCAACAATTTTAGGAAACCAAATTTGTGAAATATTTTACTTGTGAATATTTTTTATATCTTCAAAACTTAATGTTCAAGAGGCTTCCCATTTAATTTTTTCAAAAAATTACATTTGCTGATTACAGTGTAAAGTGGAAAATGTAATTCAGACTGTGAAATAGGGTTATTATAAAGAATCAAGTATTTTACAGTCTCTAGCAGGAAACTCTCTTTTAGTAATAGGAGCTTCCCAATAGAAGTCTATAAGATTTGTTTGGTAATGTTTTCAGCTAAATCAATGGTTATTAATCTTATTGTCATAGCAAAGCAAACATGACAACATTGGTAGGATATGTTCTCTCTTAAAAAGTTAATTGCTTTTTCTCTTCCTGCTCCCTTTTCACAGAACAATTCTTAATAAAAATGGAATTTACCAGTTTGAGCAGGCTTCAAAATGTAAGGCAATTCAGGACGACATTTTGTCATCGTCTATCAAGAATAAAAGGTAGGCATTTGCTGTCCTTTCTGCTTTGTTTGCTCTAAATAGGAGGGTAAAATATTGTCCTTTTATACATAATTCTTGGTTTATTAATGTGGAGCTATGCAACAGAAAACTGAATTTGTTCAACCAATGTTTGCTGCATTTTTTCTTTTACATGGGTAAGATTTATTCAGGGTGGGATTTTAGCTTTTTTTTTTTTTTTTCACAATGCAAGATATCATCCTGTCAGTTAGCAACATTACATTCCAAGTTATTCACAAAAAATATTGAGTAGAAGTATGGGATATAATTAATATAATTTCATTTTTTAATGTCTTTTCCCTGACTAATGAACACTGCTCCTTGTTATGAGCAACTTCAGTTAATTATTCTGTTCAGCACTGAAATAGCCTGTTCTGATATTGAATAACTCATCTGGTTTCATTTCTTAATCTAAACAAGAAATCACTCTTAGATGGTAGGATTTACAAAAAAAAAAATTCCAGAAATTAATAGGATAACAGACCATTAGGAGTTACTTAGGCTATCGTTATCCAAGAGAAAAAAACCAGAAAAACAAATTCTAACCTAAAGAGATTGATAAGATGAAGATCAGAGTCAGAAATGAAGTGAAAAATTAGCATGCATTCAGAAAGAAATTGCATGTACTGAAAAGTTATTAGCAAGTTACAGGGAAGCATTTGGTAGGGAGAAGAATGAAAGCATCAGCCATAATGCTAGTTCTGAGTCCTGTAGGAGACATAGGCAGTCACTGTCAAAAACTGTAAGGGCCCTCTCATACTTGTAACAGAAAATGCACTTAGGGTAAAAACACCAATTACAAAGCAAAAACTGCAGCCTTTCCGCAGTTGTCTCTACTGGATAGAATTGCTGTTGCTCAGAGGTATCCAAGCTCACCAGCTCACACAGAGAAGCACCATTTCCAAGTCTTTACTAGTCTTGTGCTTTTATCTTGTCCTCACCCCACAAACACTCCCTGCCCTGCACTGCTGCTGCCACTTGGCTGACCCCATGATGACTCTGTTTATGGAACAGCTTCAGCAGGAAGGTAGTTCCATTTTCTCTGCCTGCAGTTCCAAGCTTATAACATACCAGCAGGCAGCTTCAAAATAGGAAGGCCTTGATTCCTGTTTGTCCATTTCCATCATTGTTTGCTTATACTGGCTGTGGTGTTAGATGGAATCTTTATTATCTGGCTTAACACAGTAAGGAGGAAGAAGAGGTGCATACATATCCTTTTCTTTCTGGATTACTTTTTGGCTGGGTAGTAAAAGTGAAAACATTTGACAAGTGCAAAGCCTGGCAAAAGAAAAACAGAGGAGTCCGGTAGGCACCCATAGTGACGCAAGGGAGATGGACTGGAAGGAGGAAGAATGGACTTCACCAGGTCAGATCAACTACAGCTGCAATAAAACTAGTTTTTTTCTTTTCCTGCTTCTGACAATTGAGTTCTCTTGAGTTCTGAAGGGCTTAGTAGAATTAGTTTAGTCATAATCTTCTAGTTCCACTGAGAGTTTACTAAGTGTGGAGGATGAAAACTGTACATTGTCACAGGTGCAAACTTGAGCCAGAGACCAGTTTTAATGCAGCATTCCTCTTAAAATTATAATTTATTTTTCCATGTGGAAACTGGACATGATTTTACTTAGGGTAGGATAAATTAGTTACCTTTAGCATTTACAGTACTTTTATGAAGCAAACAATCTATTTTGAATGTAGAGCAGAGAGAAGGAAGTTTTCAATTACGTAATTGCCCTCTGCTGCTGCAACCACTAGTGTTTTTATGTATTGCTTTTTATCAATTCTCGTGCTCCACTTAAAAACAAGTGATGTTTCTTGCCATCCCAACTCCTGTAAAACTGTTCAAAATAGACACTTCTAAGTGACAGTCTGAATAAAGTCATGATTGTTTGGTCAACACTAAGCTATTTTTGTTAAAATAATACAAGTTAGATCTTGTATGGAGACTTGAGTCCCATATAATTTTAATCATAGAATCCATTGCATCTTTTCTTCCTATTCCTCCAGATATTATAAGTCACTTATTGTTTTTAAAAATCCTGTATTAGCATCCTGGCATAAATGGGAAAAGTCGTAATACTGAACATGAAAGCAAAAATGTCTTCATTCTTTTGACTTACATGTTACTAAGTATTTCACATATGAACAAATTTAATTCTTTTGACTGGGCTTTCAAGAGCAGAAATCTCTTTGGTTATTTGTAGCAATGTAACCAAAGTTATGGATCATTTAAAAGAGCAGATTGTTTTATTTTGGAGACAGTTTAAAGGAAAACTTACATCTGTAAATATTGGTCTATTGTCTTTAGATGATTGAGCTTTAGGGAACTCTAAAGTAAATGAAAGAAAAATTATAAGAAGTTTTATGTTTCATCTTGGCCTGCAAGAGCTTTTAAGGTTAAAACCACCAAGTACAAGATAATTCTTTATATTTTTTTGAATTTTGCATTGCGATTATTTCTAATAACTTCAAAATATTTATGGTCAGTTATGTAATTTTGAAACAAGTGTACTTCTGAAAGTTTCTGAAGTTCATTAGGACATCAGTACTAAGATGAGATGTTTAATAGATCTTGCTAGTTAAATGAGGATAGTGCTGTTACAAATTACAAAAATAAAATAGGTCATTGAGTCCTAAAAGCAACCTATTATATATGCACCATGCACATTATTATTAATAAATGCATCATTTGAATGTTTTTAGAGAGTGTTTCTAAATATACATACATATATATACTAGTGTTTGATATTGTTTCCTTTTTTAGATACTCAGAAGATTATTATCTTGACATAGTCACAAAACTGCAAAACTGCACCTGGGTAAAGAAACCAGAAGAATCTACAAAATTCAGGTAATTTTCATTGTTTCATTTAGAAAAAATTGCCTCATTTAGAAAAACTATTTACTCTATATTTTTCTAACAAGCCATAGATTTAGATATTCCCTTTTAAATAGACACTTTTTTATTGCTTGTAGCTATTTCTATGATTTTTTTAATGCTGGAGCTCTTGTTTGTTGGAATTTAACTGTGTAAACTGAGTAGTGTAAATGATTAGTAAGCTAACTTAAATAGAATTAATTAAAATATTCCTGGCATAAATCCAACAGTGTTAAAAAAGTATTGGTAATGTTATTTTGTCTATCTGAATTGACACATTGATAAAAGCAGTAATGAAGCAGTGTTCCTCACTCCAGGACCATTGCTTGTATTACAGAAGTGCCCAAGGCACTCATTAGATTTGTCACTGCATGTCATGGTCCCTGAGCATGACAGCACACAATTCTTTCTGTCCTTGTTCAGGATGGCACAGAGGGACATGCTCAGTAGGGATGGTGAGCTCTGTAAAGCCTAAACTTTCATTTGGAAATCATGCCTGTTTTAAAAAGCAGCTTCACTGTGCCATCCCTGTTGTCTCCATGGAAAAAAGTTGTCTCAAATTGCATTTTTACATGGATCAAAATTAAAAATTCTGTCATGATTGTTAAATATAAATAAACTGACCTATCTTCCAACTCTTTGGAGTTAACTAGCATCGTGAGCTTAGCAGCATCATTGGAAGAAGTCGTTTTGGGATGGGGGGAGACAGAGTAAAGGGTTTTGTGCAACATTAAATTGCTGTCCTTGCTGTGTATCACAGCTGACTGATGGTGTTTCCCAAAGTTGAGGCAGGATTATACACAGAGGTAAAGAAGGCCTTAGCTGTGCACAGAGCTATCAAGCATGATAAGGAGCTGTAAAGCAGCCCATTCCATTTCAGACCAGGTAAGTGTTTTGCACAGAGTTGACAGGAGATGAAGCTGCTCTCACTTGCTCCTCACCCTGCTACGTTTGAGCTTTTTGTTTTCCAATCTAGTTTTTGTTTTAAACTTCTCTTCCTACCAAATGGACCAGCCACCACTTATCAGCTATTTTCAACTGCTTGTATTGAATCAGTGGCACAGTAGCCACTCCTTGGTCCAGCCTGACTTATTCATTTATTGTTTATACAATCTCCCCTCCACCAGGCCAGCTTCTATGTCTTCTAGGACTATGGGAATCAAACATCCAAAACATCATATAAAACTAGACTTTATGTACAGGATGCTTACTGTTCCTCATGCTGTCTTTTGCTTCCAGCAAGGAGTGTGGGTCATAAGTAGTCAAGGTGGGTTATGCAACCAGTGATCAAACTACAAAAATTCAAAAGACAAAACTATGGGATGCACTAAACCACCAAAACCGTGTGGACTGTATGTACATTGAGGTGATCTTACTAGCTTTAGTTTAGCTCAAATACCAATCAGAAAACCATCTTGTAAAATCCATGGTTCATCACAGGCTGGACAAACTTGTTACTCAATCAATATTCAAGGGCTGTGCTCTTATGGTTTCCTTGGTTTTTAACACCCAAACTAGCTGGAGTATTAGCTAGTTCATATATATGTAACCCATGCTTCAATTCTGATGACAGTACTGTATATTCTGTTCCTGCAATTTGATCTGACTTGATGTAATCAAAGCTTTCCATTGATATGACTAAGGACTGGTGCTTTGGTGCATTGAAAATTATTATTTTACAAAAGATGGGTGCTTTTGCATTAAGTCTTGTCTTTCTTTTTTCATTCTCAATCTCCTTTATTGTTTTTGGAAGTAGGATATTAAAATTTTACAGTTGTCCTTAATCCATGACTATACTGGATATTTTCAAGGCTCTTAGCAATTGATTAATAGAGTCTTTAAAAACAAATATTTTAAAAAGAAAACCAAATTTTATATAAAAAAATTATGGCTAAATCTCCTTGCTTACAGCACTCCCAGACTTATTTATCAGACTTAAGCCTGCAACTAGCTTTGGAAGGGCACTTCAGCTGAGAAATGATGCCTTAACAGAGCTATGGGAGAGAAAAAATTTCTAGAGTTGTAGTGAAATAAATGAATTAATAATCCCTGGGCAGTAGATCTCTTCTTTTTTTCTGACTTGGCCTAGTATCAGCAATAGTTGTGTAATACAAATATTATACAGTCAGAAAATCTCATTAGGTAGATAAACACATTTATTTCCAGAAGAGGAAATTAATCTCTCAGTTGTGCAGCAGAAAGTGTGTACTACGGCCAGCCACCTTGAGCAGGAGAAACTTGAAGCAGCCTGTGACACATTATTCACCTGCCAGTGCCACCAGAAGTCTGCCTGCTGACAAGGCTGCAGAGAAGCTGCTTGACTTCTTTTCCTGTTTGTCCATCTGTTAAATGGAGTGAACGCTTAGATGCTTCCCAGGCGTGGTGTCAATTTTATGACATCTCTCTATTATCCTAAAGTTCTAAAGAACAGGCATGCATATTTATAAGGGATTTAATGTCTTATGCTTCAGGGCATAAACTAACCTCTAATTAATGAGTTTCAAGAGCAGCTTCTCCTGCGTAATTAATTTTTCAAAGAAGCATTCCTGTGTTTTCCTTTGCAGCTTTTGCTGTTGGCTTCTGTCATGCTGCTAGTGGAGTGAAGGAATATGTGATCTAAGCCAGTAACTCCTGTGTTCCTAGAAGACAGCGCTGTGTGCCAAGGAGAACATCCTTTCTCATTGCAAGCTGCTCTCCCAGCAGATCCAGGCCAAATAAAAGGATATAAATTAGAAGTGCAGTTCAGGAAAGAAATACTTGTCTTTTTATTTGGCAGAAAGGCTACAGCTGACAGCACTGTCTGGCACAAACTACAGCATTTTTGCCAGCTCACTGTTGGAGAGCAGAATACAGGACTCCAGGCTGACCCTCTACTACCTGGCTCAGCTTTGTCCTGCAGCTGTGCAAAAAGTGTCCATTTGTTGTCAGAGGGCTGCCCTTTCTCAAATGGCTCCCTCCAAAGCTGCTCTGCTGTGCAGGCCCACATGTTCTCAGCTAGGTTGCCATCTGGCAGTGCTCACTGGTTCTTGATGGCTACGTGATGTTTACACATGTATTTCTCAAAATTGGGAAGAACCAGGAAACAGGTACAAGCCGTGATCTCTTTAATACCTCCCATATCCACAGTCACTCTTCTGTGGTTGACTTTTGTCCAGAATCTGTCAGGGAACCAATCTCCTGGCATTTCACTTATTTCCGTGTCTATAATGATGACATCAGCATTGCCAGAGATAGACTTCCCTCAGAGGAACAAGTGCCAGGACTTGGTTCATTGCTCTTGAAATCTAGTTATGATTTATTGTGCCACACAGTAGTATTTGTCAGACATTGTTAAAAGAGGGGTGTAAGTAGTATCCTGCTAACAGTGGTTTTGGGAGTCTTCTCCAACATTTACTCCTAGGGACATATAGAAAGCTATTTTTTTATTCAGACTTTTCCTTTATAAAATTTGTCTCATCTTGACATTTTAAAAAATTTTTTTGTTCTTTACAGCTCTTCAATCATCTGGCATCTCCACATTATGCCTTTGTTTTTAAGCCCAACTGAATTCTTCCTCCCTTTCCAGGATTACATCAGCTCTGTCTTGTTTTAGACAGAACAATTCCTTGGATTTTTTTTGTCTGTAAGAGAGAAACTTGGAAAAGTAGGAGAAATAATCTCACAGCTGCCTAGAAGGGTCATCCTTAATGCTCTAAGGTAGCTTCCTCTGCAAAGGATCTTCTAGCTACAGTCAGCAGAGTCTCAAGTTCCCTAGGTAACCTGAATATTAAGTATTATATTAGTATTCTTCAAAGGTTTTCCACTTTTTCCACTTTAAAGAAATATTTCATTAGTGCAACAAATTACAGAGCCCAATTAAGTGCAAGCTGTAATTGTTTTTTTACACCTCCACAAGCTTTACAGGCTTTTAAGCTTGATTTACTCTCATATGAGCTATGCATGAATGGTATCAATCTGCAGGTTTTCAAAATAGTTGCGACTCCAGTTTTTGCAGAAAGCTGTTAAATACTTAACAGAAGCCTCAAAATGAGGGGAGAAAGGCTGTACTCAGCTATGTTTCAGAGAAGCCTCTGAGCATTGTATTTCTGGCTATCTGACTGAGCTTGAAGCCTGTCAAAGCAATGCAACAGCACTTCAGGACAGGTATCACACTTGAATAGTGAGCTGTGGGTACTGAGCCCTCTCCCCATGGAAAGGCCATTCTAGACAAAATTTATTTGCATCTCATAATGAAGGGAGAAGGCTATTCCTAGGTGTAAAACACAGCTTTAAAATTCCTGATGTTGCACTGCAGTCTAGCTGGCAGAATGCTGCCCTCAACCAAAATATTTTAATTTTTTTCTTTTTTAATGGAACATTACTACTTTAAAAAAATAACATAGACTCTTAAACAGTTAGAAGATCAATCATTTTCCTAGTCCCATTATTTTCCCCTCTTCCTTTTTATTTTACTTGATTTCTATTATTCTTTTTCCGCTTTATTATCTCTTCTCAAAAGTCTGTGTTAAGCATTCCTGCAGATTATAGAATACCACTTCTTGAAGAGATTAGTTTTTTTGTAAGCTACCCTCTAACCCATATAACAGTATTGCTTATAACATCTGTGTACTGCTATGAACCCCAGCTAAAACAGAAATAATACACACTGCAAGGTCAATTTATGCTTATATAAGCTCACACCACCACATAATCAATAGCTTTTCTAACACTAAACAGATCAATATTTCTGCTGTAATCTCTGAAATCTTCCAGTTTACAAGAAAGTACACTGACTGCAGAGCAATTAATAGTACATTTGCTGCAGAGATTTAATAGATATGTAAAATAATGAGTATATGTTCAAAGACATATTTTATTTCAGGAACGATAATGATGGTTGGAGAGATAGTAATTAGTGACAATTTGAAGAAATGCTTGAATCTTTTAATTGGCCTACAGACTATTATACAATTTTCTAAAGCTTGGAGGATTCCTATAAGGAGAATCTAATTTTGGATCAGTCTGAGCTAAATATGTCTTCATGGTAGACTCTCTAAATAGTCTTTGGTTTGAAAATTTTATTATACTTTTTACATATTCAGCCTTGATTTCAGATTCAACCCTTTTGGCTTTCTTTGTCTTAGACATTTATGATGTTACTTCATTTATAGGCAATTCAAGAGCTGTCAGTGTATCATTTCTCTTCAACATGTTCTGTTTCAGATATTGGATTTAACCACTCTTCTCTTAAAGTTTGGAATATTTCATAATACGCGTCATTGCACTTTGATTAACACATTGACTTGGATTGACAAGAGCTTGGAGAAGCCTGTATCATTGTCTAGAGCCCCCAGTGCAGTACAATAAGACAACTGCTTGCTCACTATAAAATATAACATAAATGGACATAGATAAAAAAATAGTCTTCCTGCTGTAGTAGGAATTTTTTGTTCTTCTCCTGTCACAACAATCTCTGCAGTATAAAACCTCAAAGTCTTTGATGTCTTCACATGTACAGCACAGTAACTCATGTGAACTAATGATTATAAATATCCAAGCTAGGAAAACTATTAAAACAAACTTAGCAAATATATGTGCTTGTGTATTAAAGCAAGCACAATACCTTTTCTGGTTTGTAGTAATCTACAGACTTTTTTTGCTTGAATGCTTTGCTCTTTGTTCTTGAATTTACAAGCTGTGTTGTGAAGTTCACTTAGCTCACAGGAGTTACAGCTTTAAATATTTGCTAGTTATAATTTGTGTTTGGTTCTCTTTTATGTGATATTTTGATGTTTTTGTGTCTAGGGTAACTGAAAATCTGCAAGGAGATACATCTATGTAAGCATTGCTGATGTCAGTAATGTGCAGGTGCTTTATAACAGGACTGATATGGTACTGTTTTTGCAAACAAACATTCGTTTTATAGGTGTTTGTAAATGGTGACTTAAAACCAAATAGCTATACAACAGTATTGAAAAAAAATTGTCCTGATCACTATTAAAATACTCCAGTTGTAAAAATTTTGTACCTTCACTAGGCAGCCTTTTTCAGTGTGTTCCCTAATACTGAACTTAAGCTTTCTTTAGAGCAAATTAAAATTATTTTCTTCACCCTTCCCACGATGGCCTTAAAGGACAGTTGAGCATCTGTTATTTCCAACCATCTTTTAAGTATTTTGATCCTTCTGCAGTGTCTATCTCCATCCATTTTTCTCCTCCTCCCACCCTTGTTTAGTCCGATGCATAACAACAGTGAAATATTTCACACTGTTCTCAGCAATGACAAATGCCTTCAGGCCACAGATCCACAGGCACTGGTGCCATACTGAAGCATTTTTATTGGAAAAAGTTTGGTGGAATGGTAAATTTTTGAACTCTTCAGAAGTTTTTTACATAAAGACAAATTCATACTCATAATAGATTCTTCCCCCATCACTCAGAGTAACCCAGTGCTGACTTTTGAACCAGCTGAGAGTCTGCTAACCCTGGGCTAACCATTGATTGTTTTAGCCCTTGTGGTTGGTCCATAGTGAGTAGCTGAAGATGTTGGAATGTTTGCAGTATCTTCAGGATGTGTGCACACTGTGACTTGTCATCAGGCATGTGCAGCCTGTACAGAAAGCCCAAATCAGTTAAAATGCATATAATCATAACACAGACCCAAGGTAGCTAATTTTGCTGCTATCTTAGTTAAAGAGCAACTGCAGGAACTGCAAAGATACTATATCAGCATATTTAGAGCATGTATATTCCACTAAACACAGTGGACTATCCATATGGAATGATTGTTATGCAGAAAAGTTTGGAAATGTATAATGGAAGCAACAACCCTCTCTTCCTGCCAGCAGTTTAGCATGGAAAAATCTGCATAGCAGTTGGAAAATAACGTTATTTGGCTTGTCTTACAAGAAAAAATAATTTTGATAGCTTGCTTCAAGAAACCTTTAAGAAAGGATTTTTGTACGGTCTCAGCAGCCATGAACCTGAAGAAATTATTTGGATTCCATAGGCTCAAAATTCTGTATCAGCTGAACAATACAAACTTGGGTCCTACATCCTTCAGACACAAAGGAAAAAATTCAGTGAAAGTGACAACAAAAACCATTCTGTAGTGTAACTGTGTCTGATTCTGTGTTGTCTGGTGTGATCAAAACTTCCCAGATAAATGCAGCACACCCCTCCACTTAGGTTACTGACTAAGATTATCATGACTGTACTTAGTCATATGAGATATGTATTACCAGTGAAAAGAGTGTAGTCTTTTTCCAGGTTCTTATTTTGTTCCTCACTTATTATTAAGTAACTGTTCTAGATAATGCAGTCAACTCCCTCTCTGCTTATCTTGGCATAAGAAATATCTGTGTTTGGAATTATGCCTCAGGATTAAAAAATTACTCTTAGATATCACTCAGCTTCCAAATCCCTGCATGAGATATGTTAGAGTGTTAAGAGTTGAAATGAGAGATGCAGGGCTCCAGACTAGCTCTTTAAAATGCTGTTTGTTGTATCCAGATGATACAGCAATTCACGGATTGTGGGTGACAAGAGCCTAGCCTACAGCTTGTTAGCCACAGCTGTAGGCTCATCTGACGCCAACTCTGCTTCTGGTTACAATGCATTATATACTTTTCTTTGCTGAATATTCTAATATATGATAACCAATACTTTCACTATTACCTATAGACTATCATAACTACTAACATTACCATATTCATGTTACTACATTCCAATCACAAAAAGTTAGTATGTTACAGTTTAAGCTAGAAGTTGTTTTTCAGTTTTCTTTCAGTGGGAAATTTTGAGACCTTTCTTTCTACTTTCTTTCTTTCAGTATTGGCTTTCTTGTTTGCCTGTGAAAATCTTTTTGCTAGGTAAAAACATCTTTTGTTGAGGTGGATTTATCCTTTGCTTTGAGTCATAAAAACCAACTCACTTCGAACTCACTTTACCCTTTGGCTTCTTAGTTATCCAGTAAGACTAGCTCAGCAATTTTTCTTCTACATCAAAAACTTGCTATCATTTCTATTCCTTCTTCAGATTCTACATTTAAAAATCTTTCTGTTATACATATCTGTGAGACCTTCCTGTCAAATCCTTATCTTTCCCAACATCAGAGGAAAAGGCTTCTCCAAATACGAAACTGTCAGTAATAACCTCTGCTACAGAGGAGGCATTTTCCAGAACCACTGCCCTACAAATTTGGATGCTTTGACTCAAGCATCACCTTCAGTCTGGATTTGTCATGCTGTGACTGTGGATGGTTGTTCTAGAACAACCCTGCAGTTTGCCTTTTATCAGTTGCAGTCTGATGAAAGCTGGACTTTAAACCTTCTTACTATAAGTTACATTCATGTTCTGGAAGGTATGAGATGGATGCTCAGCCTATATAGCAGCATCCTATCTTCCAAGAGCTGCTTCCATATCTCAGGGTTTTCTCCCAATCAGAACAGACAATGTGAATTGCTTTCTAATCCAAAAAAATAATAAAAAGAAGTTACTACATTTTGGTGATGTTGCATTTTTGACCCTTGTTTCTTATCCTACCATCTTAAGTTTCCCTCTCTCCAGGTGGCATGAAAGAAGTTAAAATGTCTTAGCTTTGCAACCCTTCACGTAGAGCCCTTGTAGGATATGTGTTAATCTTATGAAGTAAATGGTCTTCAGTGAGTTGTCACCTCCTGACAGACCACATATGAATGACATTAACACTGATGAAATTGCAGTAATAGATTGCTTGAACTGCCTAGTCTCTACTCCTTCCTCATCATTTGCTCTCAGTTGTAGATTATCACGTTTCACAGCTTGTACAAAATCCTGTGTGAACAGATTGCTGAATACACTGCCGTGGGTAATTCTGTCTGCAGGTTGCATGCATTCCCACTGGAGCTTTGTACAGAGATGCTTGAGCACAGTGGGATTCTGTGTCATGATTTGATCTAAATGTCTCTATTGTTACCACCAAATTTTTAGCATGGATGCTCTAAGAATATTTGTCATTACTCAGTGTATATTCTCTTGTTCCTACTGTGTTTCTGGACTAGCTTGGCTCTGCTTTACTTCCTTGGTGAATCCATAATATTAATTTAAACTATTACCTTGTTATTAATTTTAATATCTGTTTTTCTTCCACACTGTTTCTGCTTTTATTGAAGCACTTGTTCTTGTGGAATGAGTAATAAAAAGCAAAAACATGTCATCTCTATTAATGAATGGGTCTGTTATCAGTTTGCCCTTTCAGGATCTGGGAGCCATCACACACAAAAGAGCTGTTTTACTAAAGTTGGCAGGAATATTCTGGCATTATTCCTTCTCCTCTGAAAGTCCAGTGGTTGACACAGATAATGTTTAGGCCTGCTTCATTTAGCTTCAAGAAAATAAACAAGGAAATCAACAGTAAGAGTTATGTGATTTCTCATTTCCCATGCGAGTGCCATGGAGCAGTGAAGGACAGCTGCTTCCTGAGGGACAAGGTGTGGGATTCCAGCACAGTAACCTGGCCAGCAGAGCAGAAACTGGTAGCTGGGCTCATCCCACCCCTACCAGGAATGGGGTGGGGCAGTCCTAGCTCAGGCATGAGCACCTCCCTGGGAACAGGATGGACACAACTGGAGACTGGCTTTGCTGTGATGTTTCTGGGGCAGTGACTGATGGCTCTGGAAGACTGAAATAGAGTCCCAAACCCTAGAAAGGAGAGGGGCAGCCTCAGGGTGC
The DNA here is from genome assembly GCA_009812075.1 of Sialia sialis. Classification (NCBI taxonomy): domain Eukaryota; kingdom Metazoa; phylum Chordata; class Aves; order Passeriformes; family Turdidae; genus Sialia; species Sialia sialis. The sequence continues at coordinate 20,462,413 of VRYO01002734.1, forward strand.
TGGACAGTAGTGGGGCTTGGTGGAGCCCTTAGGACCTGACAGTGAGATCTGAATCCTCTTACTGCTACAATATTTTTTAAGACTGTAAAGAGCTGTTATAGCAAAAAGTAACAAGAAAGAAAAACAAGTGTGCTCCAGTCAAAAACAGTAACACTGCTTTCCCAGACATGGTAATTCCACTCTACTGCCTTACTGCATCCCTTTTACTTTGCCATATATTTAGGATAGGATACTATATATTCACAGAGCAATTGTTTTCACCGTGTGGATATCTCCTGACCCCAGAGCATAGTTGCAGTTCCCCCCACAGCCTTGGACCTAGTGGTTTTTATTGGCCACAGATTTTCTTCGCCCCTTCAGGTTTTGAGCAGGCCAGTGGGAATCACCATGTTTAGGGAGCGGAGTCAAATGCAGCTTATGGAAATCTGAACCCTACTGGTTCTTCTCTCAAGAGTGACATTCGCTGGTTACTCTCCTAGTGTGGTTATTTACGATCTGTGCCATCCCAGCACTCCAAGTGTTCCTCATACATCTGGAAACTTTGCCTTGGAGGAGTTTTAGAATTCAGTATTCAAAAACAGTTAATATATACCAGTAAGTCATCTAGCAAGTGAAATGGTGCTCTTTTCGTTCTTTCTTTGTCTCCTTTTGTATTTTACGTAGGAATCAAACCAACCTTCCCGAGTTTTTTTCCCCCTCGTTTTGGCCATTTTTTCAAGAGAAATGAGGTTGAGAGTTATCCCAGATGTTCATTCTCCTCCCCGTCTTCCGTGAAACAATGTTTAGGTTCTTCTATGTTCTGGACTATGCTTCAGTTCAATTAGAAACCTTAAATTATTACTTTTGTAATATTTATAATTATTATTATTATATTTTAAAAAATTTATTGTTATTCTTGTATTTTCTCTGTCTACATTGTTGCTAAAGTGAAATGAAGCAACTTTTCTTAGCTGTCTTACCCCATTAAAGTCAGCTCACTTTCAAACAGAATTTGGCTTCTAATATTTAACTAGTTTCAACAATTTGTTTTGCTTTAGACATTGAAACAGTATGAAATAAAGCTTTTCTATTCCTTTGGCTCTAATGGTAATTTTTTTTCTTTTCAATTAACCTTCACTGTGGTATTTTCAAAATGCTGGGCAATTTTGTTATAAATGTATTTTCTTCTCTAAATGGTTAGTAGTTCTCTTTGTATCTCACCTAATGAGAAATCTGTTTCCTAGCAATTGATGCATAATGTCTGCCCATGAATATTTCAGCCTTACAGCCTGAAAAGCAGATCCCATGGCAGCAGAGAGGACATTGTTGCCTAAAGCAAAATGAATTATAGTGTTTTGGGTCTGATTTCAAAGATCTGATGGGGATTTTCATTTCACTTTGTTTCATTTCATTTCATGTCATTTCACTGTTAATAATGTAGAATGTTCATACACATAATATTTTATAAGTTTGGAGGTGACAGAAGTTGTAAGATGAGTGATAGTCTTCTCACCCAAAAAAGGTTTGAGTAGTGAATCCCGTGCATTTTTATTTATTTAAGGGCTTCTGCTAGGTGTTTTGGGGAGCAGCTAGGCTATCTGTCTGGCATATAGTTATCTGTCTTCTTTATGTACAAGCTGTGACGTAATTTATTTAACATCTGTGGTACTGTGGACAGGAAAATTGTGATGAACAGTTGCAAAAATTAATTATTAATTAATTGGCTTGCAGTCATCTAGAACCACACCGCCAGTGCCTTCCATCTCAATTTCTTTTATTTCTTTTTTTTTTTCCTTCTTTAGCCTTCTAGTTTCTTAGAATCACTTGTTCTAATGAAAATCGCATTTTTAATTCCTAATTTGGGGACCAAAGTCTCTCAGTGTTTCTGTATTAATCTGAGCAATTAATAATGAGGAGATTGATTTTAAGTTTTTCTCAGTGGGGAAAGAAGACCAAGAGATAAAAGCAGTTATCAGTTCTTGGTCTGATTAGTTTCTGAGCACTTGCTGTGAAAATGGACTTGCTTAGCAAAGCAAGTCAAAGGAAATGACATCATAGAAGGTTAATATAGCCTTTTGCTGCTAGTTAATTCAAACTGGTGGTGTTCATTGATGTGGTTCTCTAGCACTGCTTTTCTAATTATTTGCCTGTCTTTGAGCAGGTTTTGTTTCTTTCTGTTTTTTGCAGGTCAGAATTAGCTGCCTGCTGTGATGCAGTCCACAATTTCATTGCTTCTCAAAGCAACAGCCCACTGGGAAGTAACATGACTTACGAAGTGGAAAGTAAAAAGACTATCCTCATTACAGAGGACATTTTTAAGATGTTGCCTGTGGTAAGAACTGTATCTTTTTCTTGTTATTATAACTACAGTATGTATATTTTAGGTTAGTAATTGAGATGCCGTGGTTCCTCTGGAAGAGACCCATCAGCCCCTGTACGCACTTTATGCACTTCTTTATTTACCTTGCAAGGTATTGTTTGTTTTTATTTTTGTTTTTTTTTTTTAGACTTCCTCTGCAGTGCTAGAGGCTTTTACAGGTATCCTACATCATAGGTTGGAGGTAGAGTTGCTACAGAACACAAGTGATAACCTGGTTTGGCAGTCAGTTGAATTCAGGAGCAAATACTCTGAGAACGTTTGCCTTGCTTTTAACATTCCTGTTTTTAAAGGCATTTCAATCTGGAAGCACATTTCATATTCCTCATATGTCCATGCCATTTCCAGTGCAGGCTTGGGCCTTTAAGTTATGAAGGATATTTTGGTGGTAAACCTGATACAGAATAGCATAGAACATAATAGAGTACAACAGAGACATTTCAGTTGGAAGGGACCCACAATGGTCACATAGGCCAACTTGATAAATTCAGGGCTGACCAAGTCAAAGCAAGTTATAAGGGCATGATCTAAATGCCTCTTAAACACTGACAGCTGGGGACAGCAACCACCTCCCTTGGAAGCCTGTTTCAGCAGTTGACCATCCCCTTGGTAAAGAAATGCTTCTTAATGTCCAGTCTAAACCTCCCCTTCTGTGGCTTGAAACATTCTGATGTGTTCTGTCACTGAATACAATGGAGAAGAGATCAGCACCTTCCTCTCCCCTTCCCCTCCTCAGACAGCAATGAGATTTCCTGTTCTTTTCTCCAAACTATACACATCCAAAGTCCTCAGCCACTCTTCACAGAACATTCCTTCCAGCCCTTTCACTAGCTTTGTTACCCACTGGGGCAGGGTGTTTGCAGCCAGAAACACAGACTGAGAAAAGGAATCAGATTTTGTACCTCAGAATTACAGTAGACATACAAGACCTCGAGACTAGACAAAGAGTTTGTATTTGGTTTCTTGACGCTAAGAGCACATGGGAACCCTCTTACCCATCTCTGGCCTTCTTGATTTGTGAGATCCCAGCTACCATGAGTCTAGTTCTTCCTAAGACTGGCTTCATTGCAATAGAGGATGCTGTGATTCCAAATTTAAGCTGGAGAAATGAAAAAGGTAGTATGTTTTATGTGCACATATATATGCTAAATTAGCCAGAATTGCCTGGTCTTTGTGTTCTCCTACCATTCTTTCAGAATTCAACAAAATATTTGAACATATTGTTTTCTAATATATTTCCAGACAATATGATGTTTGCCTCTTTTCCCACACTTTTTGCCTTGTTCATAACAATGTCCCTTCTTGCTTTTCTTTGGGAAAGCTAAAGAGAGAATAAAGAAGGATAATGCTTTCCATAAGCAAGTTTTGAGTCACTTTTACAGCTGGGTTTAATTTCTGCAGTCAAAGTATCCCAGCTGTTGGCCTCTGGTGAATGTCAGTGCTCCCACAGCAGAAGAGGTTAAGCAAGATGTATGAAAGGTTTCTGAGACTGAGATAATAGCCAGCTATATTAACGTCAACCTAAACAGCCAACAATTTACATTAATTTTCTAGGTTGTGAACTGTACTGGTTCTCAAGTGGGTGCACTTAGCTCCCACTCAGCTTCCGCGATGCAAGACAGCAAACTGTAACAAGAAGAGGAGCAGAGAGTGTGAGCAGACAGAAACAGTAGCCTTTTTAGTGAAGCCTCACATACACAAAGAGTTAAGCTGGGGCACGTCGTTATCCTTCACAACATCTTCAGGTTCCTCTAAATTTGTTATTCTGCTTCAAATGTAATTGTGTGATGAGACAAGTGAGGAGAATTTACAAAGTGAGCTTCTATCACCCAAAAAATAAACTATTATATGACAGCCCCCAGACTGTTACAGTGCAAAGGAAAATGGGTAGATTTAAACTATCTTGAGAATAAATTAGTTCATTAGCTACTAGATAGTTTTAGTGTTAAGTGTATTTAAAAGTTCCTCAGTTTCAGCAATCCTGTATTATTCTCCCAAAGTTCTGATAGCAGTGGTAACAGTTCTCTGTCTGTTGGTGCCTATTTTTGGTCTTGGCTGTCCAGGTTTGGCAATCCTGCCTGCTGAATGGTGAATGCTTTTATTGGAATTTACCAGATTAAAGCTGCTAGAACAAATAGACACAAAGAAACAATCAAAACACCTCTAAAGAATTGACTTCATCTTTTCATTTGTTTGCAGTCCTCTCCTCTTTCCGTCTATCCCTTCAAGAACTGTGCTGTGGTTGGAAATGGAGGCATTCTGAAAAATTCCAGTTGTGGAGATGAGATTGATAGCTCTGACTTTGTGTTCAGGTAAGAGCTGCTTCATCTTCTTGAAGTGTGTCCAACATTCTAGAAACTTGTCGGGATTGGAAGTGTGCTAATGCCAGTTTGTAGCAATGAGGAAGGATCTTGCCAATTCTTTATTTCTGCCTCTTTAAGGATACTTCTGCTTTGTAGTTTTCAGAATGCTGTTTCTAATTAAAGAGTAGGCTGGATGATACATGTATGATCTGTGATTGCTAAGTCACCTTGCAGTGATGTAAAAGTGATTATCTGATAAACTGACATTTCTGGTCATTTAAGATCCTTTAGGAGACTGGTATTAAATGTTGCATGTGTATCTCTGGTTTAGCAAAGTGTTTACTTAGCCATAGTTTGGCTCACCCATGAAGATTCTTAATTGCCCTGATATTTGTTTCACCTGTTACTCATTTTAAAAATTAAGCATCTATTTAAGTAGTATTTTTATTCTCCCTGGATAGACTAGGAGAAAAGCAGTTGCACTCTGAGTGTAATTTTGCGCACTCTCAGTATGTGACTCACAGTTTGTAGTTCATGCAAAGAGACAGAGCAACAGAGGAAAGTTTCTTTTCTCAGTGATGTCCAATCACACAGCATGCTGGATTTTGTTTCCTTTTCTTACTTTTTCCTAATATTTGGGCTTCTGAAAATCTTAAAAAAAAAATCTTTCCAGTTAGATAACTGTTTTAATAAAAATGAGAAGTCTCTGTACTAAGATGCTAAACTTACTAAGTGATTGAATATTAAAAAATGCTTTCTTTACATTTTACAGAAATTACTGTTTCTGCAATAGGGCAAGTTATGCTGTTGATAGAAGACATTGTAGAAGACTTTCAGCAGAAACACACTGTTTAGGAAAGAGGGGCAATATTTCCTAGTAACTAGCATAGTGCATTCATAGACTAGCTCCTCCTGGGCTTTTGACTATGCTCCTGGTTTGTGATAGGATTTATGAAAATGAGCTCTCTGTGCCCTATTTTAACCATCTGTACAGCAGATTAAATATCTTTACTAGAAGTGCTGTAAGCCTTATTTAATATTTGTAAAGTGCTTAGACATCCCTGGGAGCTGACATGAAAGTGTCATTGCACAAGAGAGGAATTTGCAAATAATAACTGTAAAGCATTTCTGGCGCACATCTGTTTAAGCAAATGTTTCTCAATTTCAGGTGTAACCTCCCTCCAACCACAGGAAACCTTAGCAAAGATGTTGGCATTAAAACAAACCTTGTGACTGTTAATCCAAGTATCATAGCTCAGAAGTGAGTACTCCTGCAAATCTGTTTCTGTGCAATGGTGTGTAATTGTTTGTCATGATTTAGATTTTCATGGAAATCCATGCATAGAGAGCAGTGCATGTAGATTACCTCATTAAGCCTTAGTTTCCCTGTAGAATATGTACTAGTCCAAATGGAAATCTTCTAAACCTTTTTTTGTATCATAAAGGAGTCAGCAATACCCAGATTAGTAAGAGCCTTGGCTGATGCTAGTCAACAATTTATGGCAGAGTAAAATTGGTCATTGTAAACCCAAGCCTCTTCTTTTCCCTCCATGACCCTTATGAACCCAAGCATTTAGAAAGGAACTGTAATCACAAATCAGGAAAGCCTGGAAATGTGGGTCTGACTCTAAGCAGTACTGTGATCACATGTTCTTAGGTAATGTGCTTAGAGGCTCTTCTGATGAGGGCTGTTTCCTGAATGGAGGCCCAGCTTCTGTCATTCATTTTTTCAATTCATATGAATGCTGCTTGCTCACACACTTTTTTCTCAGCAGAAGTGGGGTTTTTTTCACCTTCTTGATGAAAAAAAAATCTAATAAGGCCAGCCTGACTAATCTGACATCTTCAGCAGGCTGGAACTGAGGCTTATCTATGAAAAGGACTGCTGTGCAATGTTATTTACTGCTAGCTAATCTTACTGTATCTTATTTTCTGTCATAACTGTATTGTCAAAAAGACAACATAAGGCAAAGCTTTTTTTTTTTTCTCCTTGAAAGGAAAAACTACAGTGAGTACATAGAAATTACTAACAGACATTTTTTCATTGATTCAGGGATAAAAATTCATTTTTTTCAATGAGTACTAACTATGTTAATGCTTACCCAACCCTTTTTTCACTTTAATGAAGATGAATTATTCTTCTGCAAAATTAGAATTAACTCACTGATGTTAGTGAGGCTGCACAAGGATATGAGGAAGGGAAATTGTCCAATGACTCAGCATCCTTGCTGATGTCTGACCTGATCCACAATTTTTCTGGGCTTAATTAAAGTGTTCTGCCACAGCTGCACTCATTTTTTAGCCAAATCAAGTCACACTATGGTTAATAGAAGTTGCACTGAAGGAAATGGGAGGTAAACCTGTGGGAGGATTAAGTGAGAGTATAAGAGGACTTTGATTTTAAGAGGACATGATTTTAAAAAAGTATTTATTTAAATATTCAGAAAAAACTGTAAATGCTTTTGAGGAAGAAGCAGGAAACAACTTGGTACCATTTAGCAGAACCAAGTTTGTTTCTTCTCTCAGAGGACCTATTCTGACATTTTTCCCTGTAATTTCTCATTCTTTATTTTTATACTGGCTTAGTCTGATATTATTATTGTTAAGGTTAATCAGCTTTTGAACTGTGTTTGTCAGGGTGTAAAATGTAGGTGAACTCTCTTGGAGAAAAGCAAATTTCTTTTGTGTCCTAATGGAACTGAGTTACACTTCTTACAGCACCAGAGCTGGAAAGGAGATTGAGACACTGTTGAGGTGTCTAGGTTTCTCACTAGATTTGAATTCTGTCCTGGAGGCTCAGAGAATATTCTTGTAGTGAAGGCCAGAAATTCACCCTTCAGCCATTTTTCCTAGACATTGGCTCAGGTATTTCTTGCTTGTTTTGGCTGTGTGACTCTTGCATGCACAGAAGTTCAGGGTCAATAGCAGGGCCTGAGTCTCTCTCATTCATTCCATTTCAGTCTGATAGTAATGACACTTTTCTGGGAAGCAGAAGCTGTAAGTTTAAACCCCTGCAGGTTGAAAAGAGGCATATCACTCCTTGCGCTAATTTAATTGTTCAAGAGGTAACTCTTCCATGAATGTTTTGAATAGAAATGGCAGTGGCTGCTGTCCTCTGTCCTCAAGTGCTGCATGAAAAGAGGCTTTGAACCTACTCAAGTTGTGAAGAGAAATAAAACCAATTTTTTGCAGCTTCTGCTGGAGCCATTTGTAAAAAGTGTACTCTGATAGCCTTTAAAAGGTGAAAATACACTGCTTAAATAGACAACTACCTACAAAAGAGGACTCAGTGCTTTGAGTCCCAAAGAGGTGGAAGCTCCATATGCTTAGGTGATTCAGAAAAGTCAGATCTATAGAGGACATGAGTTAAGTGACCCTTGTTTGCCTCACTTGTCAGATAATTTCACTAGTCAGTATTTGAGAGCACAGAACTATGCAGTGGTGAGAGCTAAGTCTCTTTGCTCTTTGTTGGGGACTGAAAGCATCCGAGAATAAATCCTCACCATTTGTGAAGTTAGAGCTCTAAGTCTTTATAGATATCCATATATTCTCTTTGTAGCTGAAGGACATAAACAGGGATGCCTTTAAGCTATTTTAAAAGTATATCTTGCACTTGAACACACAGTAATCTTTAACACTCCTGGACTGCTCACATACATCCTTGGATTTCCACACAGGGTAGACACAGAGATTTTGAAGAGAGATTTTTGTATACCTGTTGATGTAAGAAACACTTTTCACAAACAGTATATATATATATATATATATATGTAGAGAGAGAGTGTATATGTTGTAGTGTGAGTATTTTTAGATAGAGAAAGTATGAGCACAATATTTTTTTTTGCATTCATCTTAATTTCTTGGATTGATCAATTCTGTAAACATGTCCTAGTCTCATTGGCAGTGGATTTGATCTGCTTCAGTATCTCCTGTGTGGCCAGTTCAATCCTATGTAGTGTGTTCTTATTATACAGCAGTCAGATTTCCATAGCTGCACGTATGACAACTCATAATAGGATGATGTAAACTTGCAGTGTAGACAGGTTGAACTGCTGCAGCAGAGTTCATAACACATCTTTGCAAGTGCAGTTGTGCTGTTCCAGTCTGTAATGTTTGTGTAAATACTACATTCCGTTCCTAAAATTTTGTACTTTGCAGATACAAGCAGCTAAATCAAAAGAAGACAGAATTTCTGGAAAACATTGCGGTCTATGGAGATGCTTTTCTTTTACTGCCGGCATTTTCCTTCAGAAGCAACACAGCCACTTCCTTTAAAGTATACCACACTCTGAAAGAGTTCAAAGCTACCCAAAGGGCAATATTTTTTCACCCTGCTTATCTGAAAAGTCTTGCCCAGTTCTGGAGAACTAAGGGTGTGAAAGCCTACCGGTTGTCATCTGGTTTTATGATCACTAGTGCTGCTCTTGAGCTGTGTGAGAATGTGAAGCTCTATGGCTTCTGGCCTTTCTCAAAATCCATAGAGAAGATGCCAATCAGCCACCACTATTACGACAACCAGCTGCCTAAACCGGGTTTCCATGCAATGCCCAAAGAATACAACCAGATCCTTGAGCTTTATGGCAGAGGCATTTTGAAGGTGCAGTTTGGTAAATGTGAATCAGACTAAAAAGGTAGGTCCCATTCTTGCCACGTGAAATGTCTTTCTTTCACTAATGTGCCAAGGGAAAACTTGTTTTACAAAGTATGAGTCTGTTCTTCCTTAGAGAGACATTTCTACCTTACACTCAATGAAAGTTGCATTCCTAAATAAGTGAAAGACTGGATCTTTCTGAATAAATATGTATCATAGAGTTGAGAAATGTTTTCTGATTGTGAATATTAGATGGGAGCATAGCTAACTACAAATTATCCCAATAAACCGTAGTCAAGCAGAAGTGTCTCCTTATCTCAGATACATGTCTGTGCCAACCTATGTTTGGTTTGGTATCAGTTCCCAGGTACTAGCCTCCTTTAAAAATTGCTTTATTAAAGGCATTCACACATGGTGATTTCCAAAAGGAGACAGCCTTTCCAGGTGTGTGCAGAGATTAGAGTAAGGATAAGGATTGTTCCATGAAGGGACAGCATGCATCTATGGCCTCTTTGCCTCTTGTTAGGTAAAGATTCAAGCAGTGAGGGAGCTGCCATACACTACAGCTGATCTTGCTGAGCATTTTACCTTGAGGCAGCTCAGAATCTGGGAGTTACAAATATAGGATGAAGTGTCATTCCTTTTCCTCTGTTCTTTCTGTCCCAACCCCTTTGACCTCCACCTTCTGTATATTGCTTCAGAGAAATGCAGCACGGTCTGGACTCTGACCTTGAGCCAATTTGCTGTGTACACATTAGAGATGACTCTGAAAAGATTTGTCTGCATGTTTTCAATCTTGATTTGCCCTGTTGACAAAATAAGACAAATTCGTAGAAATGCTTCTTCATCTTTTAAGCTAACTCAGAATTTCCTGAGCTCATAATACTGTTGCCAGAATCTCCTTTCACCGAACTCTATTTTTCCAGGGGTTTCAAGTTAATATAATAGTAAGTGAAGTATACAGTAGAACTGCCACTATATACTATATACTTTAATTGGACTGATGTAATCTCATGACCGTATAACTCAAGTTAAATAAATAGCATCATCTTGTTCAAACCGGAAATTTGAAGCTTAAAAGCTAAGGGCACTTTTCTTCTGCCTAGGTTCTGAAATGTATTTGAAAATATCCTTTGTTGATATTTTCAAAACATGTTGTCAGAGATACATTCACACATAGCATATCATCAGAGAATGCTAAGTTTTAAAGTAGCAAATTGTTAGTACAAGGAATGCACAATTTTATTCAGTTTCCAAGGGGTTTTTAAGAAACAGAAAAATAAATTGCTTTCAAATTATTAGAATAATATAAAATCTGTGAGAAGGGACCTAGAATCCATATAGTGAATCCATTCTCCTAGTCCATGGCAGGAGATTACCTAGGAGGAGATGAATTGCATATATATGCAGTTTCATGTGACTAAGGTATGCTTTTTTTTTGCTTGTAAAAGGTTGCAGCTTATTGGAAAGGTTAAGAAATACATAATGTATTTTTTCTTAGTGGCTAAGCTGTTTATATCCAGCAGTTTCCATTGTATTTGTTATTCCTATAATATAAATCTTTGGAGACATACTGTGAAATTCTAATTGTTGTAACTACGCAAGCTAAGAAAATGAAAGCCAACTCCTTAGAAATATTTATTCTAGAGAGAAGCAGATAGAAGCCACAAAAATATTTAAGTATCTTTATGTGTTAATTAAATGCTGCCCGTGCTTGACGGACTGAAAATCACTTGTGGCCAAATTTACCAAAAAGCCATAAAGGAAAAAAAGAGCCCACTAGAAGAATAAGTTATGCTGCCCTAATTTACGCATATATTTACAAAGAGTAAACCGAAGAAATGCTTTTGATATGAGCTACCATTCTGCTAGTATTACCAGCTATTAGGGATAATTGAAATTCTGTAATGAGTATATTTTACTGAAGATGACCTTTTCTAAATATGGAACAATTTCCTTTCTCTTTTCAATATCCATTTTATGTTCTTCTCCATTCTCTGTGTTCTTCCCTCTTATTGGTTAACTGGAGGTTCCTTACACCTGTAGGTGCCCACAGAAGGCTCAGGCAGACTCTCCCACATATATTACTGGACACAAAAATTTGCTGCTGTAAATGAGAAGTGAAGGAAGCTTCTCTTCTGGGAGCACCTATAGAGAGAGTATAATTGCATCCCAATGAATCATTTTTGGCAACATTGCTCCTAAACACCATCCTTGGCATTGGAAAGGTGGTTTTTTTCTTATTGGATAGTGAGAATTGTCAGATATGAGAGCCCCATGGAGTCCCACAGTGTGGGAAATTCTGCTTAATATCCTCTCCTGTACCTTTATGATTATGTTCAACAGACATGTATAGGTTGACCTATCACAGAGGGTCAAACAGAAAATGCAGCAACTGCAAAATCTTGAAATATAAGTAATTATCTTTATTATTTTGTGTTAGATTACCAAATTGTTTTTGCTCTGGCGTGACAGGTGAAGGAAGTCTTATTTGTTCATTGCTTTAACCTGATAAACCTGAAGGACATGTCATTAGCTTCAGGTAAACGTAAGTTCAAAGAGGTGAAATGTCTTGATTCATATTTTAAAAATAGAAAAAAAGACTAGAAAAATTGTCAGATGAGAAATTAATCAGACTGGCATAAATTTGACTGCCCAGAAGCCTGGTTAAAATCCAAATTTTGTCTGACCGAGAATCCATCAGGTTTTCGGTTTGCTAGGAAAAGACAGTAGGGCAGATGAGTATGTGTTGCTTTGGCATACAAAACAGTAACACTAAGCATCTGCTCAGAGGAGTCAGTCAACACGAAAAAACACTGAAAGGAAGAATGAAACTGAGACTCTGAGCCTGGGGAAGAAAATAGTGCTCAATTGTCTGAGCAGGACTGAGGGAGGAGAGGTGTGCTGATGGTTAGGAAGTAAGAACTGCTGATCTCTCAGCTTTGTATCTCACCTGGAAAGTAAAAAGTAGGTATGAGATTTTTTAACTCCTGCCAAACCAATAAATGTGATCTATTTCTGACAGAGAGCAGCAGTGACTCCCTCCACTCAAGGTGGAGCTGCCAGAGCAGAATCCTGAGAAGCAGGGGGATACCTGCTCAGTTTCTCAGGGACTAGCATAAAAAAGAATATTTTTTCCCAAGCTCTGTCAACATGTGATATTTTTTTAATCTTGAATTTTGCTGCAATCCAAGTAAGTGATAAGGACTGTTGCACATTACCTATTTATAACTGTAGAATGCCAACATGAGCTTAAATTCTATTTCAATTATTTTGTGCTTGTGGTATCCCCAATGTAGCTAGAGAATAAAGAACTAACTTACAGTTCACTTTTAATTACCTTGAGAAAAATGATACCGCATTTTAAAATAAGGATACCTCTGTATTCCTGTCAGGCAGCCAAATTGCAGACTATTCTTGATTTGGGCAAATATTATCTGATGTGAAATTATTAGGTATTGAAAGAAAGGTTTTCTGCCTTAGAACCCCTGCAGTACAGCTTTCAAGTGCACACTTTGCACGTGCAATCAGTGAATTAAATTTACATGTTAAGTATAATGTCAGTAATGAAACAAGTGGAGATAAATTTATTAGGTTTAGTTAAAACCTACAAGAACAGAAAAGTATAGGTTAAATCAAATTAGAACGTATGTTAGATTTCAGTTCAAATGAAGAAGTAGTTACATATCTAGAAGGGTTTTGTTTTTGTTTTCCACAGCACAACTCTCCTGTTGAAGAAACAGAATAATTGCAGTCTCTGGCGATTTCAAAATATGAGTAAGATAATATAATTTATAACATATCCACACTCAAATTAGCAATGGATGTGTCCCCATGAAGATACTGGCTAGACCTAGCCTTGCTTAGCTTAGGGAGCCCAAAGAGTGTGGATCAGGTGAGATAAGTGTGAGTGGTTCTGGGAGTGTTCAAATGAAGGAGTCCTCCTTTAGAAAGAGCAGACACTCGAGTTAGACCAGGCACAAGTATTCCAGCTTAGCCAAGAGAATTCTGAGAGCCTGTGATTCTCTATAATAGATCTCTCACAGACTCACAGCCTGGAATGCAGATAAAAAGCTGATGCAGAAGGTGCAATGCATACACAGATGACTAAACTATTGGCTTATTTCAAGAATAACAAGCAGTTTTTCTACTATACAAGAAATATCAATAACATATTTTATTGTTTTAATTTCAGGGTGATGATCCTAAGGAGACAATTTGTGTATCTCAGCAATTCGGTGATGGATTTGATCTGATGTGATTTTGTGAGCATTAAACTGCATTATTACAGTAGAGAAATACTTTACGCTTGGGCAGAAAAGGGAGTGATTTTTTTTCACACAGTGACTGCTACATTTACAAATTTTGAGTGATTTTTTAAAATGCAAAGTAAAAATTACTTGGAAAATTCTGAAACTCCTTTCTGCTGGTTAAATGGTAGCAAAGCACAACCTCAGGATGGTGGCAATATGTGGCATTCATCATGTTTTGTTTCTTAGAGGATCATTAAAATATTTTGGCATAAGTTCTCTGGTTTTGTTGATATCATATATTATAGGCAATAGTCTCTGCATGAATTGGCAGTGAACGTTTTCAATTAAGAACTTCATCCTGTAAATACTGGCATTTGTCTACGTGAGAGAAGTGAGAAGAACTGCAGAGGACTAGTTAATTCAGAGCCATGTCAGTCTTAGTTTGTCCCAGGGTACACAGATGAGAAAAACCCTCAGGTCAGAGGTAGTTAAGTGGTTTATGGGCTTTCATTTTGTGGGCGGTAAGTAGTGCTGTGGATTTAATGGGCTTTCATTTTGTGAGCAATAGATGATGCTGTGGATTTAATGGGATCACTCATATGAGTGATGTTAATTCTGAGAACAAGTGTATGAAGGACCAGAGCTTTATAATTATTTATAAACCACTCTACTTGCTTATGTTCCTGTCTAAGGTCCAGTTCAGCTCTAAATGAGGACTGTCAACCTGGTTCCGCACTACAATCCCCAGAGTCCTGGTAGGGCATGACTTTGCACACATTCTTGCTATTCCAGCTCTGAGTCTTGGCTGATACATGAGATGGAATTTCCATTAGAAAGATGATGGGTACTGAGCCTATAATTAAATTTCTTTTCATGTAATATAGCTTGTATTCAAATGTGACTGCAGATAATGAAACTGCACTAAGCATTATTAGAAGAATGTTGCTCTAACCGTCAACCTCAAGCTCTTCTACACCAGGATGTATGAGAAAACTGACCACATTCTTCCCCTAATTTATAACCTGTGTAGTTCTTTAAGTTTTCCATACGGTCCAAGAATATATGTGGAGCAACATCCTGCAGCAAGAGGAAGTAAAATATCAACGCAGTGGAAAGAATCACTTTAACATTTACAGGAGCTTTGACAGACAGTTGTACCCTAGCTTTTACTGCCTGTAGCTTATATGTTCTACTGCAGGAAAAAAAAACAACCAAGAAAGCAAACCAAATTTAAAAATTGTAATAACCAGATTATGTTAAGAATTTCACTGACTCTTTTGAGAGTCCTTTGAATGGTCAGTTCAAAGATAGAGTGTCCTTTTACAATCAGATACTATGAGGCATTTTGTTTATTAAAATTCCTTTTTCTACTGCAGTATTAAATCAACTGATTTAAAGAACATTCAGTATTGCACTCTACCAAAAAAAATTCCTACTTAACTGAATTGGACCTTATGAAATAAAGTTCAGAAAAGCCTTTTAAATATATACTTCATAAGAGCATTACTGCATGTAATATTTGAAAGCTTACCTTGCAGCAGTTTTATAATCACATAAACACTCCTGGAAGTATTGGAATCAATCATTATGATTACAGGTCTGTTGATTGAGACACATTCAGCATCTGGATCCATTTCCAGGATAATGATATCAGAATCCAATCTTATTCTTACCCAAGAAGAAGTGTCCATAAATTCTGGCTGCAAATATCAGCAATAAAGTCCATTTTTGAAAATAAGGGGTTTTAAAAAAAGTGCTTTGAGGCAATAACTGATGCTACTACTATACATGTGGACCTCTGAGTGTCAGTAGAGCCTTTAACAGAAACAAAGACAACAGAATTGAGCTGAGGAGTCCATCTGCATTTACCAGCTGGTAACTGGAAGAGGGAGAGAGCAGGGGGTTGATTTACTCTGATCTGTTCCAGTTTCAGCACCACAGTCCACATTTTTTCTTCCCCAACAGTGAGATTTTTGCCATTTTCTGGCCACAGGAAGCTGCTGCTCATGAGCAGAGAGCTGGCTGCTGCAAGACCCTGCACCCATGTTATAAGGGTTAAAAATGATTGCCTACTGCAACATCCTAGTTATAGATCGAAGACAAATTTGCTCTCAAAAGAGCATCTCTTCTGCTATAACTCACTCACATGGAGTGTTTTTAATAGAAGCTGTGCAAAGTGATGTACTTGTCCTTTGGGTGATGCAAACAGCTGAGGTTGAGGAGAATCTTGCTGCATTTCATCCAGACAAAGGCCTGTCTTCATATAAGGACTGTAACTTACTCCAGTCTAATGTAGAGCAGTGGGGTGATCTTGGCTGTGTAGCAGCTACACGATTTGTCTTGGGGAACATTCATACATCTTTTACAGGTTCTTACATTGTATTCAGAACAATTGCAAGTGCTCTATGCACACACAGAGATAATACAAGACCATTCCATGGCTCGGACTAAGTTCAGTTAACTACTCAGCTTGAGTAAAGGGGCAAAACCTGGTTATGTGTGGTAGAAGATGGGGAGAGGAGAAAATGAAATTTATTTGCAGCGAAGAAGCAACTTTTTTCAAAAGCAGTTGTTAGTTAGTGCCATGCTGCACTGTCTCAGTGAATAAATGTAAACAGTGTAAAATTTAGACACACCACAACGAGCTGAAGTTACTGTGTGTCAGAACTATTTCTGTGCAGCTACATTATCTGAAACACACGTGTATGAGTAACTGGAAAGATCATCAGAATACGTTTTAAGAGAGGCTTAGCCAAAAAGAAGAAATCTATTTTGGCTTCCTTGACAAAATAAGTCTTAACAGAAGGAATGTGGTGTAGTGCTTACAAATGAGAGCAAACGGAAATTTCTGTAGTAAAAGCTACTGACTTTTTAGCGCTGTTTCCACGAACTTTAAACTTACCAATGACTTGAAGACCTGATCTTCCATGCTCTCAAGGCTCTCAGTGATTTATGTGGAACACAGGAATGATAAGAAATGCTTGAAGGAATTGTTGACCTTTCTATCCTTTCCTACTTATGCTCTTAACTCTCCACAGAATAAAAATATACTCTATTAGACTTTACATTAAGATCCTCAGGCCTTGCTACAGCCACTAAGTTAGTATGAGATGTTAGTTACATCCACTTCACTCTGCAGAAGGGCAGACATTGTACACAGCTTTATTATAGCTACTGGTGCTGTGTGGTGGGTGGCTGGGTTGTGTTAGTTTGGGTGCAGCCTGGGCAAGTTAATAGCGGCATTTCTGCATCACAGGGTACCATCAGATTGTACTTGCTGAAGTACACTCACTGTGCGAAATGCTGTTTTCTTGGGTAGCTGAATACATTATTTCTCATTTATTTTGCACCTGTGCAAGGTTAATAATAATAAATAGATTCTGTACCTGGGAGCGTTTATATTTTTATGGCAATTTTGCAAGACTGAGCCAACATCAGTTTGGATTAATGATTCTAGACCAAAGGTTGGTAAGGACCTTTCAAATCTCTCTATTTCACATCAGGAATATTCAGTTTTAGGGTTTGTGGACCTCCAATGCTGTCACATGCTGTGGAGCTAATATTGAGATTAAATAGTTTTCCAAAGGTAGAAACACTGAGAGTGTGCTAATATTTCCACTGTACCTTTGCAAAAGCTGACAGTGTCCTTGCACGACTTCATCACAGCATCACTAGGTTAAGCCTGGCTGGCTGCTTTTATTCCTTTTTCTCATCTGAATCTCTGATGTTGCATCCTCCTTCAGGATCCAGTGATGCCTTGAGTTGGTTATTTGTCTCTACCCTGTGGAGTGCTGTAGTGCAGCCCTGTTTAGTGTCAGTTTGGGCGTTGGTGTGACTGTGAATCAAATACTGCTACACTTGAAGCATAGTAAAACATGCTGTAAATGTCTGGGTTTACACCTCAAGAAAGGCAGCTTGATGTGATATTCACGTTGCCCAACTGGAGGTGCTAAAGTTGATCTATAACTCCATGGTGACTTATGCTGGAATGGCTTCAAGGTCCAGTCTCTGTTCTTGTGCTGCACCCCTCCCTTTATGCTGTGTCTGACCTCCGACACCAAGCTGTTTTGGCAAACTGTGATGGCAAAACCCTGCCATGGCAACAGAATGAGAAAATTGGTTCATGCCAAGAGACGGGAATTTCACCATCAAAGCAAAGGAGGGGGTAAGGCCGTGCAGATAGATGGTAGGGACATAAGGTAGGTGCCTTTTATTATCCAACCCAGAGGTCCCCTGAGAGCTTGACCAGGTTCAGAAGGTAACATCTCCGAGGGTCTGCCTGGTCAGAAGGGAGAATTGGGCCCCTGCAAGGGGGATTGGCAGCACTGCAGCTGTTCTGGTGGGCTGAAGCCCATCTCTCCCTGTGGTACCAGGAGGTGCTTAAGACATCTACACTGAAGACTCTAGATGCCTATGCAGGGTTTGTTATTGCTCACCCTTCTCGCTTTCCCATTAACTTTAACGAGCTGGTGACACTAGCAGATTCAGAAATGAGAAGCAGAAAAAATTCTCAGTTCACTGATGGTAAACTTGCATAAACTTTCTTGTTGATCAGCATTCCTTTGCTTTCAGCCTCTTCTAATCCCAGCATCTGAAACAGCATCTGCAGAGAACAGAGGTGAATGAAACCTGAGGGAGTTACTCACACTTTGATTCGCTTTCCTTTGTACAGTAATGATATGACTGACAAACAACTGTTTGTGACAAAAGATTAAATTCTTTGTCTTGAGTGACTCAGGAAAAGAAACTATATTATCTAGATGACTTCTTACCTTCTGTGGCTCTCTAAATTGCTAGCAATATATTCCTGTTGTTAGATACTAAATTATTTTATTCAGTGCAAATACCTGGATCAGTTAATTCATCTGGGTTTGAGCATGTACACCTTCAGCCTGCACAGACTCCATAGTGGAGCTGCAGCCTAACACAGCAATCTAGGTTTTAGATCCATTTGACTTAGAGATCTTTTTTTGCCCTGTCACTTGCTCCCCTGTGACAGATTTATAGTGGGAGGTCATGAATATCCATGCAGTAGCTCCTCCAGGGACATTCAGGTCCACAAAGCACACAAGGAGATCAAACCCAAGGAATATTCTGTGGAGTGCTTTATTTTATAGCCCTTTCTCAAACAGCTGATAGCCACTTGCTAGCCAATGACAGTGACAAAGGGGAGTGTAGTTACTTTAGTAGGCCCAACTCTTTATTTTGAATTCTGTCATTCTAGGCAGGCTCTGAGCTTCTGGACAGAAAAATTTCAAATGCTGCTAATCTCTCAGGGTGCTCTGGGGAAATGCTTGAGGCTTTTCACCCACAGCATATAACAAGTGGGCAGATTTATATTTATTAACCTTTGTTCCAGATTTTCAGAAAGTATTTAATTGGCTTGAAATTATCATTATGATCAAGTAGAGCAGAAACACTCTGCAGCATGCCACTAAACAAAGGGACTATTGCTGTTACTTTGTGGTCTCTTTTCACGGGGCACATATCAGAATACCTTCCTATTCTGGGAATGCGGCTCACCGGGGAGTGACCCGGGGTTACTAGGTTACAGCTTCAGGGGTAACAGCCTGTCAGTGTGCTCTTGGTGTTGAGATTCCAGCAGTGCAGCAAGAGCTTAACACAGTGGGAGTACATCAGCTTGAGTTTGCCACTGACCAAGGAGTCAGTGTAGTGCTGTGATGTGTGGTGATTGAGCTCACATCACTCTGAGCACGAGCAGTAACTGCCCTTGGGGGGCAGGTGTTGGCAGATACTGGTTTAAAGATGAAAACAACCTATGAAATATAAGGAGTGGCATCCTCGCATTGCCATCAAAACAACATTCAAGTCTGTCTTTTGCTTGGTACATCCTGATGTACCTTCAGCAATACATCAGTATGTGTTTCTGCACCTGGTACTTCTGTGTCCTGTCTTTGTTCCATCCCTCTCTTCTCCAACGAGGGAGAAAACTCACAAGACATGATGGAAGTATTTAATGATCCCATCATGCTTTCAAGGCAAGAGCCCATCAGAATGAATCATGCAAATGGTTGTGACAGGATAGCCTATTGTCAATATTACTGGGTTTAAATTCCTCATTGTTCACTTTAGTCCCTGACAAGAAGAGATTCTTCACAGCAAGTTTGTAGGCCAACAGCATGCTAGACTTCTCAGCTCTTAGCTTGGCTGTGAGATGTTTCCCTAAAAACACTTCTCCTTGGTGTATTTATTGTCAGTGTTTACAAAACAAACACATTCTTGAATTCTTGTGACATTGAAGTATAACAGCTGACATTAATGCATTTTTATATGTACTATTTATATAGTGGCTTCATATGTATTCTTTATGTTAATATTCTTGATATTCTTTTGAGTACCTAATTTAAATTATTTTAAATATTCATCTTTTTTACTGCCACCAGTGTAAAGTGTGTGGGAAGTTACATAATGTCACCAAAAGAAACAATCACACAAGCCAAAATAATTTTAAGGGTATTTGACTGATTTCTGGAGGTGTGTTTTCATTAGTTTTATGGACACTTGCATCTTAGATTTACCTTTCCAAGATAGGCCTGAGAGGCAACCTCTGCTTCTGATTTAGCTCAAGATCTGCAAGGGACAAAACAGGTGAATGGAGAGGTCCCATACAGGGCTGCTCCTCAGGGATGGCAAATGCATGGCTTTTCAGAGACTGGTCCATGTGTCAAAATGTAATAGCTTTTGCCCAGAGGTTTCACCGTCTCTTAAAATGTGTGTTGTTTGCATTCATTTCAGCTCCATTCTTTCCAATGCAATTGTCAAAGCAGAGCTTATTCCCCTGTGGAGCTGGTATAATTGTGCTTCTCCACA
Organism: Sialia sialis; assembly: GCA_009812075.1. Taxonomy (NCBI): domain Eukaryota; kingdom Metazoa; phylum Chordata; class Aves; order Passeriformes; family Turdidae; genus Sialia; species Sialia sialis. Next base: position 20,482,747 of record VRYO01002734.1, read on the forward strand.
TGCACCAAGCCCTCTAAAGCTGCTAGTGTAGGCTCTGCTACTGCTGTTCCAAAATGGTTTCTCAAATTCTCTCAGTGCTGAACTTATTTATGTTTTCAGATGTGAAATTGATATTGTCTGAGTAGAACGTGTGCAGCGTAATGTAGAAATGTCTCTGCGCAGGGTTTAGGAGGAGGCAGGAACCCCTCAGCTGTGTGTGTGCTTTTATTACAGAAAACCAAGATGAAGTTGTATTGTTGAGTTATCTGTTACAGCTGGTTTAATTTGTACTTTGTTTTCATGTTTTAAGTGCCTGATGATTTTTTTGTCAAGAAGGCAATGGTTTCACTGTTATAAGGCATACTTAGAATTCTGTACTTGTTACCTGTTCTGTAATAAAATATTTTTGCTATTTATGTTTGGAAATAAAGATTTATTAGGCATAATTGTGGTGGGTTTTTCTTTTGTGAATTCCTGAGACTAAACAACCAAAACTATGCCTCCTGAGGGCCTCCTGAGTAGCAGCATAGAAAATGGATTAGTCTGAATCCCCTGGAATAGTATTAGAGAGTGACAGTAGAAATGTAGACAGCTGTGCAAGGAAAAAAGCAAGTTGTGCTTCAAAGCAAGTATTGGGGATTGGGGCACTGGTGCATGTGTAAATATCTGTTGCTTAAATGGTACCTTCAAGTAATTTCAGTCTCTTCTGTTCTTGAATGGCAACACAGTTAACCATCTCCTTTTATTACTTCAAGTCATTACTTGAAATACTTTCAAAAATTATTTCTTGAAGAAACATCAAACATGTAAAGGAAAGAAAACAAGAAAACACAATTGTTGCCATCTTCCTCTGAAAAGAGCTCTTATATTCAAAAACTATCTAAAAATAAATAAATGCTTTAAAATAATGATTAATGCAAAATGTTTAAACAACAGATGCAATTTTTTTAGTATGAAACACTGACCAGGAGTACACATCTGATAGATGTGTATCTAGTAGATTACTATGCATGTTTTAGTCACTTATGTTGGGATTTTTTCTTAATATAGGTTTTGGTCACATACAAAGATGCTTGTAGTGAATGAATTTTAAACAGATAAAGTTCAGTGAAAGAATTTTCCCTCCAAGCATTTACTTTTTACTTTTGGGCAGAAGGCAGTCGTAGAACTTCTGTGCTGCTTACTGTGACTTCTCCAAATAGAAGCTGACTGCCTCCTTAAGTCAGGTCAAATATGTACATGCAGCTGTTTTGTGAGGAGGACTATTATCCTTTAGGGCCCTCTAGGGACTGAACTGCAATTGCCAAATTTTACTGCAGACAGAACAGAGGTTTAGAACTGAAAGCTTTTATTTGGCCTCATCAACCATCAAATGGTTTCTGCCTGAAGATAAAGATCTGGATCTTTGTGTCTACCTCCTTCTCATAGTGCATGAGTCTTTCAGTGATGATCAGAACCAAAGGGTTTCTTTTGTTTGCTGTGCTGGCAGCTGATACGGCGTAGATGAGTGATGCAGATGCAAATGTGTCCCGTTAATCAGAGCAGGTTGTAAATCAGAAGTGTGATTTCTGCTGAGGAAAGTGTCTTAGATTGAGCTTAGCCATCTCAAATATTTATGGACTTCCAGGTGATTCAGACTGCTTGTGTAAGTACAGAATAACTGAGTGGAGCCCTAGACAAAACATTGCCTTATTGTTATCCTCTGTTTAGAAGGGGAGCAGTCTGGGAAAAGTTGGCTGGACAAGAGGAGAGTGGGAGGGAAGTGGTTGTGCACTGAGTCCCTGTCCTGCAGTGGTGGTACCTCTGGATCACACCAAATGCAAACCATGCTCCTAGGGGCAGAGCACCTACCACCGGGATGGCTCTCCTGCTGTGGGAAACACTTGGTCACTGGCGTTAGAAGGGCTTCAGAAGGAATGTTCCCAGGAACCATTATATGGTCTTTTCCTCTTGCCTCTGTTAGGCAAAAAGTGTCATGTGAAGGTTTTACAAAATGAGGGCACTGGCTTAGTCCAGAAGAAGAGAAGGGCCAAAGTCCACAAGCTAAAAGACATGGCAGTGGGCTAGGGAGTCTGGAATCACAGCCACAGACCAGCCAGCAGCTGGAAAAATACACAAATGAGCTGAGGACATCTTAAAAAGTGAGGAGAGATTGCCTCTTTCTCAAGGATCCCAGTATGCCCATGTTCTGGTAACTAAATGTGCCTGAGCTTTGAAATACATGGCTAAGTTCTAGCTTGCCTCTTCCTTCCTGTATCAAGTGTCTGTGTCATCCTCACTCTGCACCAGAGCAAATTAATACTAAATAGGAATGTTAAGGTCTCATGGCCACTGCAGACTGATAGATGGAGCCATCTGGTTAATGGAGATACCATAATGAATGCATTAGTTCTTAAGTATAGCATGGCAGATACTTTATCATGTAACTGGGGAAAAAAAAAAAGGCCCCAGTGAGGACTGAATTTAAGCTGCTGTCTGTTTTCTACAGCACAGGGAAGCAAAGCTGAATTATTCCAGAACCTCACATACTGCTGCTGTCATCAGAGGAAGAAATGCTGGATGTGCTGGGAAAATTACGTAAGCATTAGAAATGGAATAACTTTCATATTTGAAATTACTTTTATTAAGTAATTTGAGAGACTGTTAAGGCAAAAATATTCTGACACATATTTAAACACAGTGCTGCTTGTGTAAATCCAGCCTGTAGGGATATTGGTACTTTTTGTTTAGCTTTTAATCTTTGTAAGGACAGAAATTGCTCTTTTATTATGTGTAGCGTTTTAATAAAGTAAAGTCACTCAGTGAAGGTCCCTCAGTGTGAGCTGTCCCTTTAATACTGATACTTCCTCTTGAACAATATGAATTGTGCAAAAACTTTTGTGAGCCCTAGCACGACCCCAGGAGTGGGGACCCCCCCTGTGTGTGCCCTCTTAGAGAGCACGGCCACAGCTCCTGCCTCTGGGCTGCTGCCAACCCCCACCCTCGGGTTCCTGCCTGGAAGGCAGCAGTGATGGGCCTGAGTCACCTGTAGGAGAGGAAGGACTTGAGGTTAGTGATGGCATGCTGCCTCAGCAAGGGTCCTGAAGCTGGATTATGACATAAAAGAGAAGCAAAAAGACTCTGCTCTAGCTGGATTGTAAAGTAGTGGGTTCCCTTAAAAAAATTAGAAAAAAAAAAAAAATTTATATTTACACTCTAAGGAAAGGCTTCAAGGCTGGATCAAAAAAAAGACTATGATGTTCTCTAAGGCATTGGAGTAGAAGAGTAATAGACAAGGTTTAAGATACTCTGGATATCTTGTGGGAAAGGTTATGAAGGAAGGAGGAGGGGGTGTGATTATTAAGCGACAGAGGGAGTGACCTAAAATGGAAGATTGCAGTGCTCTGACGTTGAATTCACAGTTCTCCATTGAATGCTGGTGTAAAATAACTGTGTTTAAAGAAGCCAAACATGTTGAAGCACTAAATGGGCAAGAGTAAGAGGAGGATGGGCACTTCACCTTGCTGTAAAGCTGAGTGAGGTGACAGAAGGAAATAGCTCGAGACTCATCTCACCACCCCTAGTCTCCAGTTCAAGGTTGGGAGACTTTATGCCGAGCTCCATGGTCGTTTAAGTACAGGAGGCTCCTTCATAGTCAGAGTGACTACTTTATATATAAATTCCTACATCATAAACACCTACATTTACTAGATCAGTCCCACCATGTCCTACATGTTCCCTATCTACATGGAATGTTTTCTCAGCCGTGCCTGAATCATAGAGCTCTGAACTCTGTTAGCTCTGTTTGCTTTGATGTAATACAGATAATAATTTCCAGGATAAAATCTCTTTTTTTGAATACATTTAACGTCTTTCAGAAGAGTCTAAAACAGAGAGTCTAGAGTCTTAGAGTCTAGAAACTCAAAGAGCATTAACTTAGAGCATTTTTCAAGTTCATCTTACTTGCAGTCCATTACAGAGAAGTGACAATTGAGGTATGACATGAAGTAATTATACTGATTGTGTTGTATGTGCTCTGCAGGAGCTGACTGATTTGCTGAGGATATTAATTTCAAAAGTCAGACAGCAAGAGATCAGCTGAGATGAAAGATCACTGCAAAGTGACCTCAGATCAGGAAAAAAGAAATAGAAGAGAGAAGAGTGTGGCCCAGCTGAAGAGTTCCATGCTGCACGGTGTAGCAGTGAACTGAAGCAGGTGCATTTTAACACCAAAGGTGCTTTCTATGGAACTGACTGCAGATGTCATCACTACAGCTCAAAGTCACCACTGGGGATTCCCTTTATGGTCATGGAGATAAGTGGAGTATAATACAACTGTTTAGGTGTCTAAATTAGCTTGTGATAAATCCCAAATTCCCTGGTTTATGGAGGGAGTGTAGAGTGACTAGCTGGGCCATCACATTCAGTGTGCTGGCCCACAGTTCAGTGTTCCACCCTGAGGGAGTGGGTGAAATGCAGGTGCAGCCCCAAACTGAGCTACCACCTTCCTTATTCATACACAGCCATGTATAAGGCCTGATCATCACTCTGTGGCATTACACCTCATGAGCAGGGAAATAATAGCTGAGTTACAGACTGTTTAACATCCCTTAGAGACAGCATGTAATGAGATCAGGTTGATAGGGATTCTCTGAAAGAATAGGTACAGATTAACTTTTGTGAATAATAAATCTAGTGAACTTAATTTCTTTGACCTCTAAAACAATTTTCACAGTCACAAAAAGTTAATCAGAATGTAAAAGCTCTTTATCAAATGTTCACTGTTGAACATTGAACCAGTATTGGATTTGCGTACTTGAATTGCTGTGCAGCCCTGAATAGACACATTAGAAGTGGTTTAATCCAATTATACTTCGGCTTTAGCTTAGTTTGTCAATCTAGCAGTGCAAGTCAAACAGCGTTCCCTTTGGGATTTTCACTGCTTTGCTTGGGTAAGTTTGTTAGCAAGGCATAAAGTAACTGAGTCTGAGGGACTTTGGGAGCCATGGAGTTCTTCCTGAGGATGCCAGAACCTGGAGGTAAGCAACAGTAACCTGCAAGCGGTTCTCAGTGTAACACAACAGTACAAAGATAATGTCATGAAGCTTGACTGGGCAGCATGTTCATTGAATCTGGGTACTGACACTCAGAGAAGAGGTAAGCAGTAGTAAAACCATGATTTTGTGCTAACAGGAACACACCCCACACCCCCTTACTCAATATGTTCCACATGGATTCATCTGCCATTTGTCAGAAAAAGTGTCAAACTACTTTAGCTTCACTAAAGTGTTGAACTTGGCCAAAAAACAATATTCTGGTACACCTAGACCAAAACAAACGTCTGCAATCATCAGGGTTATCACTGCTACTGACTCACAAACTTCATGCAAAAACACAGACACTCCCTGAGCTGAAGGCCCTGGGCTCAAGGGTATTGAACACGTCCAAGGATCCCTGGCCCCTTGTGGTTTTGCCTGCTAGGGCTCAGTCTGTACTGAAGAAAAGCCTGACCTATCCAGCCTGTCCCAGGATAACCATCTAGGCTGCTTTCTGTAGTGAGAAACAGGCATTTGTTCCCTCTATCACTGTGCTGTTTGCATCCTGACAACAGAGAGGCAGTTTGAACAAGAGGTTTAGGGATTTGGCAGCAAAAGTAAGTGAAAAGACCACCTTGTTTACTGGTTATGGTTGTATCCTTGCATGGCACCATTAATTGCATCAGTACTCTGTGCAGCATAGGTACTATCCACAGGTGATAGTGAGAAGGGATGCCAAGTAATTCATGGCCATCAGGAATCTTTTCTTACTTCCCACACGCATGGAAATGAGGTGACACATTGCAGTTTAGATGGAAGGATGCCTTTGCAGGGAATTTTTCAATGTTTATGTAGTAGGAGTAGACATCAATCCCTGGCTTTCTCTATGGCAAAGCATTTAGTCCTATATTATTCCCTCTTTGAAATGGGGACAGTAATTCTTGGTCATCTCCCAGCAGAGTTACGGGAGTAGATAGTACATCTTGAAGTCTATTTATGTCCCGTGTGATGGAAACCATGCATGACCTGCAAATAGGCAGTAGTATTTCCTGTCCCTGAAAATGGCAGTTTATCTCTTGCTGCTGTTTCTCACACAGCTTAATCTATGCTTGGTTGGCTATGACATAAAGCACAACTGGGCAGTTTAGATATATAGTACTATTAATATGAAATTTAAGTTAAGAAGATAAAAAACATCAAAACATTAGGGATAGAATTTACTCTTTTTTGATCAGCTTTCTTCCTGCATTTTCTTACTATTAATTTTAAACCAGAAGTGTTTCTTTCATTCTGTAGTAATCACCCATCTCCAAGAAGTGAAAATACTCTCGCAAAACTAATAAATGAGAATCTATTTGCAAAGATATTTATTTATGCGCCTGGCACTTCAGGGTGCTTAGAGGGTAATCTCAAACTGTGAGCTCTGCACTGTGTAAATTTAGAAGCGATTTTTCTAAATGTCAAGTATTTATTACATGAAAAAAACATTTGGAGTGTAGAGCAGGTCCCCAGTGATATACAGTGCATTTGGGGAATGACTTCTTGGATGAACAGAAATAATATTTGAGAGATGAAAAGCAAATCTTCTATTTGAAATTGGTTTTGTACATGGAAAGGAGCTTGAACAAAGGTAGAAGCCCAGTTCAGTACTTTGTTTTTTCTTATGCATAAAATAGTACTTTTCCAAACCTTATAACCTTTATAGCAATCTGTCTTTTCTCATCCTGCAGCACTTCTACCACCTCTGCTTCTCCTTCTTATCCTCATATCAGCTCTAGCAGACTCCATTCAGACCACAGAATGCAGAATTTATTCACGTAGGATTTTACCCACATAATGCCTTACCATAAATGTCCACATATCTCTAAGTGTGAAGCGGTGAAGTGCAACTCTCCAACTGGAGGCTGATGATATGGAACATAAGGAACACGTGAGAAGCCTGTGATGGCTGATGTTTTGCATGGAAATATGAGAATCATCCGAAGCAAGGGATGGAAAAATTGAAGGTGGCCTTAAAACGACATCAGCCAGCTCCCTCAACACTTAGTGGTGCATCCCCTTGAGGCTCAGGGCTTTATGTATGTCCCCTTGTTTAAGTGCTCTCTAACCTGATTCTCTTCCACCAAGGTACATCTTTCTTGCTCCAATCTTTCACGCTGGTCTCTGGGGATTCCTGAATTGTGTCCTTTTAGCAAAGGCTGAGGTGAAGACATGAAGTCATTCCCTGTCAGCCCATGTGGGGAGCATCTACAGTGCTTGTTCATCTGATGACAGTAAGTCAAGGTGTGTGGATAGAAGTCCTATGTTTTATTAGTTCATCTAATGAAGCTGGGGGAAAACTTTCATCTGAAAGCTTTGCTTCATGTCTGAAAGAGATGCTATGAAGTTCAAAACAGTTGCTCCAAATTCAGTTAGGTACATAGGAGCTCTACTACCTACGGAGGAAAAGGCAGCTAAAGAATTATGGGTTAAAGAAAAGCTGAAAACATATCTTGCAAAGGAGATAAGTAATTTACAGCCTGTGAGGAAAGTGGAGAGGTTAGTGGTGGAAAGGATATAGCAGCTGAAAGATACACACACAAAAATAACCCCAAAAATAAACAAACAAGCAAACAAACAAAACACAACAAACCTTAGAAGCCAGAAAAATGAAAATGCTGATTTGACTCAAGGATGGTTTTTGAGACACTTTAAGTCCTGGTTTCATGTTGGAATAGAGTTCATTTTCTCCCTAATACCTGGTACAGCGCACTGTTTTGGATTCAGAGTGAAAATAATGTTGAAAACACACTGATGGTTTGGTTGTTGCTGAATAGTGCTTGCACTGAGCCAAGGATTTTTCAGTGTCTCATGCTGTGAAAGTGAGGAGATAGCTGGGACAGAGAAGAGCCAGGACAACTGATGAAACTGGCCAAAGGGATATTGCACACCACAGAACCTCATGCTCAGGATATAAACTGAGGGGAGTTGACCTAGAGGGGCAGAGCTCATCTCAGGGATGGGCTGAGCATCAGTCAGCAGGTGGTGAGAAATTGTATTGTGCATCACTTTTTTCTCCTGGATTTTATTTCTCTCTTTTTCTTTTTGTAATCTTCCTTTTTTCATTGTAATTAGTAGTAAGCAGTAGCAGTAGTAATATTTTATACCTTATCTAAATTATTAAACTGTTCTTATCTCAATCCCTGGCTTTTACTTTACCTTCTTCTCCTTATCCCACCAGGGATGAGGGGGCAGGGAGCAAGAAAGTGGCTGTGTGGCACTTAGTTTCCAGCTGAAGTTAAATCATGACACTGTATTAAACTGAGAACTGTGCACTATCATGCTGAAAAGCCTTCAAGAAAGAAGAGGGAAAGGCAAAGGCAAAGGAAAAAACTCAGAGAAAGCACCACCCAAGTTTAAAAGGACAATGGAAGAAACTACTAGACCTTGACATAAGTCATATCCAAATGGAAAACCCAGAAAAATCTGGCAATCGAAAAGTAGGTCTCTAATGATATGGATCAAATTCAAGTGGCAAATTGCTAACAAAAAACATTTTCAGATACATCCAAACCGTGTTGTCTGCCAGAAATTTAGTGCAGCTTCAAGTAAGATAGTTAAGAAGTAGAAAGATTACTCAGCAAAAAGAAGAAAAAGCTTAGATGAATGCAGCTCATTAAGGAAAAGGTGAAGGAGCCCCTTGAAACAGATGAAGAACAATCTCAAACTGAAAAGGTTTTGAAACAAATCAATACATTGACAGGTAAGAAGGCAGAACATCAAGCAGCACTGCAGAGACTCAGCTTGAAACTGCTAATTTGTGAACTGCAATGCATCTGGTGTCGGAGGAACAGACAATGGCCAGTATAACTTCAGACTCTCTAAAAGAGGCTCCAGGGTGATCCTGAAATCTACAGAGAATAACACTAATGTTTTTACCTGGCAAGATCAGGAGGAACTGTGAGAGAGCTGTGCTGGGTAGGATTCCACATGCATTTTTTCCCAGGGAAGTCACATATCACAGATGCGGTGGAAACTTCTATAGGATTATACAAGCTTAGTGTGTGAGGGTGGTGCAAGTGGAAGATTTTGCCAAACAATTTTGTGTAACAATAACTTCAGATTTCTAAGACATGCAAAGGTCATGTTCTCCCAGTTTTAAGCTAGAAGGTGGAAAAGGACAGAAATAATGGAGAGCCTTCACTGTGGAAGGAAGCTGTCAGTGGGCTGCCACAAGTGTACATTGGACTTTACCATTCAGTACATTCCCCACAGACCTAGCCAAGGCTGTCCAGCAGATTGACAAAAGAAAAAAGGGCAATCAATATTAATGCTGAGCTCAGAGATGAAGAAGGGTGTTGTGTTCCTAGATAACTGGATGATCAAACAGGAAATGAAAATTTAATGGCAGTGAGGGCAAAGTAGGGGGAAAAAATAACTCATAGCTATTTGTCCTTAGGAAACAGATCTTTGAGTCACTTTGGATAACTTTCTGAAAACATTAGCCCAGTATTGAGCAGTGATCAAAAAAGTAGCTAGGATATTTTTACTTGCTTTGAGCACAAACCAGGAGTTCTCATTGTGTCACTCTGTATTGCCCCAACGCACATAGTTTGAAGATCACATGTTCTTAGTCACCTTGTTTTAAATAGATCATAGCAGAACTAGAATGAGGAGTAGAGTGATGAGGATTATTAGGTTATAGGATGACTTCCTGATGAGAAGGCACTATAGATGTTGAAACATGCAAATATGCTAGAGGAGAATGAGTAGAGCATCATAGACTCAGAGAATTTTTTGGACTGGAAAAGACGTTAAAGATCATCTAGTTCCAACCTCCCTGCTGTGGATAGGGACACCTTTCATTAGATCAGGTGTTCACAGACTCATCCAACCTGTCCTTGAACACTTTCAGAGAAGAGAAATCTGTCAAATGAGGGATAATATGGAGGATGTTGAGCACAGGATGATTATTTACCAGATTTCATAACACAAGAACTCCTGAAAAGTCAACAAAATTATCAGACGATAAAGATAAAATAATCAAAAGGCAATGTTCTTCCCTGGTGTACTATCATATTATGCAATACACTCTGTTAGAAACTAAAAATATAAAACTACTCAAATCAAGTCAGTCAACTTCATCACTGGTCTGGATAAAGCCACTGACTCAAAAAGCTCCTGAAATTCACTTTGCCTTAAATTAAGGCTGTTCCAGGAATTTGAGCCCTATTTCTTACGCCGTTTTCCCCAGCAAGCTCTGTAGGAGGGCAGGCAGATCACTGGCCTGACCCAAAATGGCTTTTCTTATGTTCTTGCAGAGCTCTGGCCTTTACTTTCCCCTTCCATCTGCCAGGCCACCACTTTCTAGGGATCTTTTTTATGACTAGTCAGTATAATTTGATATGATGAAGCTAAGCTTTCTGAAAAAGGTGATCCTTCCCTTCTGCACAGCCCTGGTGAGATCCCTCTGCAGTGCCATGTCCAGTGCTGGGCTCCCCAGTACAAGAGAGAGATGGGTGTACAGGAACAGGTTGAGCCAAGGGCTATGAGGACAATGCAGAGCTTGGAGTACCTGAAATACAAGCAGAGGAGGCTGAGAGAGCGCGGACTCTTTGGCCTGGAGAACAGAAGGTTCAGGGGGATCACATCAATTTACATCACATAAATAACTAATGGCAGGAATACCAAAGACAAAGCCAGGCTCTCCTCAGTGGTATCCAGGAGAAGGGCTTGAGGCAATAGGCATGAAATGAAAACCAAAAAATTCTGTTAACATATAAGAAAAAGCTTTTCATTTTGAGAGTAACTGAATACTGAACAGGATTTGACCATGACAGAAACATACCCTACCAAAGAATTTCCCACTCCAGACCCCTCCTAGATCACAGTACAGTATTTTTTAGCCTAAAAGATCTGGGAAAGTACTTTGTGTGGTACAGCCACCCAGCTGTAGGGGACTGAGAGCTGAGAGGAAAAGTCAGCGACAGCAAACCTGTCATGCACTCCAGCAAGCATCATCAAAGCAGGACTGCTGGAGCAAAAAGTATGCCTGCAATTACCATGTCCAGTTTGCAAAATACATTTTAAAGGTATGATTGTAATGGTTGACAGTAAGTGGCTGCCAAGGTATTTTTGCAGTATTTGAACAATAGCTAGAGATGGGAATGGAGACTTCAGACAGCAAAAGCTTCCCATATTGCTCAATTTTCCATGTATTATAAAGCTCGTTGTACAAAAGGGCAGAGATCTTCTAGCTCATACATTTCTTGGACACTCATGAAGTCTATAAGGTGTCTTAAGTTGGGAAATCTGGGCTTCAAACCTTCCCCTTAATTTGGAAAATATGGACTTTGAATCTGGGTCTTTCTCAGATCTTGTATATGACCTCTACCCCACTGCCAGGTACACAGACACACACCCCCATATGAATTTCTGCAAGATTCTTGACCCAGTCTGGCCCAGACGGAGTTCAGTATCTTCAGAGTAGCCCTGGGGGTGCTGTGCTTAGGATGTGTGACTAAAACAGTGTTGATGATGCACTGATATTTTGTCTGAACAGCGCTTGCAAGGCTTTCTCTTTTTTTACCGCTCTGACCCATCAACAAGTCTGGCTGAGGACAGGAATGACACTGGGAAGGAACACAGTTGGGACAAATTACCTGAACTGGCCAACAGGATATTCCATACTATGCAATGTCATGTTCAATCAGCTCAATCATCAGATTGAGATAAAGGATGAATAAAGACTGAGGTAAAGGACTAAGAAAACTTCCAAGGTGGTCATTGTTCAGAGACCAGGTGGGCCTCCATCTGGCTGTGGGGCATAGTGCATAATTGCCCTTATTTTTCCTGGAGTTTTCCCCTGATTTTTCCTTCACCTACTAAAATGCCTTTGTCTCCACACACCAATTTTCTTTGGTTTTTCCTTTTTTGTCCCCCATCTCACTGGCAGTGACAAGGACAAGTAAGCATTTCTGTAGGTGCTTGGCTGCTGGCCGAGTTCAACCCACCACACTTCTCCTTCATGAAAATGTATTTATATGCTGTCTGTCAAGTCTGAGACATCTTCCTGTCTCACTGACAGTAGCAGAGAGTAACTGCAGGACAGTTCTTGGAGAAAGCAGCATCTCTCCCCTTGCAGCTCTACCATGCACCCTGTGTCATTCCCTGCAGAAAGGCTCCATGCAGGCTGTCTTTGCCTTGCAGTTCACATCACCCACCACAGGGAGACAGCTGCAATACATCTCTGGAAAAGAAACCAGCCCAAAATGTCAAGCTGAGGTGAATGTAGGGAAACTATGACATGACACTGTGTAGAGATGTGGCTGCTGTGGACTTGCCCTTTCCAGAAGCAATGATTTTGGTTGCTGTGGATGGAAGCCCACAAGCAACTTTTCCCTGTGGCCAGCTCATGGGCCTGGGCAATGGCCTTTACTGTTAGCCAGAGCACTGCTGCCCTTAGAGTGGAAGGAGGGAACCTGGGATGAAGGATACAGTATGCTGTGGACAGGAAAATTCTTATGGCTATGGTAACTCAACACTGTTGGAGACATCGATTTTTCCATCCTTGTGCTATAGCTTTCCTGGCAGAAGCTGAGAATTTCACTTGAATTGTGCTTTACATTGGTACCCCATAATGTGTGACCTTCATTTTGTGGGGACTTAATCTGAAATCTAGACTGGGAAAATACCTGGACTTGAAATCAGTAAGTCGCTTAAAAGTACACAGTGCTAAACACCTTCCTAGTGGACCCCTGAGACTGCTTCTACTTCTGATCTTGACTGCTGTGTTCTATGGCCCTGAATTTCAAGCAGGGCTGAAAATGCCTCACCTCCTGCAGGGGTGTTGCGAAGGACCATGAAGAACAGCAGAGGGTGGTACTCTAGAGTAAATTAAAAATTCAGACTCATGAAAGCAGATAAACTTGGGAAAACAAATGCAGGGCATCTGAAATGCTCTAGCAGTGAGCAGTAGTGATTCCTGAAATGCTGTTGGGTGTATGCACTCAGTAAGACAAGGTACATGAACTTGCAGCTCAAATCCACGGGATTATGCATGAGCATGAAGAGACGAAATGAAGACTGAAGATACAATTTTATTTTTGGCACTTCCTCGTTCTGCATGTGTGACTGCACTCAAGTAAGTGTCTCTTAGAGTAGTCTATTCTATGTAAATTACTTTAAATGTTTTGGCAATATCCAGGCTTCCCCTGGGGAAGGATTCTACAATGAAAACTTCTAATACTTGTTAGGGCACCAGCAAAACTCTCTGTCTATCCACGCAAATGTTCATCCTCTCCAAACATGGGAATTTATATCCTCTGGATTCCTTCCCTTCCAGCAGTTGGCTTAAGCAAGCCTTGGCCAGGAGCAGGTCCCTCCCAACACCAGGTGTGCTCCAGCAGGACATGATCTCCATGCAGCATTGGGTCCTTGGTGACTGCCACCAAGATGGGGATGTCAGCCACAAGTGTCTCCATGCCCCATGGGTGCCTAAATGTGATTGAGAATTTACAGGAAATGTTCAGACAACTAACTAATGGAAAACAGACCAGTCTCAAAGTGCCCAGTAACCCACTTACATGTGGGACCTTGCACCTGCAAATAGGACTTTGAATGTCAGCCCTGCAAGTGCTCTGATCATGAGTGATGGGCTTAGACTGGTGGGATTTGGCCCAGACCCCAGCTGAGAAGGTTCCAGTGGGCTGGGAGGAGTGGTTTCCTACCAGCAGTTTTCTGAAAGTTCCTGGGATGCTTCTGTGGCTGTGCCCAGACCCCTGTCAGCCTGTGGGGCAGTGCCCTGCAGCCTGCGGCCTGGCAAGGCCAGCCCCACCGTGATGGACGGCTTTCCACCATGCTCTCCGCAGGCCTCAGACAAAGTGTGCTGAGCAATTCAACCTCACAGTCAAACCCCAGAGAGTCTTGTGGGTATTTCCCCCATGCACTTGAAAAAACACAGATGTTCCCACCCAGCATACTGTGAAAGTGCCGGATTCATTTACTGATGTAACAGCAGAAAGGAGCTGAAAAAGGGAGGGGAGGAGAGAAGGCCGGAGCCTTTGGCTG
>VRYO01002734.1:20497192-20517227 GCA_009812075.1 Sialia sialis
AAAAAAGAAAAAAAAGAAGGAAAACAAGGTTCTGGCTGCATGGGGCAAAACAAACTAAATATGAGAGTATAAATTCTCAGTGATCTGGAGGATTGTTATTGTTGACTGTGGGAGCAGTTTGTATATTTGGAGGCGCTCATATGTAAGCTCACAGAAGCAGCTTGGTGGGGCTCGTTGGAGGGCAGGACAAGTGCCCAGCCATCAGTGGGGGATGCCGCTCTTGGTGCAGCTGCTGCCTGCAGTTATTAGGATGTGAAATACAGTTCTGAGGTCAGCTGCTGGCTCAGCACTAAACAGCTTTCAGTAACTATATATGAGCATAAGGCCCCTAGATCAAACACTGAAAAGTTTACACAGCCACTGTCCACTCTCCTTTCAACCATGAGGGTGCTCTTGGACTCACAGGGGTGTGGGTTTTTGAGGTTTTCTGCAATCTTCTTATCCCCTTGGCAACTAGGTTTATTTATTTGCTTTTCTATTTATTCCCAGGACTGAGAGCTCTGCCACATGCTCCTCTGTGTTCTGAGTAACCCCAAACACCAAAGAGCCAAGAATAACTCCTTTGCTGCAGTCAGTGCTTGATACAGGCACTTCTTTAATCTACTGAGTGAAGCAATCAAAGACGGCAGAAAGCACTGAGCCAGGTAGCTGGTGGCAGAGTGGGAGCCTGAAAGACAGAAAACCTATCACAACCTCCAGAGGTCAATGTGCATTTCAAAAAGCACACTGTGCTGCGGGTCTCTACCCAGAGCCACCAAGGGTGTCCACCATCCCCTAGCAGAGCTGGCTCTCCCTGCCCATACACTGCCAGATGCCACCAAACAGGGGTCTCACATTGCTTTAGGGGCAAGAAATTACATTTAGCATTGGCTCAACTTTTCCAGTAACTAGATCCAGAGAAAGATTTAAGTAGTCTGCAACAGGCAGGACATCAGCTCCTTATTACACTTGTCCTGAAAGACTGTTGACACTGATGCCTATGAAGTACTCGAAACGAGACATTATACATGCCCAGAGCTGTTATTATTACAGGAAATACTCACATGAAAGCTCATTTGTGCTTTTTTTAACCAGTCTGGATGTTGAAAGGTAGTAGAAAACCTGGCGTCTGTAATCACTGCAACATGAAAAAGGCTGTGTTCACTCTCAATTTCTAGAGACTATCTAGAGACTATCCTACCCACCACATGGTGGACCAAGTTGAATCTGTTTTGCTTTGCTGAGGCCAATGGCTGATGCTAGGTTCCAGGCAAACTCTGGACCAGTTGCAGGACTTTTCTCTTGGGAAGCACATAAAGCACCAAGATGCACAAGGACATATCCCAGCCTAATGGATATACATGTATCATCAGCCCATGTTAGGTGTAACAGCAAAAAGAGAAAACTGCCTCCATGCCGAGGGGAAGCGGGAGGCTGAAGTCTGAACACTTACTAGAGGAAAGTGGGGTAAGAACAGCACCCTACCTTGTTTGAAAATGTAGGTGCTTTTCTGCTGTGAAGAATAGTTGCAGAAATTCTCCCTGGGTGACTCAAAGATGTAAACTGCCCTCCTGCCCAGGCCCTACCTTCGGGTTCCAGCATACCTGCCTGTGTGTTAGAGTTGCAGAGGGTTTCAGCACAGCCCAAGCACTGCCCACACCTCCTGCTTTCATATCTAGGCTATAGGACTTCCAATCTGGGGCTGCCAGCTACTGGGATGAGAAAAGCAGCCTCCTACTACCCTCACACCCGCTCCAGTGCTTGCACATCAGCAAAGGTAAGAACAAGGATGAAAAAGGGGTAAAGTGATTTCATCCCTATCAGATGGAGGTAACAGTAAGTTTTTCTGTCAATTCCCAAGTGCGAGGAAGAGTGCCTGTACAACATGGAAGTACTGTCCTTACCCTGAATGTTATTCATATGAACTGAAAAATTTGTTTGCTGTTACTCACTCCAGAAAACTTGTACCTTCAGTGAAAATACACAAGTAGACATTAGAGAAGTAATATAGAAAACAGTAGCTACTTTCATGGGGCTCTGCTCTGCTGTGGGTCTTTATTGTGTTTGAGAAGTATGTTGCATGCAAAAGAAAACTTTAATGTTCAGAGAAGACATCAACTTCCACTACTGCCTCCTGGAAGAGTAGGAGTGGAGAAGGCAGAATGGAAGTTCCTTGTTCCCATTCTGCTGCATTTACACTGACGTTCAGCAGAGAACACAAAGTGGGGTGGCTCTCCTGTTTTAAAAGGAGTTTGAATACTGGAATTCTCAGCAAAAAGGCAAGTTATAGTCTCTCCTAACCCCCACTCCAGCCAAAGCCTTCATGTAGCTTCTGTAATACCAACAAGCCTTTGGGAACTAGTTTTTCCTAGAAAAATAAGTTCATGCACCAAGTCAGCTGTTAACTTTGCAAGGTGCCGTCTGAGATAAGGGCTCACATGCACTATTTCTCTGCTACATAACTACTATGTTTTATAAAGCCAAGTTTTAAGGTACTTCAGGCATTCTGACATTTTGTAACTGCATTAACTAGTATATGGAAGCAAGATTAATTTTTATTAGCTTGAAGTATCATATTTTATTCAAGTGATAAGAAATATCATAATACATTATGCATCTGCCAGTTACAATCCATTTTAATTGGTTTCAAAACCTAAGCAGTAAATGAGTAAGACAGTTTATCTAGTTAAACTGAAAAAACAGCATTCCACACAGCCAGTACTAGAGATGTCAACCGTATAATAATTCCAGCATTATGTTGTTATGGCTTTCCAGAAAGCCATGAAATTAACAAATTAGAACACATCAAGAGCCATTTTCCAAAGATTTATTGAAGTAGCGACAGGTTGCTCATACTGTGCTGGAAAAAGCAGTTTTATTGAATTCAGATACTTAAAAACAGTATTGCAGCACAAGATATTGCTATTTGTAAACTAGACTCCATTGTAAACTCTAATCCTTCAGGGAGAGTCAGTTTGCAAGATCTAAGACCTATTTCCTAGCATAATCATCTTGCGCTCATGGAAAAACTGCAGAAAGGCACTTGAAAGCTGTTTCTTCCTTTAAGACATGGACTTTTTCAATCTTGCTGGTAAGAATTTCTCCTTTTTATGCGTCTTCACTTCAGCTTTACTCCAAGTCATCGTGATGCTGGGAAGTTTCATTAATAACCTAATGAAAAACAGAAATATTTGCATTAAGTTTTCATGTTTTTAAGAAGTGGGTTTTTTAAAAAGTGGAACATCCACTTCCAAAATGTGATTAAGTGGGTATCAGCTCTCACTTACGAGAAATTCTAGTTTTTAAATAGCATACAGAAACGATTCAAGTTTTTTTTTATTCACACCAACCACAGCACCTCATCTTATGCAATTACCTCTATTTACTGCCACGTGTTTTTCTATGGAAATATTTTGAGAATCTCAGCTGAACTTAAATACTCAGTACACAGTTAACAGTCAGAAAGCTTTACTATCAGATGAAATTAGATTTTTTTTTTTCCAGAGAAACCTGTTTTATATACCTGTATGTTCACACAGCTTGAGTGCCAGGTGCTGTTCTATTCAATACTTACTACCACATATAAGCTGCAGTAAGCAGTAGGCAAACTTAAGGATTTAAGGTAACCAGCTGTGATAGAAATAAAATCGAAGTTACCACCAACCTGTCCATCTCTAGTTTCGACGGTCTTAATTAGAAGTGTTCTCTTTGAGTGAGTGTCAACCATTGGCTGAGACTCAATGTTGGTTTCTGCAGAAGAAGATTTATTATTACCAATAGTCTAGATGAAGTGCCTCCTCAAAGAAATGAGGTGTAACAGATTTTAGTGTCTACTTTCAGAATCCCAATTTAGTATAAAAAGAAGTCTCCTGCTCTGAGTAAGCCAGGTCATCTACATTTTCTCTCCATGCCCCTTGAAGCACTTTCAGCAGGAATCCAAACTGATTACTTGCTATGTACCCATATTATAAAAATGTGTCCAGGAACGTAAGAGCTGCTACCATCCAAGGTTAAAATAATTGCAAATACTGTAGTTAGACCCAAGAAGAGTATTCACAACCAACTGCACTTATACAAGTTCAAAATCCAGCATAAAAGCAACTACTCAGAACCCTCATGCTAATGATAGAGCAACTGCCTGAAGTGTAATAGCAGAAACAGCTTACCTCTCAGGTTCAAAGCAGCAAAGGTTGGAATAGGCATGTTAATCCTGAAGGAAAAAAATGGATAAAATCAGACATGGCTATAAAGTATCTTCTAAAAATTCCTGGTTTTAGAAAAGTGTCTGCATGTGATTACCTGCTCTCTTCACCCTCCAGCAGTTTTCTGTAGGTGGCAATCTCAATATCAAGAGCCATCTTTACATTCAGCAGGTCCTGGTACTCGCGGAGATGGCGAGCCATTTCTTCCTTCATGTTCTGAATCTCATCCTGCAGACGGCCAATAGTGTCTTGGTAGTTAGCAGCTTCAACAGCAAAATTCTCCTCCATTTCACGCATCTGGCGCTCCAGGGACTCATTCTGGAAGAGAATAGTGAAATCAAGTACTGCTGCAGTTCAGTCACTCTTCCCAACCCTCAAGATCCTTAACATCTTAAAGAAGGAAAGCTGTGTTACACTAGCATCCCTTCAGAAAGTGCCCAGACTTGTCCCAAATTTGTCATCTCTTTATCTTCCCTTTGCAAAGTCAAGGAGGATTATTCTGCTGCATGATCTGAGGTGTGCCACATAAGTGCTCTACCAGGTGGCAAAGCCACCCTTTACAGTAAGCCCAACACATGCAGTTCAAATCAGCATGCAGGCACTCCTTAGTAGAGGAGAATCGCAGGTGTGCTAAACACTGTTACATCCATTTCAAGTCTGTCTTTAAAGCAGTCATGTTCTAGCAACAGCAAAATTTGCACCTTTCACTGCTCCTCCAGGTTTTTTATAGCTTTAGCTGTATCTGACAGACAAGGCATAAACACTCTCAGAAAGAGCTAAATAAACAGTGAATATTGTAGCAAGAGAATGAACTTATTGTTTACAGCTTAAGACTAATTCAGTGTATCGATCTAGGCAGTACACTGTTGTGCATACACACAAATTGAGCTCACAGCATCCTTTTCAAAAAGTACTAATATGCTGCTGAATTGCATGGCAATCACCTGCATTCACATCCAAATTGACAATAACTGCAGTGCTTAAAGCCGCAATGAAGAACAACTTCTGTCTTCTACTTACACTTCCCTTGAGAGCATCAACTTCGCAGGTGAGAGACTGGATCTGTCTGCGGTACTCATTCGCTTCCTGCTTGGCCTGGCGCAGGGCATCATTGTTCCTGTTAGCAGCTTCAGAGAGATCTGCAAACTGGAAAACCCCAGGCTGGTCAGCATAACACTTCAACAGAACTGGTGAAGCAGACCTTCTGTGGACACAGCAGTTGAGGGCAACTGAAGGTATTACAAGGGTTAGCACCTGATATGCTTAAATATTAGTATTACACTTAAAGTGCCTCTCTGTTTCTAAATGTTGTATTAGAATTCATGGCAAACTTTCATACTTGTTTCCCTACCCTGCACATTTCCCATCATTTCACTCATTTCTCCAGTACTTCATCCAACATCTGCTTTCAGGCAAGACTTCCAGTGTGCACCCATTACTTTGCTACTCTAGTTATAGCATAAAACCTTTTCAGTTGCACCCTTCCCAGACTAGGATTTTAAAAAAGACTTTGTGTCATAGTTATGTTCATGTCCATTAGAGAGAGAGAGGGAACAGCAAGTGCTACAACAAAGCTGTTTAACAGAATTATGTCCAGTGCCTGATGCATTTTACTTACTTTGGACTTGTACCACTCTTCAGCCTCCTGAAGATTCTTAGCAGCAACACTTTCATACTGCTGGCGAACATCACGCAGGGCAGCAGTAAGATCAGGCTTAGAAACATCCATATCAATTTGGATGTGCTGTTCCTGGAGTTGGGCCTGCAATTCTCGGATTTCCTTAGAGAGAAGCAGACACTCAACATTATTGCACAAAAGCACACAGATCATACACAGGTGGGGACTCTGGGACAGAACCAGCAAAGAGCTTCCTTGCTAGACAGTCTGCATCTAAACACAGACCTCATTCCTCAGCTTACCTCATCATGAAGCTTCTTCAAGAAGACAATCTCCTCTTGCAGGGACTCAACTTTGCGCTCAAGATCAAGACGTGCCAGAGAGGCATTGTCAACATCCTGACCAGAGAGAAGAATGATTCATAATCTTACAAAATGGATGGAGAGAAGTCTTACAGCAAGTTCAGCAGCATACTGACTGATGCTACATCTGAGATTTTTGACAAGACAATAGGAAATTAAAAGCTGTAAAAAACCTTATTGCCACCTCCTACCTTAGCCTTAAACAATTATATGCACCTTTACTGTGAATTTGAAAACTATACCACATATGTTGATTACATCATCTTTGCTGACATGCTGCTAAGCATGATCAAGAAACACAGATCATAGTGGGTGTAAATCCTTTAGGTCCTTAAGTCAGAAGTCTGCAGTAAGCGCTTCTAGCTTGACTACACTGACAGAGTTGCAATTTGCAAATTTCTACTCTTTTAAGTGGGGCTGAAAACACATGCGCCTTCATGCCTGTCAGTGGGCTTAGCTTATGGACTCCTTGGTGAATTAGCACAGAGCCCCTTAGGTCTACAAACCACACTTTTAAAGCATATTGTAAAGCTGGTAAGGTACATATAACAACTGCAGCATTCACTTAATGCAGGTCAACAGATCTCCCTTGAGAAAAAGTCTGAGCATAAACACAAACTGAGCAACTCATCATTGCCTACACCCTCAGTTGCTGGCAAAGACTCCACCTTTTGCTGGACAGAGATAGTCTTAATCAACAGCAAAAATTCATTTACAGCATAACAGAAGACACGTCATGAATGTTACAAGGGAGCAACTTGAATTAGTTCAAAAACAAGACTAAACATTGATTGGCAACTTCTTACATTTTGAATGTAGTTTGCAAAGGGGAAGATTGTTCCTTTCACACTAGTTACATACACAGCCACATGCTTGTGCTCACAGGGTATTAACATATCGGGTTCTCACAGCTTACTCTAAAGCTATTTCGGATTGCCCAAAGCATAAGCATTCCTAATCAGCAGCTATTATGGCACCTTTGAAAAAAGGAGCGTTTTCTTCAGACTCCTAGAAAACCTTTCCTTGGATCTCTCCTACACTGGGGTAAGGTTCTTGCTCCAGAAGAATTATTCTGTTTACTTTATCCAGCAAAATACCCCTTTTGTGCGTCATTCCATAACTTTTCTATCAATTCCAGTTTTACACCCACAGTTCATATCAGCTCTGTTTTCCAGTTCAGGGAAAGAATTTACTAATTAATTTGTTCTCCTCCCCCCAAAACCCCTCAAGATCATTCTGGCAGAAAATTACATGGCTGTGACCCAACATGTTTACATAACTGGCCAGACATCCAAAGATTTTCCAGAGGATTTTACAGAAATCTTCACCCTGAAAGCCATTAATTTTTTTTCTATAACAACTGAATTGCTACAGGATTTTAGGACCGTATAGTAAATTGAAAGCAATTTAAACTGAAGACACTTGTAATATGTGGTATGTATTTTACTATATGCTATCTTTATGTATTCCCTATCACTAAGATTCAGTGTTTCAGCAGATCCCAGATGTGTGGAGAACCACAAATGAATAGACTACTTGTAGCCTGAACAAACAAATACAAGTCATAGATACACATGCAGTTGGAGCAGGCACTGATTTTATCCTAGGAGATTCTTCAGTGCATGACACACTTTGCAGTGTTGAGCATTCATGTCCACTTCAGACAAACCTCATTTTAGCCAGGACCTGACCTGTTAGGCTTGTCACAGGTTCAGGACCTATTCCTTGCTGCTAGACTAGCTGGAAAAGCTGCAGTAACTTTCTCACTAGCTGTGGTACTTGTCCTGCCCCAAAGGAAAGTCCTCACTGAATTTTCACATATACTTCATGCAGTACACGCCTAAGCACATGAATAACATCCCATCTTTGCCCAGAAGAAATAAATTAAAATTCAATACATGTGAGCTCAACAGTCTCTGCAACAGGCAGCTTTTGGAGACAAAAGCTTAAGTTCAAATATTTGTTCTTCATTTTAAAATACTGAAGCACACAACTGCTCCATCAAGTAAAAAGTAGTTTTGATGATACTTGAGAACAGCAAATCATCTGCTGAATTGTTCCAAAACTATACAACTTTCCAGTGGAAAAATATGATTTGTTTTAAAATAGAAAGCACAAACGGATATTTCAGCTTCAGTATTCTGTGATTTTAATTCCACTTTCAGATGAACAAAATTTACACTGAAACAGATTAAGGTTTCAAAACCTTCATGTTAACTCCACCCTTGCTAGTAAGGAAAAATGAGGTATGAGTGATGTTAAATCAAGCACACCAGCAAGCAACAGTTATGTTTTAAATGGATTTAGTGTAGAATTTCCATAGCCAATGATCTGCGTTTCTTATGCACAAGCTACAGCTTAGGAGATTAAATTGATCCAATTCTGACTGTCCTGCACACACACGTCTGGTAGAGGCTGAGCTCCTGACCCCTTTCCAAAGTACAAGGAAGAGCTGGAAAATGGATGTGGGGTATGCACACCAAAACAAGCTCACTTTAAAGCTTACAGCCTTCATAAGATTCAACTGGATTGAAATACAGACATACCTAAAGTGCACCAATTAAATATGAAAGACCACGTAAAAGCCAACCTTAAATCAATTGATCCTTCAACTGAATTCAGCAATGACGTTCTCTAAAACTTAGGTTAAATGCTCCTTCATAGAACTTCATGCTACTTTAAATTGTCTTAGCACTCAAAAAAACCTCCAAAAAACACCAAACAAAAAAAAAAAACAAAAAAACCCCAAAAAACAACCCAGAAACCTAAATTAAGGCAGTTTCCCAAACTGTTGTGTAAAACTTCTGTCCCCAGAACGCCTGTGGAGACTGAATTCCCAGGCTCTGAATGCGAGTTTCAGTTTCCCCTATCTCTTAAACACACCTGCTCTCCTTCAAGGACTGTAAATATACTGCAGTCAAAAGCCTTTCCCAGGGAAATGCTGACAATCAAGTGCTGATTTCCTGAATAGTGACTTCTATTAATGCCTATGAAGAGCTCTTGGACAAAGTCAGCCTGTAGCCAGCTGCCTGGTGATAAAGGCAGTCACTTCCAGTCTGGAAGAATGCTAACAATGCTGTTTTAAACCAGCAGTTTTAGGGAAGAGACCTTGTTTTGAGAAGGCACATTCCTAAATATCTCTTAGTCCAAACAAGGCTTAATCTAAGTTGAAAGCTGGTTTTGCACAAGTGAAAACTTGAGCTTAAGAATTTTTGAACGTTGTTTGCACAGTTGCTTCTGGTTGTCATGTAGATTTACTTTGTCTGGATAACATCACAGCATCCTACAAAGACTGAACTCTAACATAACTTGTTTCCTAGATTAACATCTTTGTTTTACAGCGGATTAGATTCCACGTTCTTAATGGACACCCAGAGGAGGCAAACTCAATCCTGTGACCTCGCCCCAAGGAACATATTGTCTACTTCTTGTCAGGAGACAACACCCACATGAAAAACCTTAAATTTGAAACTGTTGCCCAGTAATGCACTGACCAGTGATTCATCAAAAAGGAGTTCTGTTTTGTACAAAAACTGGCCCATAATAGACACATTTCGCTAGAAATATTCCCTCACCATTACACATTTAGTAAGAATGCAGCCCACTGCGCCCCCCCCTCCGACACAAAGGGATCTATTATTTCAATCTGCTGCCACTACACTTGCCATAATGCCTGTATCTGCATTCCACGGTGAATCCCATAGAAACCATTAATACCCTGCAGCCAAGCGAGCAGATGGCCCCCTTTCACTTTTATTGGATCGGAAAGTGATTCCACGTTGGGGCGTTTTTTGTAAAACGGGCTAGACTTGGATAAAGCAGGACAATAGTTTTCCTTCCCTCCCCTCCGACTGCAGCATCCCCCTAAAGAAAACACGGAGGGCCCGCGTGAGAACTGACAGAATCTCTTTGTGCAAGGACAGCAAACTCCTGCACTCCCACCCTCCGCCCCAGGCACAGCCGCCACCCCCTCGGGCGCCTCCCTCCTCCAGCACCGCTAACCTGTCTGAAGGACTGCAGGGTGCTCTCGGCCTCCTCCCTCTGAAGCATCTCCTCTTGCAACCTGCAAGGGGCAAGACAGAGGTGAGGAGGGAGCGGGGGTTCACCCAAATCGCCCGCCCAGCCTCCCGCCCGGCTCCGCTCGGGATGCTCAGGGGCTGCCCCCGCGCCCAGGGACAGGGCGGGGGAGGCGGCGGCAGCGCGGACCCGCGTCCCCCAGGCACACTCACTTCTCCCGCAGCCGCATGATGTCGTCGGCGAGGTTGTCCCGCTCCACTTCCACGCGTGCCTTGTCGTTGGTGAGCTGGTCCACCTGTCGCCGCAGCTCTCGCATCTCCTCCTCGTACAGGTCGCCCAGGCGAGACGTACCCTTGCCCTTGAGCTGCTCCAGCTCGGCCAGCAGGATCTTATTTTGCTGCTCTAGGAAGCGCACCTTGTCGATGTAGTTGGCGAAGCGGTCATTAAGCTCTTGCAGCTCAACCTTCTCGTTGGTGCGGTTCGCCTTGAACTCCGTGTTGATGGCGTCGGCCAGGGTGAAGTCCACGGAGTCGTGGAGCCGCATGGGCGGCATGCTGCTCCGCAGCCGCACCGACGTCGTCTTGGTGGCGTACATGCCGCCGGGCGAGGCGGACACGTACCGGGCGCTGCTGGGCCGCAGGGCGCTGCCCAGCGAGTACCGGCTGCTGGACGTGATGTACCGGGTGCCGGTGCTGGGGCGGCTACCCCCGCCGAACATGCGGCGGTACGAGGAGTTTTTCGTGCTGATGCTCATAGCGACGGCGGCGCGGGCTTTGTAATCCGGGAGCGCAACGGGACGAGCGGGGTGTGCGGCGAAGAAGGGCGGCGGTTGCGGCCGGACCCCTTCTTATGGGCGCCGCGAACCCGCCCCGCCGGCCCGCCCCGCTCCGCCCCGCCCGCGGGGAAGGGGCGGCGGCCGCGGACACAAAGGAGGCGAGCGGGGCGGTTCGGCTCGGCTCGGCGGGTGGGCGCAGCCTCTGCTGGGTCCCCAGAGGCTGGCAGGTTTCCGCCCGAGCTGCGGGACGTGGCAGGGCGGTGCCCCACCCCACAGAGGGGCGCGGGGATCCCCGGCTCGGCGCGCCCGCGGAGAACGGGGCTGGCAGCAGCGGCATCTTCGGTGCCGCGCAAATGGGCGCTGGGTTTCCCCTTGCATCTCGTTGTCCCCCTCCAGAGTGAGCGCGGTGACTGCAAAAAGGGGTTGGCAAGTTTAATGTTGTGTCACAGGCCTGGCAAAATACTCCGAATAACCTATTAAAGCTCCTCTGTAGGTATGATGTATATCTACCCATGTATCTTTCTAAGAACCTTTCATTTCCTTTTGAGCTTTCTGAAAGAGTAAGATTATGCTAACTATTCACAAAGGGCTGCCAAATGTTCAAAATGAACAGCCAGAAAAATAATGTACGTGTTTTCTTTAGCTGCCTCCCATGATAGCAATCTCAGCTCCTGTGCTTAAGACACAAACTTTGCAGGTTAAATATGTTTTCCTTGTAGCTGGATAAGCAGTTACATGCCTAAGGCTTAATTCTGCCATTATTATAACAGTGATCCCAGGGCTAACTTAAGGGATTTTTGTGTGTGGGCAGTACATTATTGAAATTGCTGCATCCAGGATCTTGCTCCTGGATAATAACTACGACAGTCACAGGCTTGATTTCAACAAAGGCTTATTTCTGCACTGCTGTACCAAACAGACTTTTGCCATCAGTTTTGGTAGGCACGTGGTCAGAGTCTTAGGAAAGCACCTGGCAAAATGAAATTGTTCATCAGCTATGATCTGCAAATACGTGTATAACACAAAAGGTCAGACAAAAATCCCAGTGTTTTAAGAGCATATTTACTATCAAAATGGGACTAACAGCAATGGAAAAAATTATGTAGGCAGTACAGGGCAATAGCAATGGCATAAAAGTTAACAGAGAAAAACTTTGAGTAGCAGCAGATTGTTTCAGCATGAATACAGAGGTTGTTTTATGGAAGATGACAGAATCTCAGCCATTTAGATAACTTATATCTTGAGTGGCCAAAGCACTACTCACATCCCGAAATTCTGCAGCAATGCATCAGGTAAGGGACATCTTTTACCTCTTCACTCTGGGAAGTGAGTGATACATTGTAGAGGTGTTATCTGTAATGTATTAACCTCAGCACTTCCGGGATGCAAAACTATCATTGATTTTTGATTCTTTTTAGCTTGCAATCCTGCAGGAAGAAATATCTTCACTGGAAGTTCTGATTAACCTGATCATGAACAGTGGGTAGAGAAAAAGGTAATCTTCACACTCAATTCAGTAGTCAACTATTGTACTTCAGGTAATGTACTTTACAAGGAAGGATATGAATCGATGTATTTTAATAAAGATCTTGGGTTTTTGAAGGAAATTTCCACTTTGCTTTCATTCTGTTGGCAGCCAGAAGTTTGGAATGCAGTTTGTATCTAAATGTAGGTCCTTGAGGTTTTAATTTCTATTGTTCACTGGAGCTTAGTCAAGCAAAGGAAGCTGACAAGGTTGAGCTACTGAAGTGCTTGCAGTATAAGTCCTGGGCGACAGCTCATTCCATTCACCCACTGAATAAGAGGCAGAGGTCACACAGCATTCCTGAGGCTAAGGGTTCCTGAAGCCCAGCCTGGACACTGTTGTGCTACCCAGCCCTCTCAGAGCTCTATTTAAGCCATCAAGCCTTTGCTGTAAGCCTTTGTGAGCCCTGGCACAGAACTACAGACTTGTTCTATGAGTGGGCAAAAAGCAAAACAGCACATAACCAACAGTCTCACGGATTAAAGATGCTGTGCTCAGAAATACTGATAGCTTTAGTAGACTGTTGTTTTTTTAAAGATGTGCTGGTGGCCCATCTGTTTTTCCGAACAGAGCACAACTTGCACTTCACAAAACCTTCAATGGCACACATATGGAAGAATCATCCTCATTCAGAAAATGCTTTGCCCCTAAAATCCAAGGTATTTGTTTTAGTAAATATGACCCACCCACTTCATGTTTCAAGTATAATTTCCGTATGTTTATGTCACTGCTGCCATATGTGGTCTTGGCCACCTGCCTCATTTCTGTGTCTCATTACGAAATATTCAGATACTGTTGGCTGTTGGGACTACAGTAAACCTTTAAATGCCTTTTTCTGCTTGGCAAACAGATGCACAAATGGAAGAAACTGTAAGTTTCTTGTAAACTGTAATAAATTTAACACATTTGCTTTTTGCAAACCCCAAAGGGGATTAAAACATGTCCCCTTGAAATACAAAATTATCTCTACTGTCTTTCTCAGAAGAGACTCTGTCTCAGTGTAGCCATAAATGTCACAGAGAGTGTACTTTGAATGGAATTGAAATCACAGTAATCTGTCTAGTTTCACGGAAAATACCATGGGACTCTCAGAGGTGGTGGCCAATGGAGATCTTGACCACTTCTGACACGAAGAACAGACAGCTAAGAGCATCACTCAGCACCACATTGGGGATTATTCATAAACTACTGGTTGTCATCTGTGCTCTTTACTGCAATGCCTTTCATTGCAATTCCAGTGTGCAGTCATGCAGCTGCCTGGTCAGCCTGCAACATCACCTCTACAGAAATAGATCAGAGGAAAGAGTGCAAATAAAAACAAATAGGTATTTTTATCATAAGAATTTCAGTTCACACTGAAATTTTCTTTTTTGCCCTTTTATTTTGTGGCCTTTTTTTCAGATAATTATGTATTAGTTTACTGTCAAGAATGAAATATGGAGTCGAGTCCTAGAAATTTAGCAAAAAGACACCTGTATTGTGTGTAACTTTGATTAATGAGGAAAATGGATATGCGTAGAGAGAAGGTACAGGTGCTCAAATGGCTTTATACTTCATATCTGTTGCACTAAAAATAAAAGAGTCCATATAACAGAATTTATATTATTTCCTTGCAATGCAGATATGAATGCTTTTCTTAATCAGATTTGTCCTTTTCCTAAAGTTTCCACTTCCAGGAGGTGTTGAAAGATATAAAGATTAAACACCTATGAAAAAGCATCCTGCCATTCAAATATAATGATTTTTGTTGTCAGTGCCATACAGCAGCTGTAAGTCCTGGCATGCATGGGGCTTTAGAGGCATTCCTTCACACATCCCCTGCACCATGAATATTAAACCAACTCTGGGCAACAGGGACACACTTTAATAGGAGGAAATAAAAACCCCTTAACACCCTACAGACAATTGAACAGGAGGAGCACTCTGTAGTGCTCAGCCAGAGCCTATCACTTGAGTGACTGCTGTGACTTTCACTGTCCAAGAACACCTTCAGCCATGACCTAAAACATGAAGACTGCTATGATTTTGAAAACAGAAACGTCTCTGTTTAAAAAAATAAACAACACCAAAAAAGGATTCTTGCTCTAATCTTCAACTGGGATAAATCCTTCCCTTTAGTTGAGAGCCAAGTGTAAGAAGGAGCCCCCAAGAAAGGCCAGTGCATCCAGGGAAGTGATAGTTTTTCTGAGCCCTGATAATCTGTCCCCCTACAATCTGACTAGGAGAAGCTGATTTGAATTTCTGAATATCACCAGGCTGCAGAACATCTAAATGATCCAGTATTGAAATCTCCCCTTGTGAGTAACTTCCTTGACTAATTTTTGTCTTGAAAAAGAAACAGGCAAATTCTTTTATAAAATTTATTTTTTAAATTATGTTGCCTATTGTCATTGCCAGCATTGTAAAGCATATCAAATTGGTATGACTAGCTAGCTGCTGATTCTTTCAAGTAAATGACTAGACTCTATACTCAAAACTAACCAAGTCTATTTAAAATATTCTATTTTAATGTATAATGAACTGTATGAAACTGGCAGGGGTTTCATCATTAAGGAAGTGATTTGAATGTGAGTCAAGCCACCCCATTGCATGATTTACATTTCCAAAGAATTATTATTGTCATTCATTAGGTTCCTCTCTACTCTGGTTTCTAATTGCCAGAACAGGAAGTTTTCTTTATCAAAAAAGGACATTTCAGTACCAAATCAGGTGCTCATTTTCAAATCCACTATAGCCCCATGCCCGGAGGTTGTCTCAAACACCAAGCACACCTCTAGGGGGAAGAGAGAGAAGAGAAGAGAAGAGAAGAGAAGAGAAGAGAAGAGAAAAGAGAAGAGAAGAGAAGAGAAGAGAAGAGAAGAGAAGAGAAGAGAAGAGAAGAGAAGAGAAGAGAAGAGAAGAGAAGAGAAGAGAAGAGAAGAGAGAAGAGAAAAGTTTTTAAGCTCTATCACAAGTATAGCAATTTATATAATCCATCCCTTAAAAAGACAACCAAAAAACCAAATCAAGAATGACACCCTGTCTCACTTCATTTAACAGAATAGCACTGACTGCTGAATGGCAGCAATATAGTTAGAAGTGACTGGGACATAAAGAATGAGGTTTTCCACACTGAGAAGAGGCTTGGCATGGTTTAAGGCTCAATGCTCAACCTAGTATTCTTTAAGCAGAACCAGTTTTCAGAATACACAAAGTCTCTCAGTCTTGATTCTGGGTGCCCAAAATTAGATAATTTGAAATTTCATCTCTCCACATATTTGTTTCATGAAATTTGTATATTGTCAAAGACCAATAAATTGTTCAAGGATCATGACAGGCACTTTATAAGGACTATTAAACTTATATATCAGATAAAATATTTTAATTAAGCAGCTCAAGTTTTCAGGAGAATCTATGCAAAATGAGTACTATGTGTAGCTTCTTTCTGCCCTTTGCCACACTGCTGACCTGGCCATCTTGACCTTGCTCAGCACTAGCTTGCAATTCCTGCAGAAAACCGTCGGTCCAAGTAGAAGTCAACAGCATGGAGGAACAATCACTTGTCACATTGCAACGGGAAGCCCTGTCTTGGTTCTCTGTTTTACATTTTGAAGTTGCAAACTTTTTAAAGGATGAGTCCATCCATCCATCCATCCATCCATCCATCCATCCATCCATCCATCCATCCATCCATTCTGTCTTTAGGAAAATCTAAAAGAAATTATTCTCACCAGTAATGAGCCCTGTCAGTTAAACACTTACTACTTCTTTTTGGCCAAGCGTTTTCAAATCAAGCTGCTTAAAGTGCTCTTCTAGCCAAAAAACAATTAAATCTGAGAAGTGATTTCATTCTTGTCTCTCCCTCAGTTCCATCACTTACACAAAGCATAAATAGCATAATGTTTTCTTGCCATGATATACCAGGAAATGATGATCTTTCTGAGGAAGAGGCAGGACACAGCAATGGAATCATTACTGCATGCAGCAATTGTTCCATTCTTCCTTTGAGATGCCCAGGACTAGCAGAACACAACTAGCTCCTTGAAGGCCAAGTTTTTAGTGGATTTCTCAGTCCAAGTTCTTGTGCCAAATCCTTGGTTCCAATGAGACTCATAAACTGAGCGTACATTGTGTTAGACTTTCTGGGATTAATTGGCTCCTTTCAAAGGGAAGAGGCGGTGCTGCACACACCCCAAAGCTGAGAAGACTGACTTTCTAAAAAGGCATTCTGTTTTTACATGCCAGCTCTATGCTCAATTTTCAAGCATAAATATACTCTGTCCAGTTGGGATTAAGGAGGGAAGATGATCCAGATTTAAGATGAATAATATTTTGTGGGCCACAAGGTATTGAGTGGAAAATTAGTTAAATACAGAAGAGATGATGCATATGGCTGGAGAAGGAAGAGAACAAATGTTTGGAAGAGTAGAAGTGTCCATACTTTTTCAGGTGGAACGGTGTCCTGTTTCCCAATACAAAGACAATTCACTGCCTACCTGAAATTATCCTCAAGAATTTGGTCTTGTGTATAGTCCAACATGTACACTGGGTGGGAGAGAGCTTGTGTAGGATGACAGGAGGAAGGATCTAATAACTGTTCAGGAGCTTTGTAGATGTTTCAGTTTTGCTAACTCAGCCTTTTCCCAGTGTTTATAGCTGTTTATTTGACATGGATCAGGCATTTTTATAAACTTCGTGACATAATTTACCAAGCCTACCATGTAAGTCCAGCACATCAGGATGAAACAACATACAGGTCAGATGCCAGGATATTTCAAAGAGAGAGGCATGTTTTTCCCTGAATATGGTAATACCACTGTCCTGCAGTTGTATTCTACAAATAATCAACTTCTGTCGTATCAAGAGGAATCTTGAGAGATATCCCGCAGATGAAGGACAATACTATTGTACTACAATATACACTATGCCAATGACAATGTGAATTATTCACAGTCTAGTTTAATTAATTATTTGAGTTTAATATTGTTAGGTTTTGAACAACAGCATCCTATATTGTTGGAGATGAGTGCTACATCTGACTTGGCACCAAAACCGTGATAAAATCATCCTCAGGGACTTCATCTGACACACAGGGTTCCCAATGGACAATTCCAACAATCTCCCATTGTATTTTTCTGGTGAATTATGTGAAACATATTTGCTGGAGTTTCAAGTAAGCCCAATTCCCTACTGCTGAATTTTGACACTGCCAGGCCATACTGACATATATCTTTTGCAAGAAGATTTCTCTTCTTCAGAAAAAAATATTTTAGGCTTTCTTGGCCCCTTTAGGCTAGACTTTTTGGGGCTTCTCTCTCCAAGCTGTCTTGGCAAAAATACCATTTAAATTTCACAGTCCTTTCTCTAAAATAAGTTTGTTTCAACTTTAGGAAAATCTAAAGCTTTTGTTCTTAGTTGAGGCAAAAGGGAAAGGGGAAGGGACCCCAAAAGCAGTCAAAAATGACACTTTTATATTTTTCCTATTTTTTTCACAATAACTTTTCAATTTATTCCTTATTTCAGTTTATCCTTAAAAAATCGAACAACTTCTTCAGATCTGTGTTTTATTATAGACTATTTTCCAAGAGACTTTTGAATAGATATTTTATTGGTGTGTTTGACAGAGAACTGTAGACATGTCCAAGCTAGAAAGAGAGTACTTTGAGTAACTTTTGTAATTGCAGTCTATAGCTGATATCAAATAGCTTTATATTAGCTTTAAAGTAACTCATTTGCAAATGCTAGCAGTAGAACCAGGGTGGAAGTCATCTCTGTGCTGCCTAGGCACCAAGTGCTCAGCTTCCTGGCAGATTTTACCAGTACCCACTGTGTACAATTTTGGTTTATCTAATCTGAAGGTTGCTCAGCAGGGCAACAGCTACAGCTCTGCTATGGCTGCATTAAAGGTTTTCTTTCTCTCTGGAGAAAATACCCTTCTGCTGAAATCCTACCATCCTGGCAGATCTAATTTCCTGTGCTAACTAACACTAGTTGTGGTCAGAGATTAAACTCTCCACATGGACTGAATGAAAAAAAAATCAGTTTGAGCAGGGGCTGAACTCCTTAAAAGACAAAACTGCAGTGTACAAAAGCTGAAGGGGATACTAGATGCCTTGTGATCAGAAGGTGTGACCAGCACTGACATACAGCTACAAGTCTTTTTCAGTTTGCACAGTATAAGTTGTGTAAATCATATGGGATACCGGAGGTGAAAATTCCTGCCTTAAGCAAGAAGTTAAGAGGCATATCCAGGCTCACCGTCTGCACTTCCTTTCTTTCCCTCATCTCCCCTCCCCTCCCTTTGAGAGAGCAGCAGGCATCACATCATTTCCTCCTGTCCTTGCAAGCAAGCTGGGATCTCCCACGCCATTACCTCATCCTGAACTGATCCCCCTTTAACAAACGCCTGTCTCCGTGCCTGCTGTCACCCTTCAGAGGTCTGAGTCAAAACACATTCACCGCACCAGCAATCTTTTGCTGGACTGCAGGGGCCTTAAAGAGCTCTGAGTCTGTTTTGTTCAGTCCAGTGAATATAGAATTTTTAATATAATTAATTTATATAATTAATTAATTTATATAAATGATTGTTTTGTCAAGCACTGGAATGTGCTTTGCAGGGCAAAGGTAACAAACAAGCCAGATTTATTTAGATTTAAATGTATTTAAACCAGAAAAGTAAAGATTTAATTAGAGAAGCAATGCTTTTTTTATTTCTTACTCCCTACGGAGTGTATACCTAGCATGAAAACCTGAACATAAAATCCTAAAATGGAGCTATTAATATATTTGAAAACCAAAAGGTTAAAAATATTTGTGTCTGACCACTCTTCCAAGTAATTTCAGCTACATAAATTTCCCTGGTAGAGAGTTCTTAGAAAATGCACTGACAGTGACAAACCTAGTTTGATGTGGTTTCCATTTCTAATCTTGCAGATGTGTGGCATTATAAATGAAAATCATAGGCTTCCTTAGCCACTTGGGCACAGCCCAGCAGGCTTCCTGGAAGCACCGCCTCTGTGGCTGACAGCTACTTTTACTGAGTACCACTTCAGCAGAAACCAGCTCTGATGAATACCCTCCTAAACATAACATCTGATAAAGACAGATTTTGATAAACTGCAAAAGGTTTTCAGTTTTATTAGTAACCTACTGAGCCAATGGTTGTGGAAACAATAATTGATGCCATATGCTCTCAGTGATTTTTTTAATTCACTGGTTGCATTGCAAGGGTACGACATGCCTCACATTCTTTCCTGGCCCCAATGATTTCTGACCCAGAACATGAGCTTCCCTTCCAGACAGCTGAGATGTTTGTATACTCTTTCTGATCCTCACTTGGGTATTTAGTAGGTTATATCAGACCTTTGGACAGAAGAAGTTTTTTTTTTTGTTTTTCAGCCATCAACATTGATATTTATTGTACTGAAGTTTTGGCTGATCACTGTGAAGGCACTTTTAAACATTCGATGTATGAACAGAGGGAGATTTTCCCTAGTCTCTCTCAGTTTTTTGAATACAGAGGAAATGCTCACAAATACTTCCCAGCTTCAGGTCTACTACCTTTCATCCCCCAGCCTT
>VRYO01002734.1:20518227-20535106 GCA_009812075.1 Sialia sialis
GAAATTACTGTACATTCATGGCCTCGACAAAGCCCAGTGGCAGGCACTGCAGACTGGCAGCCTCCTGTCACAGCTGGGAGTGAGCACAGGCCCTGCTGGCTCTGCTCACTGCAAAGGAGAGGGCAGGGAGGAGACTTACATGTAACTCATGGAGTTTTGTGTGCATTTTTTGAATTATAGAAACAGAGCAGTAAAAATCTTTTCTTCTGACTTTGAGAACAAGATTAATGGCCGAGTCGTATTTTGTAATTTTGCTTTTCAGTTGCCAAGTACAATGCAGAATCTTAGGAAGGGGGTTTTTGCATGTTTCTGTGATGTTCATGTGCAGCATTGTTAATTGCAACATTTTTAACAATTCTAAAGTGTTTTAAGAAGTGAAAATATGGCAGTGGTTTCGTGTTCCTCTTACCACACGTAGCTGTTTCACTGGATGTGTTTGTTGATTACCAAGGCAACAATTTCAGACTTAGCATGGTTACCTGTATCATACCACTCATCAGAGATGTGGGCAAACTCCAGAAACTTCTGCACTGAGGAAATGCTGCTAGCTGGTAAGAGGCAGGAGTTTCCAAAGCAGTCTCAGTGAAAATGCTGGTATCACATGCTTATGTCAACAACTTTAAAAATATCATTAAAAGATCATTTTGCTTAAAATACATTTTACTATAAATATGAGTCAAGCAAATAGCTGCTTCATCAATGCATTATCATAGTTCTGTACATATGCCCATTTAGAATAAATGTCATTTTAGAAAAGCCTTTCAGTTGTTATTTAAAGCCAAGTACACTGTGAAGCTGTAATTCATACATGAAACAGCCCATACTTCTGTCCTAAAAAATGCAGAGTCCAGAGTTAGACTTTGGACTTTAACTTAACTGTTATTAATCTCCTCTGTTAATAAAATTAAATGTTTATACAGGAATCCTATCCATCCTATATGCATGGAGAAGAGTAAAAAGGAGCTGTCACAATACTCAAATTTCACTAAGTCAGAGAGATGCAATTGGGAAATTTTGCAGACACGTGGCTGCTTTGGGGTCACAAGACAAAGTGTGAGCAACGTTTAGCCAGTCCCACGGCAGTGACAGCAAGATTTTCTGAGTGAAGTATGAACAATTTTTTTCACAGGGCTCACCCTCCTCTGCCATCATTCCAGATTTTCCTGTGAGAAGAATGATTTGAGTGGCCATGGATCTCACCACTTCTCAGACATTGCCCCATCTGAAATAAGCAGCATGCCTTCAATACTACTATGTAAGTTTGTATCCAAAAAGCATGGTTATTATTATGCTAACTTTACATTTTTAAAGTAAAGAACACTACAAGTAACTCCTTCCAGATTCCCTGTTTTCGTTTTGGTTCTTTTCACAGCTGTCAATTAATAATGAGAACCAGGTTAGGGCAGACACAGTTATACAGAATTATAAAAGTGACTGCTGCCACAGTTGTTTAAAAATGAGCACTTGGGAAATTTTGGTGCTTCCCATTCTTTGCAAGAGGAAGCCAATAAAATCCCAGTCTAGTTTATTAATTTTTTTGCTGCCAAAGGGGAGGCATGTTGATCATGTTCTCCAGTTTACTATACTGGAAGAGGAAGTAGGTAGAGAATTTCCCCTGAGCAGGCAATGTTCTACTGCCACCAGCACAGCAGAGACATCTCTGCAGCTTTTTCCATCAGACTCCACTTTTCCTATGTATAAATGGCAAAAATACTTGGAGTCAGAGAAAGGAGAAGGAAAAACATATCTCAGCCCTGTCCTTCTGTCTGATATTAATCACTCCAGGTACTGCATAGCTCCAAATAAATGAACTGTTCCTGGCTGACTACAGCTCTCACTCACCCCGTGGTGAGTGAGTATTGCTGTGATCTGTAGGTTATAGGAATAGTAAGACAAGAAACTCAAACTCATTCATCAACTTTACTGATTTCAATAGTCTAAAAGTTGGGTTTTTTTCTTTATTTTCACCTTACATCTATATTTTTAAGAGTTTCTATTAAAGTGTATCTTCTTAGCTGATAACAACCTTGCTCTTTGTAACCCATCTTCATCATCTGGACCAATTTTCTTCAGAGCCTCCAGCATCTTTGTCCCATGCCACTTTTCTCCAGCAAGCACATTTCCAGTTTTGTTGCACCATTCCCTTTTCTCAGTTCTCTGTCAACCACCAGTGCAGGAAACCTGCATGTGGGGCTGGTTGCAATGCCTGCTGCTCTCCTCTGGTATCCTAGCTTGCTGCCCTTCCTCGCACAAATCCTAGATGTAAATTTGGACTTCTTGTTTTAGTCATCTGCTTACTTCCATGGATGACAAATAAAGCAGCAGCCCCAGATTCTTGTTAATGAGGATCCATAGGTAAGTGATAGCACTGTTTTGAAAAAAACTGGCAAGGACTGATATTTTTACTTCAAAATTTCGTTTATAATTCTACTGTTTTCCACAGGTGATGCATCCTGTCTTTTGGAGGAGTGCAATGAAAGGCAGCAGATTTCCCTCCGTTTTGCCCTCCAACTTCAGCTAAAAATTCTTCCCCCACTGCAAGTCAAGAGGTGGGAGCTACTATGACATATTGTATGAGGCAGCTTCTAAGGAAAAAAATAGCCATTCCTTAAACCCACCTTGTTTTTGACAGGTTTCTTCAAGGCTCCACATAATTAAATGAAGAAACTAGTAGAGAAACATGTTCAGGTTTAGTTTGGCTGATTTTTTTTTTTTTTTGGTTTCATCTTCACTTCTGCAAAGTGAGGTGTAGGTGAGTGTCTGCTTAACTGTGGTGGGTAACCCATGTAATAGTGTACAATGTATTTACTATGGTTGTGTCATTGAGTAGTCTCTTCCTCCTCAATTTAGCAAGAAGCGTTGGGGCAAATTAAGGCTGTTTCATCAGTTACTTCCTTCTTTCCTGTGCGGGCTGTGTGAGGACTTCTCGAAAACATCGCCCTAGGACGAAGTCTACGGAATGCCCGGGTCCACGGCACCGCCTATGCCACTGGCACCAGCTGCGCACCGGGCGGGCCAGCACACCCCGCTCGTGAGGAGAAGCCTCTCTGCCACCCGCACGCCTCATCCTGTCCCTGCGCCCCCCGCATTCGTTTCGCCTGACCCCGAAGGAGTCTCGGCGAGCACCGGTTCCTTTCCCGGCCCCTCAGTGCCCGGAGGGCGCAGGTCGCGGAGCCGCACGTAGCAGCCGCCCCACGGGCACCTCAGGGGGATGGATCACTGCCCCACGGGCACCTCAGGGGAATCACCGCCCCACAGACATCTCAGGGGGATCACTGCCCCACGGGCACCTCAGGGGAATCACCGCCCCACAGACACCTCAGGGTGATCACTGCCCCACGGGCACCTCAGGGTGATCACCGCCCCACGGGCACCTCAGGGGGATGGATCACTGCCCCACGGGCACCTCAGGGAAATCACCGCCCCACAGACATCTCAGGGGGATCACTGCCCCACTGGCACCTCAGGGGGATCAGGGCCGGCTTGGCCTCGTCCTGCGGAGCCGATCCCTCCCGCGGTTCCCCCAGCGACCACCTAGGCCAGGCCGCCACAGCCCCGGGACAGCGCAGGCCGGGGCGGGCGGGGGGAACGAAAGAGCGGCGGAACGGGTGAGCGGCGCTCGGGGAGGCGCCGGGCGGGCCGGCGGGCGCGGCTGGCCGAGCATGGCGGCGCTGCGGGTGCTGGAGCTGTACAGCGGCATCGGGGGCATGCACCAGGCCCTCAGAGGTACCGGCGCGTCCCGCGGGGCTCCGTGCTGCCCGCCCCGCTCGGGACACCCCGCCCTCAGGGGCTCCATCTTCTCGAGGGTCCCCCCCGCCCTTGAGGGAGGGGGGCAGTGCAGGGTGTCCCTCCTGTCGATGGGGCGGGCAAAGGTGGCCTCTCTTCTCCCATAGCCTCTTCCCTAGCCCGGCGTGTGCCACCAGATACCCAGGAGCACTAGGGACGGAAATTAGGGATCCCTGCTCCTTGTTTGGCCCAGGCAGCTGCTTCTGGAAAGGGCTGTGATATTGTGTTTGTTATTACGTCTCTGTGTAATACAGACGCTTCCCGGCTGGAGAGGGGATGGGGATCACTGAGATGCCCAGGATGAGCCGCATGAACCAGGGTTTCTCTGGAATGCACATGCACTTGGTTTTCACAGGCCATGGTTAAGTGAACAGTTCCATGTTCCAATATGAACAAGCCTGACCATCTGAGGCTGATGTAACTTTTCATAAACATGAAAATTGAATATGGAATTTGAGCTGGTATGGAGAGTTCACACCAGCCCATGTTCCCAGGTGAGTTTCTGATCTGGTACAAGTGGCCCTGGAGCTCAGTTTGCTGAATTGTTATAGCACAGCCTGGGTGACCTTCAGCAGGTCCTGTAGACTCTCTGCAAATTGACTTCCCCAAATCAAAATTTGAATTAGGGCTATTGATTTCCTTTGTAAAGTACCCTGGGCCTTATTACTTTGAAATCCAGGTTTCAACACACATTAGTGTAATTTATGAGAATCACTGTAATAATTTTAACTGTAAGTACAATCCTTCAAATGCTTCATTCTTCAGGAGCATCAGCAGAAAGCATTGTCATAAAAACACCAGGTAGAAACCTGCATTATCTTGCTGTTTTTCCAGGAAGCTATGGAATATTAAGAGTATGCTTATGTAGTGAAATCCATTTAGCATAATTTATTTACGTAAGGCACACAGTTGTCAGAGTGGCATTTTTCCTACTACCCTATTTTTGCTGAATATGTATATGTGCTTTATTTATAAATATAAAGTTATAAAATACATTTTATTAGATTTATTATATATAAAAATGTGCAACAAAATAAGTTCCTGCATTGTTCCCAGCCACCTCTTTTGAGGATGTATTTTCCTTATTTCCAGAGACATTGTTAGAATATTAAGAGGAAAGTGTAGCTTTGTCTGGAACTGCAGATTTTGGAGTTTTTATAGAATGAGAAGTGTGTGTTATGCCTTGTATATAGTGTACATACTATATGTACATGCAGCTTTTCTAGAAACCAGATTTCTGAAGTGATGGCAAACCATGTTTGTTGTATTGTAGACAATTTCCATATTTCCATAGGTAGTGGGCTGGTTCCTGAAAGTTAGCCTGCACCATGGTTTCATCACTCTTTACTGAATTATGTAGTTGTGTGCTTGCCATAATAATAGATGTCTTGGGGCAGTTCAGTAGCGTGCTTCAATTTTTAATAAATTACAGTGCTAAATGTGATGTTCTGTGAATTTCCACCTGCAACAACATCACTTGTAACTCATTAAATACTTAAAACAATGGGAATGTTGGGACTGCCTCATTAGTTTATCAGAATACTGTAAACTTTTATCCAAAAGATACACAAAATTAGTAATGCCCCAATGGATAGTTACTATTCATGCAAAGTTTTGAAATCATGTTCCCATAATGTAGTTTGGAGACTGAAGGATTTAACTGAACTCCTTGTATTATTTCCTGAAAAGGTAATTTTACTACCACATTTACTGTTTCTGAACTTGCTGAACACAACTGATTCAGTGTCAGTCTTTGGTGTAATTTCTGTTCTT
Organism: Sialia sialis; assembly: GCA_009812075.1. NCBI lineage: Eukaryota > Metazoa > Chordata > Aves > Passeriformes > Turdidae > Sialia > Sialia sialis. The sequence goes on from VRYO01002734.1 coordinate 20,523,787, forward strand.
ATGGGTTTACATTTGACTGAAGAAATTGCAGTAGGTATGAACAGTGAGACTGAGATATTTCTGTAGTGGTATTAGCCAAAGGAGATAAAGGGACTGTAAGTAAGGACATTTAATTTATTATTTGTGTAAATGACCCTAACTAGTTCAGAATGGCCAAGTACCAATTGAAATTTGCGAAGTGAATAGACACGAAGCTATTTGCATTACAGCTGGTTTGACATTTTTCAATCTGGGTGCTTATGTTTCTGGGACGCATATGAGAGCTCAGCCCATAAGCTTTGTGTTGTCCCAGGAAAGATCCAAACCATACACTTCTAGATGAAAATCTTGTTTAGGGTCTTGTTAAAGGCAATAGGCAATTTGATTAAAAGGTGTCCTTCGAAATTTGCACTAAGTTAAGTATTTAATAGCAGGTTATTATATAAAACTGTTTTTGATGAATAGGATTTCATTTGGAAGCAGAGATATACTTGGGCAATTGATAATTTCTACTTTTAGGGGGTTTTAGGGTTTTTTAAATCCTTTAGACATCTGGATTCAGTTTTCTTACACAGTTTATGAAGGAACAAAGTAAAGGGGCATTGAAGTGTTTGCTTTTACATGCAAATAAAACAGAAAGGAAGTGAATGTTCCTCTGTAAGTACTTTAATAATGTGTTTATTACATGTTTTTGGCCTGTAAGTGTATGTGAAACCATGCTGTTTGAAAAGTTCTCTGACCCTATCCTCCATTTAGCAAGTGGCAGATTGTTCAGCATCTTCTTTTAAAATCATGTATGGAAATATTAGAAGGGTTGTGGGTTTTTTTTCCATATAAATATGAAGTTTGAAAGAAAGGCCTCTGTTGTGTGAGTGCTTCCATAAGCCAGATACACAACAGATGAAGATTATGTATAATAATATATTATCATGGTATGGTTTCTAGTGAATCTATAAGCCAAGAAAAATGTGGAAAACAGAAGGAGCATGTAGTATTTCAATGGCAGCATCCCAGGAAAGCCTCGTTTTACAGAAGGGATTCTGCAGTTCTGGTAGGCTGGTTCCTGGCCATGTAATGGAGCCAGTTATCATTAGGTCAGCTGGTCCAACTTTGTACTTTTCTGTGAGATTGCCAGTATTTCAACTGGCAAATAGGAATTTCTCAGAAAATCTGATCCTCTCTTTTCTACCTTGATGCCTTTCTTGGCTGTGGTCTTTCAAAAACTTTGTTATAGGACAGCTTGCAGGATAAGGGTGCCTGTTGTTTTGGCAGCTGTCATTAATGTAGAATGCACTTGGCACCAAACAATATGCAATTGGTTTTGAGATTGTCCTTACCTATAGTAAAAAGTAATTGAATTTTCACATATTGCTGGAAATTTATAGTCTCGTGCAAGTGTTTCTCTGTAAAGAGTACATAGAAGTTGTGAATACATAGCTTCATAATTGAATCACATTCTTTGACAGTGAAGAGAAGGTTGTTTCTGAATTTAGGTTTCAGTCTAAAGCTGAAAAAGAAAAATCTTGGGGATTGCCTAGGTCTGTTTTGGTACAGTAGCTATAGGTAATTCAGCACACACAGAATTTGTGATTTTAGATTTTGAATGCTTTATAATAATATTTTAACACCAAAGACCTGCAAAAAGATACAATTTAGAAAGTTGAGCTTAGTTAAGGTCAGAAATCGGTGAGTCTGTTCATATTCACACTCTTGAAAGATTGATGCACCTAAGGGATGAAAGTGCATTTCTTTCTTCTTCTCAGCCTCTACCGCAGGCCTTGTAGGATTTATAAAGATTGATGTTTAAGTCATATATGTCTAAATCTATGGTAATTTTTATATGTGTGTGTGAGTGAATTTATTCTTTGTAAAGAGTTTCTGCAGTGAAAAGTAGTGTTTTATTTTTGGAAAATCTATGCCTCCAAATTCATTTCCTTAGCAACTTTCCATTAAACAAACAGCCCGCTCTTCCTCCTTCCCAACTAAAACAAACCTAAACTAGCTTGTTAATTTAGGCAGTTTTCCCATGAAAAATGGGTTCCATGTCATTGCCACAAGCATTCGTAATCTGCCAGGTCCCTGAAAAAAGCCTTCTTGCATGAAAAACTAAAGGACATATTTTTTAAAATACCATCACTTTGCAGTGATGAAGCTGGTGATGTTTTTCCTCTGCAATTGTTGTATTTCAGTTTTACAGAGTAACAGCTTCTGTCTCTTGTGCTCTGTTATGCACGTTTGTTCATTTAATTTGATTGTCTCTGTGAACTGTGCAGCATAATAAACTGGTGTGTGTATGTACAATGAGCAAAGCTATCCCGCCAGAAGAGGCAAAGGAGACAAAACTGACAAGGAGCTTTAAGATTCAGCACAATGCAAAACAAAAATATTGCTGGTTTGAGCAAATTTTCACACGTAAACTCAATTTAGTACTTCTCAAAAAAACAGCTCTTTGTAGCACAGGATGGTACCAGTTGTGTTGTAATAAAAGTTTATAAAGTTTATATGGCTTAACATGATCAAATCTTGTACAAATAGAGCAGTGAAAGAAGTTGCTAAGTATCCTGCAGGAAGCAAGTATCAAGTTTACTGACAGTCTTGTTGACTGTAGCCATGGACAGTTCAGCCTAATCATTTCAGCCAAGAGCTGACAGCTCAGAAATTAAATCTTTGCTCTCTGTTTTAAAAGGAAACAGGACTGACAAAACGTGTGACTAATCTTTCCCTTTCCATCTGTTTCCATATACCTGTTAGAATAGATAATTGTTCTGGCTCCTATCTTCCAATATGCTCAAATCCACCAAACTGCCCTTGTTATAACACAGTGTGTTTCATGTGTTCTGTTGACATTGATGACTCTATTGCAAAAGTACAGTAGTGAATATAAACAGATCCATGTTAATTTTAAGGTCTGCAGAAACACATGACAAAGGAATCAATTCTGAAGAGGAAAAGGACAGATACTGTAATGTCAGAAATTTTATTTCTGGCATTTTGAAGGTGACATTCTTTGGGTTTACTTTATAAAATCATACACCTATCCTGTCTTTCTTTGTTTCAAATGCATCACCTTCTAATTTTTACAGCAGTGTCCCTTTCCCTCAAGAATGACAGTTCCATAGCTGAAAGGGCTTACGAGCATTGTGTATTTAATAAAGTAGAGAACTGCGACCCAAAGTGCGGTTGCTGCCTCTAGGTAGTTTGAGTAACAGTCAAAGAGTTTCTTCTGTCTGGATCCAAGAGGTTTTAAGCTGTAAGTGTGAAATCTGTACATTACTAATAGAGTGATACAAATTTGATTTCACCGAGAGAGAATATTACAATCTAGTCTGCTTAAAAATAAGTCATAACACTTCCCTCAGTAACTTTCCCACCATTTCTGTGGCTTCCATTTGAATTATGTCATTTTGCTCAGATATGAAAAATCTCAGTTCAAAAATTGAGTTGTTGAGGAATCTTGCAAATCCTGTATTCCAGCAGCCTCTTAGTTTCACTTAGGAAATGTATATTATTTGTTCTTCAGGCTGAATAAAATGATACTGTTTACTGCACTGTCATAATTGTCTTAAATATCTGTGTTTGGAAAATGAGATGTACTTGCTCGAGGGAGATAAAAAAGTCTCCAGAGCTGTCTGTTTCTGTACTGAAGTTCTGCTATGTATTTTGGGGAGTTGATTTAACATCCCACCAAGTCAGCAATTCCTGAGTTGCTTTTGTGCCTTTTGTCAGTGGGGATAGTTAAACACAGTCTTGATTCTGTTTTTCTTAGATTCTGCTTTCAGGCTTTTTTTATGATGCATTCCTTACAGTAATTTTCAACTAGTAAGTGTAATAGCTATAGAAAATCAGAATGTAATACATTTTGACATGAAGTTATTTTACTTTCAGGAGAAGTTCTTAAAAAATGTTGCATTTTTCACGTTGTTTGAAATTTACACAAGATTTTCTTTGTTAGATTGGATGTTTGAGAGCTGCTTGTCTGCTCGAGCTCCTTCATGCGTTTCCAGGGCATTTTCACACAAATGCGCTTAATCAGCTTTTAGAGGGAGTCTGTTCTGTAGCAGGAATTCTCAAGCTGCAACTTTTAAATGAAAAGGAAGAGAAGCTTTGAAAAAGTTAGCAGGTCTTTGAATTAGGAAGAGAGGGTCTCAGGTGAAATGTTTCAGGAAAAGTTCCTGTCATTTTTCCACGCTGGTTTAGACTGAACACTGTATTGCAAGGAGATTCAGTAGGTTACTATTAGCTGTGTGGTGTCTTCCAGTATCTCCAGGCTTTTGGGCCTGTGAAGTCCTTAGTAGCTCTTTCTTCTTGTCTCTACACAGGGAGATATTGGATGGATGGCAGTAAAAAAATAAATGTCTGAATCATCAGCTTGCCTTCCCAATTGACCTTTTTAAATTGTGTTAATTTAGATAATAATTTAAGGGTCTTGATTTTTTAAATTTTACTTTTTTCTGGAGTACCTGCAAAACACAGTAAGGGTTAGCTTGTTAAGACAATGTGTTTTAGGAACTATAAGGAGTAAATTAGAAAAGCAGTCTGTTCCTGTTACTTAGATGCTGCAGCTTTGTTTTAGGAAGATGAAAGCATTGGTTCTTGAATACATTTGAAAATGGAGACATTCATCCAGCTTCTTTTCACGCTAGGTGTCAGTGTTAACATACCTGTTCTGTAATCTCAGGTGTAGTCATTCTATTGTCCTTGTGGATATACCTGTGTTTAGTTCTCAGTTACAACTTGTGGTTGAAAGGTCAAGACAGTAATTGCAAACAGTGGTTGTATGTTGACCCTTAATGGTCTGTGAGTATTTGTCTTGTGAAAATCCTTATCCTTTTGCCCTGGATTGCACCAAGTAAACCTGGAAGAACCAGCTCGGTCCTTGTTAAAATGTCTGCTACAATCTTTTCAGTACCCAGATTTCTCTTTCATCTTAGTTTTGACTAAGATAGCCTTGAAAACCTGAAAGATAGTAGATGGATGGTGGCTGCATTATTCAAAATTAAATCTACTGGGATCATCCCAGCTGGGCTTTCATCCCCTCAAACTGTAAATAATTAGCTGACTAGTAGTAATTTATATGTTATCTCCTGAGGTCATTTGTTAATGTGTTACTTGAGCATGTTGTGAGATTATTCAAAGGCATGTGGCTATTTGTCTTGGTTCTTTTGGTTTACAAAAGTTTTTTAAAGCTGCTTGTGTTTCATCTGAGGCTTTGTAACGCTGCCCATAATGTAAATACCCTGATGGTTGATACTGATCTCTGGTATCAGGAGGTAGGGTCACTTCTCTGCATGCAGCTGTGACAGTAACCACAGCCCATCTTCTTGGATAAAAAGCCTCAGCGCAGGTATTGTGTTTAGTAATAACAAATAGCGTGACATGATGAGCAATGGAGTAAACACTGCTCTTTTTATCTCTTTAGCTTCTGTAAAACCTTCTATTACTCTCTTACTTTATAAATTAACAGTTGTTTATTTACATTCTTTTTAGCGTCTTTTTATTTCAGGGTTTTAGCTGTGAGTTTATTTGTTAGACTGTTCTGTCTTCAATAATACTTTCATCCAAGAGAGGAGAAGCTCCCAAGTTTCATATTTTGGGACCTTTAACTCAAAGGAGACAGCAGTTGAGTTTGAGGCCTAAGGCTTTACTGAAATGCAAGCACAAATGTCTTTCAGGCGACTTAAAAGTTTTGTTGGAAGAGTAGACATATGTCAAACATATTGGTGCTATTTTTTCACAATGAGAAGTAGTACACCTCTAAAATAACACATTTATTTCTTTAAGTTGTCAGAAGATAAGGCCGTGGCAGTAGGACTTGGCAGGTTGACTTGGGATTCCTGTAGCCAGGGAACTTGCTGGCCACAGAGACATGCACAGAGGTGGAAATGTTGTAGAGGTGTTTGGATTTTTTTTTAATCTACTAAGTAGGTGCACAGTAAGCTTCCATTTTTGGATATGTAGGGAAAAGAAATTTTGCCCATATGATTAGAAAAACAGAATGTTTTTTATACAAAGTTTCAAAGACAACACAGCAGAATTTGATTGTAATTTGCCTTTTGTTTTTGAGCAATGCTGTAACACAACTGAGCAAATACATTTTTCCTACGAATAGTAAAGAGAAATTAGAATATGCAAATTATTTTTTTAATTTTAGAAAGCTGCACATATGCAGAAGTTGTAGCTGCTGTTGATGTAAACACTCTTGCCAATGATGTTTATAAGTATAACTTTCCCAGCACGCCGCTATGGGCGAAGACTATTGAGGTGAGTAATTAATGTGCTTTTATTGTAGTCTGGCATTTGTAAGATGTATACTGTTTTCATTGTCTTTATTAGTAACAAGAGGAAAAAAAGATTTATGTTACTATGAATAAAGCAGTTTTACAGTAACTTTGATTGGTTGTGTTGTAGTTGCTTGTTGAAGAGGGATATTAATACTGCAGGCTTTTCCTTAAAGTCTTGCCTGCAGCATCAAGAAAGGTTATATAAATGTCAAGAGGAATGCTTATCACCAGTAAAGGAATGTCAAAAATCATATTTTTAGATTAAAAAAATATTTTCACGTACTTTGAAAAAATTAGATTACTTGGGGCATGCCTTTGTTTTGTCGTTATAGTTGGGCTCAGAGAAGCACAACAAAATATTGGATTAAGCACTCTTGAATCTTTTTTAATGGGCTCAATAGATGTTTCAGGAATTCTGTCACTTGCCAAGTTATTTGAAAAATAACTAAGTAAAATTGGGTTCTGTTTTAATAAATGAGAGGCAAGCTAGGCATGGAGTTTTGCTTGGATTGAGTTAGAAATTACTGTATACTTCTTAATCTTCTTTTACTGTTTTACAACATGACAGTAAAAGATACTGTGTCTGTTTTAAGACACCATCTTAAGTAAGAATTAAATAGGTGGCTAAAGGTTAAATGCTTATTCAGCACTCAATAATAACTGGCTAAATTATAGTTTATAGTTTTATAATGGAAACAGAAGAAGAATCCTTGCCTGGATCATTTTATAGTAGACAAGAGCAGATTATTAGAGTGAGTAACACTTTCTTTAAATATAGTAGGAAAAAACAGCAGCTTTTCTGAGGGTAGTTACATTAAATTTGCTGTATAGATATCCCTCAGAATATGTAAGGAGTGATTTCTTTGTCCAAGTTATAGTTAATTGACCAGGGCCCTCCTGGCCCCTTAATGTGTTGACTTTCTAGTGCTGATGAAAACTTAGTTTAGAGGAATTTCAAACTGTGTATTTAAAAATTATCATATTTTCACTTGAGCTACTTCTCAGATCTTTTTACACATCTTTTAGTCTGTGAACACTGGTTTTGCTGTACAAGGACTTCATGATACGACTTTATTTTTGGGAGAAATAGCAGTATCTACTGAAAGAACCACTTACACACCTCAAAGAATGAGCAGATACAAACCTCAAGATTATGTATAAATATTAACCTTGTAAGTGTTTTATGTTCAGAGCAGTGAATGCATATTTACATCTTATGTTTTGCCAAGGCAAAAGAGATTTTGAAGTTACTAGGTCAAATGAGAGATTAGTGTTTTGCTAAATGAAGCACACAGTGGAAGTAAGAGAGGGCTAGTTTCATCTGAAGGATGAGTTGAGAATTTCATACAGTTCACAACACTCAACATTCTTCTATTTTCTTCTGTTTTCAGGGCATAACACTGAAAGAATTTGACAGATTATCTTTTGATATGATTTTGATGAGTCCTCCCTGTCAGCCGTTTACAAGGTAGGTGCAGCACACTTGGGAAAAACATAAAGTTATTGCACTATATACAGTCAAAGGAGAAATGTTATCAAGAGTGACACTATGTGTGGGTGATCTGTGTATCTTTCTCTTCCTAAGCAAATGTGTTGTAGCTCTGTTCACCATGATGCTTATTGAAGCAAAAGAAATGCAGCAATTTGCATCTTAATTGTTGATCACATTTCTTGCATATGTATAGATTAATTCAGGTTAAGTAAGCTTCTTACAGCACCAATTTTGTGAACACTGTCATTCCTCCAATATTGAAATTTACTGTTTAGAAGTGCTGCCTTTCCTTTTAGATATCAATGTAATATTTTCCTAGGGCAACTCCAACAGGAGGATTGGAATTTCTCAGTTCTGCCTGAGATTTAAGAGTGTAATCTGGTTTTATTTGTACTTACACATGCATACAGATAGTTTATTCTGAAGGATATCTCTATTTTAGCCAAGACTGGAAGGATAATGGCTTTGGAATGATTTTGTGGATGATAAAGAGAAATATTTTGCTGATTATGGACTGAGTTTAGTGAGAAGCTTTTGTCAGATTAATTTGTAATTCATATCATTTGACAGCACTGACCACTGGGTAAGATTCTAGTAACTGCACTCATGTAAAGTAATAACTTCATGAAGAATGTCTGTTGGCTGTGTAAGAATGTTCAAAGCTTGAAAGGAAATCCCAGTAAACTGGTGCTGATTTATAAAAATGAATTAGTGCAAACCTATGGTGTGTACAGGAAGCATTTCAGATTTTTTTTCCTTTATAATATAATGAAAAGAAAAATCTGTGTATGATTGATTAATTTAGATACATGCTAAATCTCTTCTACAAAGCTTTTATTTTTTTAATGAGCTGATAGAAGTATAAACTAGGGAAACACAGGCCTGAAATCATTATCATTTTTGTAACCTACATAATCTGTCCAGTTTAGTGTTACAAAATTGGTTCCAAAGTTATTCATGTGAGGCTCAATCCTGCTAAATGGTGAACAATGAGGCTTTAATTCATAGAAATAATTTAATATATTCAGTGCAAAATAGCAGGGTATTCCCAGAAACTCAGTGGGGGCTTTTTGTTCATTCAGAGCCAAGTATGTTCAAAGGCTTTGCTGGACAAGACCAGAATGCTAAGGGCTTTGCAGACTGTGGAGTGGATTTCATTACTGAATGGTTCAGTTTTAACCTTGCTGTGAGCTGATGTGTTCCAGGGGCAGACTTTCATTCCTTAGAGCATCTCAGAACACTGCCTCCGTGAGCAGGTCCTCCTGTCTGTACGTGATGCTTTTGCAGAATCCCACATTGAAACTCAAAAGAAGGTGTCAGTGTTCCGTAGAAAAATGTAGCTCAAATGCCAGTTTGCTCTGAGTAATACACCAGTGCTTCTTTGTTCTTTCTTAGAATTGGCCTGCAAGGTGATGTGTCTGATCCACGGACAAAGAGCTTTCTCTATATCCTTGATATTCTCCCAAGGTATAAGTGAACTTCTCTCTGTTGTAAAACCCCTTTTGTAACTAGGCTTTGTTGTAACTAGGTCTTCTATATTTCAGTGAGACAAAGACATCTGTAATGTTTTAGAGGGATGCTACTGGTGTTGTGTTGTATTCCATGTTTGTTTTCACATGATCATATGTAACTTACAAATACCTGCATTTTACTACTGCTGTAATCACTTCATTGTTGCTGTTTATGCTTTCATTGTCTGTTTTCCTTTTCATTGAATGTCTGTTTCAACTGTGCCTAGATAGTAAATGAAAAGAAAGAGTTCTTTTCAGTTCAACATCAAATTTGCAGTGATTTTACATAGAATGAGGAGTAGATAATAGTTTGTCTATTGGTCTTATGGAAACATGAAAAGTTTTTAAAATATTGGGTTAAAAAAAGCTTAGATTCAACATGCAGTCACCTTTTGAAGAGGTACCATTTGAAAGTTGGTTTAAATATGTCATTGACTGTATAATGCAATGCATCCTGCAAACCCTTCCATTCTTTGTTAAAGTCTCTGTTCTTTTTGGTGCTGCTTCTAGGTGTCTTGCGTATTTTTGGTTTGTAGTACTACCTCTTGTTTGGAGTAGTAGTACTGAAGAATTCAAACAGCACTACATTGTCTGAACAGTGTCCTTGTCTTTGTGTTCATCTGTCGATTTTTGCCTGGTCAGATCCCAGTTCCCAATAAAACAGCCGTAATTATTTATATTAATGGCAGACACAAAATTAGGGAGAGAACATGAAGATATCCTTAAGGGCATCCTGACCTGGGGATTCCTTTCCATTAAACTGAGACATTGTTAAGAGGCTATCTGCTTTTGGACATTATAGTGCATTAATACGCAAATATTGCTTCCCATTTGCTGTGGGCTTAGCTGGATAAATGACAGAAGCTTTTCCTTCTCAAAACCAAAGCTTTAAACACCCCACAACCTATATTTTTATCGTGACGATGCAAAGGACCTGGGCTTGGCTGTCTCACTTTTATCTCAACACCCCAGGAGACACTGCAAATGTCCCTTATCTCCTTGGGGAGGGTTCTTGAAGCAGCACCTACTTTAAGTAGTCACTGGAAGGTTCAACATGATGGCTTCTGTGGAGTTTCTCAATTCCAATGGATTTGTGTTGTACTAAGATAGTGCTTATGTGTTTTTTGAATATGATACATTGATATGATACATACATTGAGTATGGAGTACTTTAGCCCCAAAAAAGGAAATTCTTAACACAGGAATTATCCCTTTACATTTTAAATTGCTGTGGTATGCATGCAGTTTGTGAGAAGTGTTTCTCATCCCTTGGATGTACTTGCCTTTTGTTCAGCCTTTTATAATGAAATATTGCTGAAATGAGGCTCAGAGGTGAGCTGGGATGACAAATATTAGAGATAATGGAAATTTCAAGATCTGGAAAGACCCCAGAAATCCTTGCAGCACCCAGCTGGCAAACAAAGTCCAACCCAAATCACACAATCACAGAATGACTAGGTTGGAAGAGACCTTCAAGATCATCAAGTCCAACCCATGCTCTAACATCTCCAGTAGACCATGGCACCAAGTGCCACATCCAGTCTTTATCCAGGAATGGTGACTCCACCATCTCCCTGGGCAGACCATTCCAGTATTTATCACTCTTTCTGTGAAAAAAATTTTACTAATATCCAACCTGTATCTCACCTGGTGCAACTTGAGACTGTGTCCTCTCATTCTCTCAGTTGCTGCCTGGTGAAAGAGACTGACCCCCACCTGACTACAAACAGGGAGTTGTAGAGAGTGATAAGGTCACCCCTGAGTCTCCTTATCTCCAGGCTGAACAACCCCAGCTCCCTCAGCCATTCCTCACAGGGTTTGTGTTCCAAGCCCCTCACCGGCCTTGTTGCCCTTTTTTGGATGTGTTCAAGCCTCTCAATGTCCTTCCTAAACTGAGGGGACAGAGCTGGACACAGCACTCAAGGTGTGACCTCACCTGTGCTGAACACAGGGGAAGAATGACCTCCCTGCTCCTGCTGGCCACACTATTCCTGATCCAGGCCAGGATGCCATTGGCCTTCTTGGCCACCTGGGCACACTGCTGGCTCATGTTCAGT
>VRYO01002734.1:20535465-20619005 GCA_009812075.1 Sialia sialis
TGTGTGATGGCACTCAATATAAACTGTTCCATAACCTGACCAGGTACTGAGGTCAGGCTAACTGGCCTATAGTTACCAGGATCCTCCTTGCCACCCTTTTTATGAAGGAGTGTCACGTTGGCCAGCTTCCAGTCATCTGGAACCTCACCAGTGACCCAGGACTGCTGGTAAATGATGGAGAACAGCTTCACAAACTCATCTGCCAGTTCCCTCATCACCCTGGGATGGATCCCATCTGGGCCCATAGATTTATGAACATCTAGGCTTCTCAGCAGTTCTCTGACTGCCTCCTCCTGGATAACAGGGAGACCATTCTGCTCCTTGACATCATCTACCAACCCAGGAGGACAGTTGTCCTGAGGACAAGCTTCTTCCCACTAAAGACTGAGGCAAAGAAGGTGTTAAGCACTTCTGCCTTCTCTGCATCTGCAGTTACTAATTTCCCTCCCTCATCCAGTAAAAAACAAAGGCTGGACCTACTCTTCCTTTTACCATTAACATATTTGTAGAAACATTTCCTATTATCTTTTATGATGGTCCAGATACCATTTGTTTATTGTGTCCAAGCCATAACCTGGTGAAATCCAATGCTAAAGCATCAAAGTGCTGCTTTTACAGAAACATTTTAAATGTCAATACCTGCCAAGTACTTAACACTTCCTCTTTGTGCAGTGATTACTTGCCTTGTGATCTGTGATCCCCTGTGAGTGCTTGCATTTCAGGCTGTGCTGTGGATTCATTCCTGAAAAAGAGGTTTAGTAGTATTCAGTGGTGATGGGTGTGGGTAGACATACCAGCAGGTATGTTCCCCATTCCCTGCAAAGAATTTGGTTGTTGCTGCTTTTTCCAGCTTAGTATTATTTTTTCACTATTATTTTTAGTATTTTTAAATTTGGCATAGTTTCTTATACATTTTCCAGTTTCTTGTGAGATGCATTGGTTCTTTTAATTATTTTTTAATTCATGTGATGTCTTTAATTGGTGATAATTAAAAATGTGCTGAAACTAATTCTGCTGTGATTTGTTCCAGTAGAAGTCTGAAGTCACTAACTTCAATAAGCATGAAGCTGCTGTCTGGGGGCATTAATATCCTACTTCTGTATTTTGTTCTGAGATCCCAGTGTGTGACAGACATTCTGTGTCTACATTGGCCTTATTACAGTGCTACAGAATGTTCCCAGAGACTTGAATCTGAATCATCTATGCCTCTAAATTGTTGGAACAGGCCTTGGCACAGTTTGGGCATGTTCATTTCTCTAGAGGTTTAATATGCTGTTTTTTGAATGTGCCTATTTGCAGACCTTTTCACTGATCTTGCTTAAAGCTGAGACACCTCCTTCCGTTCTCCCCATCAAAATAAAAAAGTAAAGTTTAGAAAATTGAGAATGTCTGCAGTTGGAACTCTAAATATGTTGTGTTTCTTAAATCAGTACTGGTTCTGATGTGTTAGCAGAAAGGTTTATGTGACATTTTGACATTGATTTCAGCTACAAGCACTTGAAAACAACAGTTTTGTGGCTAAGTATCAATTTGTGTTCCCCCAACAATTACATTTCCTAGTATACACTGAATCTGTTGAATAATATTATTGTGCTTTAGGAAATGAACTATGATAAACATTTCCAAAAGTACATGCATAGAGTACAAGAGGTACAGCTGTTCATCCAAACATAGGTGGGGTTTTTGGTTTTTACCAGCAGTCCACATTTTTAATTCAGTTGGTTTGTTAAGGATGCTAAATTTTAACAGCTAGCATGATGTAGAAAATACTTTGATCTTTCTGCTAGTTAAACAGATCTGTGGATGAATATAATGTACTTTGCATCTTGTTATGCTGATTTGCTTTTTTTTCCTTGCTAGGCTTCAGAAGCTTCCAAAATACCTACTTTTAGAAAACGTTAAGGGATTTGAATCCTCTTCTGCAAGGTAAACTCTAATTAATAGATGCAGGTTTTAGTTTGCAAAAAGAACAAATTCTTTAGAAAGAGGGGGGATTTATTCTTTAGGAGGAATTTTTCTTTCCTAGAATTGGAGTTAACAAAATTGCTTGAGATGAGACAGGAATTAAAATCTTAGTTTGTGAAAAGAACTTGCTAGATAACTGGTTATGTCTCTAAGCATATAAAATACAGCAATATTTTTGATTTGATTTGATTTGATGATCATGTTTTCTTTAGAAAAGGTCAGAATTAGTTTTCAAAGAAGAGTAACAATAGATGTAACACTCGGAGGTTTCAGGGGCTTATTGAGGACAGGATCCCAGGGTATCATGTGTTATGGTCACAGAACAGTCTAGGGGCTTTCTCGAGTACCTTTATTGATAGTAGATTATCCCTGGTCCAGGTCTGCCATCAAATGGTCCAGAGATACAGTAAGGAGGATGTATTTAGTCTTGGTCTGAAATGTGGAAAAGTGTCACTACAGTTACTTAATGACAGCAGGAGCGCTGTCCTCTCTTGTGACCAAAGCAGGAGAGAGTGAGCTGCAATCTTCCTTTCAGTTCTTGCTGGAATAGAATGGGATCTTTCTGTGCACTTCTTAAAGCACCAACAGCCACCCTTGTATATCGTGTTCTTAATGAATATGGCAGGCAGCTGGGAGACATGCTCAGCTCTCTCACTGGTTCAGTGTTCATGGTCATCTCTTGAAGACCCTGGGATTCCCTATGCTGTGCCTTGCTGGCCAGTGCTTGGAACAAGCTGCAATCCAGAAAACACCCCGGTTAGGACAATTGTTTTCTGTTACAACACCTGGGATGCAGTCTGACATACAATGCTGGCATAGGTCACAGCTCCTGCCTTTTCTACAATTCCAGCCTAGTGCAGTCTGCATGGAATACAGAAGAAAAGTATTTTTAAGATTATTTCCCTTATAGTCTTTTTTCATTATTTATAAAGCACAATCCCACCTCCCTTTTATAACCAAAGCCACTGATTTGTTTCATCCCTCAATTTAGCCTTTTTGTTAGGCTTAGCTGGTGCTGTGAGCAGAAGGAAGTAGTGAGTTATTTATAGTAGTTTTAATCTCCTGTTTTACGATTTCAAATAAAGAGAGTATCTTGACCTCTGATTACTTTCCTTGTTGACACACTACAATTACTCTCCTAGAGGTGGGATGTTTTTTGAAGAGGCATTTGCACTGTAGTAAGACTGTGGTGCCTTTAATTGTATAATAGTCTCCAACACGGAACTTCGTATGTTGTCCCTCAAATTCAGTAATGGAAGACATATTAATAATTTGCTGTCCAATTATTTCAATGAATGCTTTGGTGAATATGATGTTGAATTTAATCTGGTTTTATTTAGGATTAAAAAGGGGGCTAAAGACTATGTGAAGGGAGTAATTGCTTTTTGATTCCTTTCAGAAATGAGCTTGTGCAAACACTAGCAACATGTGGATTTAAATATCAGGAATTTCTCTTGTCTCCAACCTGTGTGAGTACTAAAATTGGTCTAATATTATTTAATTGTTCAAAGTACATTGAGTCCAAGAACATTTGAAAATTCTCTTGTGTATTAGAAAAGAGAGTCATGCCCAAAGCTGAAGATGCACTTGAATGAGAAAACCAACTGACATGATTTCCTATTTCTCATACTGGCAGAATTGTATTGCTGTTTGTGTTCAGATCTTAGTCCCATATTGCTTTGTTGCCATTTGATGTTTTTAAGAAGGCGAGAATTTGCACTGTAACCAGGAAGGTGGTTTTCCCTGTAGGAGCCTCATTGCTTCAGAAGTGCCTCTGGATTTCCCAGCACAGAAAGTATGACTGTTTCTTGTGGGAGGAGGAGCTTTGTTTCCATGTTACCCTGGCAACTGAAAAAGTTAGAGAGAGATTTCAGATTGTGCAAGACTAACTGGAATCAGTGAAGTACCATAAATATTTGAGAGAAGCTAACAGAGTGTAGTTTGAAAACCAATTGTGGTAGATTTATTTAATAGTTAGGGGTCTTATAATTCCCTGTTTAAAAAGGCAAAGAGAGACTTTTTTGCTTTTAACAGAAAAGAGATAGTAGCTGTCCCAAGAAATAGAGAGGCATCTAATTTTTTCTTCCTACATTACATAAAATTTTGTCTACATTTATGTTCTTTTACAGAGAAAGTCAAAACTGTGAGACACAAAGAGTAGTTGCTCACTTGTTTCTTTGGAAGTATCTAGGTATGGAAGTTACAAGTGTGCAGGTATTATCAACTAGTACCTAGAGAATACCCTGGAATAAAGGAGGCTTCAGGGTGACCTAAGTGCAAACTTCCAGTACCTGATGGGAGACTACAAGAAAGATAGAGAGGGACTTTTTTTACAAGAGTCTACAGTGACAGGACAAGGGGGGATGGATTCAAACTTAAAGAGTCATTTTAGATTAGAATCAGGAAGAAGTTCTTTGTGATGAGGATGGTGAAGCACTGGAACAGATTGCTCAGAGAAATTGTGGATGCCCCATCCTTGGAAGTGTTCAAGGCCAGGGTGGATGGGGCTCTGAGCAACCTGGTCTAGTGGAAGGTGTCCCTGCCGGCAGCAGGGAGCTGAGAACTAGATGACCTTCAACACAAACTATTTTGATGAATCTCTGATTCTGTGAATGCTGTTATCTCTGAAGTCACAAAATATATTAGTACATCATAGTTTTGTTACTGCATGTGACGGCAGATAACTTGTATGATGCTATAGACCACTTTTCCTCTACTCTCACATGGACTAAAGGCTTCTGAATTTTGATTACAGCTTGGAATTCCCAATTCTAGACTGCGGTATTTTCTAATTGCAAAGCTTCACCAAGAACCATTTTCCTTTCAAGCTCCTGGTCAAGTGAGTCTATTCATGTTACTTGAATTTGCTTCATTTCGTGAAGATTGAGGGTTAAATTTTCAATTTAGTGATGTGTGTTGATTAAAGAAGAAGAAAAATGAGTTATTCCAACAGAAAAGTTAAATTCTGTCTCCTTTTTTCAGCCTGGATATTGAGCTTTGTGAGGACTAATGTGCATGTCTGTGGCTTAGATGGCTTTAAATGGTTGGGAGATGTGTTTTCTAGCCTGATAGTGAGCTAGAAAATAGGCCATACTCCTACATTTTTTACACACTTGGAAAGGTCTTTATGCAAAAGCAGTTATTTGAGATTGTTTTGACATAATTGCCCATAGGTCAACTAATCTCAATGCTACTGCTTTTGAAATCTTCATGAAAATAACATCTAAAGGTTACTTGCTTTATTCTGAGCATCTCTGAAGAAATTTTATTCACTGTATGGTTGGCTGTCAAGATGATTTTAAATGCAGTTCTTTAATTTTATTTTCATCACAATGTCCTCTTAGATATTGACAAGATTCCCAGATCAGGATCCAGAAGATTCATTCAAGGAAAAGGTTGCTGGCAAAGTGGGTGAAACCAGTTCTTTGACCACTGAGGAGAAGAATCTGAGTCCAAACATTGGTCCAGATTGCAGCAGCAAGAAGAGCTTACCAAAAGGGGCCTTTCTATTTAAGCTTGAAACAGTAGAAGAAATGGAAAGGAAACATAATCAGGATAATGATTCCTCTATTCAAATGCTAAAAGACTTCTTGGAAGAGGAAAACAAAGAAATGAGTCAGTATTTCTTACCACCAAAGTCCTTACTGCGCTATGCTTTCTTGTTAGACATTGTTAAACCCACCTGCCGGAGATCCACGTGCTTTACAAAAGGGTAAGTTGGCAAGAAAATGTCTTGCTAAATCATGTCCTAGAATTTTAAGTGTCTTTTCTTGCTTGTGTCCTGTAAAATCATAGAGAGGTGTTTCATCAAAAAATCCTAGCCCTTTGAAAGAAATCTGCTTATATAGTGTGCTTGCTGGTCCAGTGGAATGCCTGCATGAGAATCTGCCTGGCAGAACATCATGTGCCCACTCCAAAAAGGCATTCACAAAAGACAGTTGCCATTTGTTGTTGACCTTCACTGAAGCTTAATTACCCCTGCGGAAATACGGTTCCAGTAGACTGCTATAGTGCTGATTCATTAATGAATTTCTTTATATTGCTCAATGAAGTTACAAAGTGTCATGCATTACAGATCCATTCCTCATTAAATCTACCTCCACTGTACACTTTATTGATTTCTTGAATTTTTAAGCTAGATCAGAATAGCTTCATGAAGCCAGTTAGGTTGCTGCGTTACAAATCATATTTGATGGAGCAGAACATCAGTGCTTCTCTGTCTACTAGTTTTGTGATTTGTACTTTGCAATTTTAAGTTCTACTTCTAGAAGTTGGTGAGTGTTCTGAAACTCTAGGGACAACTGGTGAGGAGCTTTTCCACTAAAAGCCTTTGTAATAAAACATTCCAGTTGTAGCCTGCAAATTTGTGGGAATTTTTAATGCTGATATATTTTTCAGATTGGATTGTTTTTTTGAATTTGCTGAGTGCTTCAATAAAATGGCTTGGATGAGGAGTTAAAGCTAATTGTAACTGTTTTTAAATTAGTAGAAATTATACTGCAGACTGACAGAATTCCTGCAGATTTTTTTAATTTTTAAATTTTAGACAGTAAAGAAGAAGAAAAAGAATTTCAAAAGTTTGGAATTTGTGCAATGGGAAAGACCTTCCCTCAGGTCTTATATATATATGTATGTGCCTTTTCTGCCCTCACTCTTTTGAGTTGAGGGGGAGTCAGTATCTCATGGAATCTCTTTCTTGATTAGAATAGTCAAAAAATCCCTCAGCCAGAATGGTGTCTGATGTGTCTTACATGTGCCTTAAGTGTCATCAAAAGAAATTGGCCACTTGTGGTTTCACTAGAATACATCATGTTAGTTTGTGGTCATGTTTATCAACATCACACTGAATGAGGCTCCTGAATAGTTAATTCTCTGTAAGAGTGGTGGGAAATCTGACCCCAGAGGAATGTGACTCTTACCCCTCTGCTGATAGGGATGTAGTTGTGGTGGTAGTTCTGTCTGATGTGCCATCTTTGTTCTGTTTTTCAAGAGCCTTTGGGAAGGAAGGTTGCCAACATGGTTCTCAATGCAATCATCTAATTTACAGCTCTGCATTAAGAGAAGGTTTATAATTACATCTCATTAAAATCACTTTCTGAGGCTGAGAAAAGTCCCTGCTGTATCTGTTCCAGAAGTTCAGACTGTTTTTTTCTCTGAAGCATGAGATCCAGGAAAAAGACCCCTGAATAGGGTGGAACAGCACTCCAGGTAGTACAGAGAATCCTCTGCTGCTGTGCCTGTTTGGTGTCTTTCTTGTAGTTGCCATCAGCTTTGAGAGTGGGAG
The DNA here is from genome assembly GCA_009812075.1 of Sialia sialis. Classification (NCBI taxonomy): domain Eukaryota; kingdom Metazoa; phylum Chordata; class Aves; order Passeriformes; family Turdidae; genus Sialia; species Sialia sialis. The sequence goes on from VRYO01002734.1 coordinate 20,542,715, forward strand.
AAAAATTTCCCTCTCTTCTCTTTGGTTTTCAGGTATTTCTAACAAGATTCATGTGATGGAAATAATCTGAGTATGCCTTCTCTAGTCCTTGCTAATTCACGGACCTCAAACACTAATAGTTCATCAGTGATTTTTTCTATACTAGTATGTCTTTTGAAAGGCTTTGGTGGAGTATACAGCAAAATGTAATGCATGAGAGATCAAGCAGGTAATTCTGTGTGCCCTTCTGACACTGAATTCCTGGGCACTCAGTGAATGATTGCTGAGTTCCGTGAGACCACCAACACCATGGTTTCTCTTTGGAGTATGTGGTGGATGAAGTTTTGAAAGGAAATCGACTATTTTAAGGGACAAAGGAAATGAAAATTACATCTAACTTCTCTAGATAGAGTCCTTCTAGACATACTTTAAATTTTTGATGTACTATTGACAAGAGAAGCGATACCTTTCAAAACAGTGCAAATATCAATTACAGAAAAGATTTCTCGCTTTGTGGAAATGTGCACTATATACCCAGAAAAAATACATGTATGAAATGAAAAGGCTTTTTTAAAGCTTACAGAAATAAAAGGTGTGAGGGGGAATCTTGAATCAGATGAAAATTGAAGACTAATTTCTTAAGCCAACTTCTTTCATTATAACTTGTAATGAAATGTCAGAAAATCAATACATCATCTTTTTACTGTGACAAAATTTAATTATGTTCCAGGTCTAAGGAAGGAATGTTAACTTTTCTATAATCAGCAGCTTCAATAATAATTAATAACAATCCAGCTAACATGACATTAGCCATATGTCCACATTTGTATTAAAAAAGCAGCACATGTACACACGCACACACACGGCCATCAAAGCACATGGACACCAACTGGATTTTTTTTGGGGGCGGGGTCAGGCGGCAGAGTTCGGTATTCTAGTGCCAGTTATTTAGACAGGAGTATTTATTTCTCCCAATAAAACTCTTCAATACCACTTTGAATTTTATCCCATTTATTTATTTTGGCTCACTTATATTAAACTGAAATATTACCAGATGTTATGTAAGAGGAAGAGGATGAGGATTCCTAAGTGCTGTGTGTGTTACATCATTAAACTTTGTCTTAGGGAATTTGCAGAATGCAACTAACCAATTAAAGATGATGTATTTACAAAACAGTTGGATTCCATGTGTATTTAATATGTAATAGTGTTTAGATCTTCTGATCCTGCAGAAGAATTTGTTTTAAAATCAGTGCTGCTCTGGCTGTTATTGGCAGAACTAATTGTAGCTTTTTCAGCTGAGAATGAAATACTCAAGATTGAGCCGTGCTGGGTCATTGTGCTGAAGGGAGAGTATTCTTTTATTCACTGTGGAATTAGAGAGTCTTGAAACATGACTTGTGCCATGCTTTAGGAATGAGTCCCAAGTCTAACAAAAGACCTTTGTAATTGTCTTTACAATTGTACAGATAAAACTAGTGTCTGTTAAAGATTGTTGCAGACCACATCCCTGTAACACAGGGGATCTTCTGAAGTTCTTCCATGGGCAAAGCCATCTGCTGTCTTGATTCACTCTGTTTCTGTTCAGAATGTTCAAACTGCTGTAGTTGGACCAACAAAGCATGTTTCTGAAAACTCATAATTATATTTAAATGATAGCCTTGATGAGACTACAGAAGAGTAACCATGTTGTTAAGCAATCAACCTCAAAGCATGCAGAACAGCTATCATAGGTTTCAGAATGGAAGTTTACTTACTATTTACTTGGATTTAATTTTTTTTCATCTTCTTTCTTACTTCTACTGCTCTGCATAGATGCCTGGCCATTGCCCTTACTTCAGTGGAAAATCCACAAGCAACCAGAATTTAAACCTGACTCAACCACTTTTTTCCAAATGCTTGACATGAAAGCTGAAGACTCATACTAGTGGTCCTCCTTTTAATAAGGGGAGCTTATTTGAACCCCTGGGACCATTTGACCTTTAACACATTTTGCCATAATGTAAAATGGTTTTAGAAAATGCAATTTTTTTTTTTTTTTTGGTGATACTATGCTTGAATTTCTTGGCTTTGTGTAGTTGCCCTGTATAAGACACTGGTGTGGATGAGCACTGAGGGCAGACTCATCCCCAAGGAGCACATTCAGAGGGTACTGCACTCCAGGGGTTAGCAGAGTTTGTAACGGAGCCTTCTGCTTTATTTATCCTGGAGGCTGTTTATTCATCAAGGCAAAGGAACCTCGGTAACCTCCCTCCACCTTTGCAGTTGTCAATGCTATGAAATACAGTGAAAATATTAATTTAAAATTGTTGTTGTTGTTAAGGTATGGACACTATGTGGAAGGGACTGGCTCAGTTCTGCAGACAGCAGTAGATGTACAGGTAAGTGTGTAATCTAACATAATAGAATGAATGATTTTAAAACTCGAGACTTGTATCAAAGTTTGGGTTTTTTCTATCTTCTCCTTTGTTATTATAAATATTATAATGAAAAAATATTTTAAATGTACATTTTATGGCAACTGAGTTTCCAATTGGTTTACTTTGTGTTCCTAGACAGCAGTTTGTTTAGACCAAAATTACATCTGTGTGTCTCTGGGAGGAGATTATGAGGTGCTATTACTTTATTATCTGTCATGTACAGAGGTTTCACAGGGGTGTGTGAAAACCTTAAAAATTGCTAGTTCTATGGAGAACCTACAGTACAGTGTTATGAATCAAAGGGCTGGTTTTGAATGCATGTAATTCAGTAAATACTGTCAAATGTTTATCTTGTTTGAATTTCAAAATTACTAATCTGTGAAGGGTATTTTGAAAAGTTCTACTGCTGATACTAAGTCCATGACCAAGCGGTGTTTAGGCTTTGGGGAAGGTAATAAAAGCACTGGTTAATCAGTAATCAAAAATACTTTTCACAAAGCCTGTGTTGTACACAAGCCCTTCCTCCTGCACTTCTGTGCTGTTCACTAATATTATAGGGCATTTCCAAACGTAAGAGGAATGCAGCTCTGGAATTCAGGATAATCTCAAAGCGAGTGTATTAAAACAGCTGCATCCACACAGCTTAATTTGTATGAATGGTCTGTTATTGAATTCTATTGAATCACTGTCCTTTGTCATTAACAAATGTTTATTCTTTGATTGCCCCACTAAGTATTGGTATAGCTTGGAACTGGAGGAAGAAATTTTGAACATCCTTATGGCAACATAGATTTCTTTCTTGCAAGTTCATGTGTTATATGTTGGTTGCAAAAACAAAATGCAAATGACACTTTCAAGCAAAAAATGCAATTGTCTTTGTCACTTTGATAATTAAGGAGATATTAAGATGTGACTGCAAATTTTACATAATTGGCTTGCATCAGTCATATTTCTTGGTTTTGATATTCTTCATAGCTTGAATCAGTGTTTAAACATATTGATGAGTTACCAGAAGAAGAGAAGCTTATGAAATTGTCAACGCTAAAACTGAGGTACTTTACCCCAAGAGAGATAGCAAATCTTCATGGATTCCCTTCAGAATTTGGTATGTGCTGCAAAATACCTACTTCTACATTATTCTTCAGAAATGCCAGTGTATTTTTTTTTACTGGGACTAATCCAATCTTTTTGTTTTGCATTTTTTTTTCAGACAGCTCATTTCTTTGATTGATTCTTGTTCTTTGGCTAACTTTGAATTTCTCTAAATTTCCACTAGCTTTTTTCATGTTTTGTAAGAGCCAGCTTCTGTGGTGAGGTTCATCTCCATAAGCTAAGAAGAAGGTTTTGGCACGAAAAATGCTCTGTTAGTGAAGCGCAATGAAGGAATACCTTTGTTTAAAGTTATAACTATTTACTCAGCAGCCAGTGTTATTCACAACTGTGGTAAATCGACATATCCTGCCAGCTTAGGAAGTCTGTTTGTGGTTCTCAGTGTTTGAGCTGCTTGCTTTCTCCCTTTCACACATTTGCAGCTGCTGTCAGGGAATTCCAGATGATACAGATAGTTCTTTGTTGAGGACTAACCAATCTATGAAGCCATCTCTATTTTCTGGAAAAGGCAGCCCTTGGTCAGTAACTTCATTTGTTTTTTTTGGAAGAAAGAATCAAGGAATAACACTCAGCACTATCAGTACACTGGATAACATCAACAAGAATTAAACTTGAAGTAAATTAATCAAAATTCTCATTGTAAAAAAGGGCAAGCAGGAAAGTGCAGCTGTTACTATCTGCTAAGAAACTGTCCTGCTGACGTCACATCAGATCAATTTATCGACACTCAGCAGCAAAAACATCCATGGAGTGATGGAAGAGTTTGTATTTGAAGAGACCTTAAAGATCATATATTTCCAGCCCTCTTCCACCAAACCACATTGCTCAAAGAATAAGATAGCATTGACCTTGAGTAATTTGTTATATTTTGCTTTGACTTCTTCAGTGAGTTTTCTGAGAAATGTGACTTGTTTCCATGTATTTCTTTCTTTCACAGTTTTAGTTTGTTTTTTCATTTATTACTTGTTATATTCGAAATTGCTACATTTGGGGAACATTATCAAGGTTGTACAGTGAAACTAGAGTTGGTAGCACTAAGCTTACATGTTCATGAGTATTTGCAATTGTGCTGTGTTGTTACATGCCATCATGTATCATGATGTATCATCATCAATGTATTTTCATAGCCTCTCTTCTTTACTGGATCTGTTCTATTTGCGGACAGCCTTTTAGCACTGTTCCATATTCATGTAAGCTGATGTCCAGATCCTTGAACTTAACAGAGCTGGATTTGGTTTGTATAGGCTTATCATGTAGCTCAAGGTCTCTTTTGAGTACAAAATTGCCCATTTTCCCTTTTTTTTTAATACAGCCAGAGTTTTTCCACTGTTAGTCTCTGCAAACATTACTGAGAAGTGCAATAGGCTGTATTTTACAGAGAGAACTGAGACAGTGGAGAAAATTGTTTAGAAGACTCCATTACTTTGGGGTGAGCAGAACCAAACTTTTGTAATTTCAAAGTGCTTTCTATTCAGCATTCATCTGCAGAGACACCTGTGAGGTTCAATATTTTTGCAAACCAGAACTGAACTCTGAGGACAACTCAGGGTTGTGAATTAGAGGATCATCCAGATCATCACCACGTATAATGTGTTCATTTAGCAGACCTGTCTTTTGTTGGTTGGAGTCTACCTCTAAGAGGAGGTCTTTTGCCATAATTGTGGCAGTTAGTATTACATATAACTGTTTTACAGTTCTTGCTGTTCCCTTCCCTCTCTGCTTTTCCAACTCTGCTGACACATAAAGCAAGCCTCTCTCTCATTCAGTAGTTTCCTCTCACGTATATTCCTTAGTCATAGGCAGAACATGCATTTCCCCCTGCACTGAGTCACAAGTCTGACATTTCTCTGTGTTTAAAACTTCTCCCACTTTTTTCTTAAAAAAGTGTTACTCAACTCTAGGCTGATGGAAATCTTTAATGAATTTAGGTACTGTAATCTCAGTTTCTGAGAATTTGAAAGCTCTGGATTTTTTTGAAAGTGGATATATTTATGGCTGCAGCAAAGGGTGTTTCCCTGATATAATTTCTCCCATGCTAAAATTCAAGTAATTATTGTGAAATACGGTGTTTTCAGAGCAAAATGTGTTATAAATTCTCTGCTACTATGTTCTGTAGTGACAGCAACATTTAGGCTGAAATTTTCAAAACCAGGAAGCTTGGAATTGTACCCACTGCAAATATGTTGCTGGCCCAAGAAACTGAAGAATGAGGGAACTATAAGCTGGAAACTATGTGAACAGACTGTCAGGAGCTTTGTAACAGATGCTGTTACTAGTGCAGCTGCAGTATCATTAGAAAAAAAGTGTTTGTCTAAATGGTTCTGCGTTTTAAGAACGCAGATGGCCTTTTCTAATACGTGAGGTCCAGAGCTAAAGTCATTGTTCATTCTTAACATGACCAGATTTATTTGTGCTTTTAACATCTAAATGAATAAATAGTAATTGCACTATAGTTCAATGAAATACTGCAGTCATTTGTCTTAGTCACTCTGGTGGGTCCCACAGCAATATCATTAAAAGTGAACAGAGCATTCTTGCACCTGTGACCTGCTTTCATGAGAGTAATGTCAGGATGTGTTTTCCATTTTTCTTATTAGCAATGTATGCAAGCTTTTAGGAGATAAAAGCCAGCATGGTGGGAAAGTACAGGCTGTTAAGAACTCAGTGTCCTCAGGTACTGTGTGTGACATAAATGCTACAGTGAGAGCTGTGCAGCAAGAGCCAGCATACTAGGAGTTGTTGAATATGACCTTCTGATTTAGGCCACTCTGGAGCTAAGAAGGTAGAAAGTACAAGATAATGTTAACAGTCAGAAGGTGGAGACTTGGGATAAAGGAAACCATGAGTTCTGAAAATTAATTCTTGGCTTTTGGTTGCTAAAAGGTAGAAGGAGGAATTCTGACATTTTCAAGATTCAGATAGGCTTCTTGGGCTGTAAGTGCATATGTGTGTGTGTGTGAGAGATACATTTAATATGCATAAATACATATTTATTTTCATGTACACTTTTAAAATGCTTTTATTCTGTACCTTATTCTTTGATGGAATGTGAAAACTCCATCTAAAGGAAGTGTCTGTAGGAGTGCAAGTGATTGTTCCAAAGACAGAAGAATGGTTGTCCAAATGTGAGTGCCAGGAAGCTGGGCAGAGTGGATGGAGCTGGCAGAAGATGTGTTTACCAAAGCAGTCCACATTTGAGGCATTAAAAACTGGCAGAGAAGGATGGAACAACTCCTCCCAGACACCACCTCCTCCTCAGAGGCTCCTTTTGGCTCAATAACCATCATTCTCTCCTGAGCTCTCTCTGGAAGAGAATTTCTGAAGAGCTGTGAAAATCTCAGAGCATACATATCACTACTTGCACTCACAGTGTGCTTCTGCATGAGCTAGTTGGGGTGGTGATGACCTTCAAGTCAATGTTGGGTGTTTCTTCTTAGGGAATGATGAAATAATGGAATGTGGCCAAGTTTCAGCAGTTTACTATATGACCCTAAGTCACTAATGCTTTTCATCTTTCAGTCAGGTTGAAGCAAATGTACTTTACCTCACAGTTGGAATAAGGTAAGAGTGCAAGCAAGGACAGAGCAGACCAGCTGGCTGCTCGAAACTGCTTAACTCTCAGGAGCTTGGTAGTCAGTACACAGCAGCCCTTTCACAATACCTGGGCTCCCTTCTTTCTGCCAGGCCGTGCACTTATTATGGGAAGGACATTTCTGATGCTCTCTGTATTTCTGGATGTGTTTAATGGCGTTGGCATTGAATTACATGGAAAATTGTTCATCTGCTTGATCCCTCACTGTATAAGCCTGGCTCATTGTTTAATCTTTATGGGTGGTATATTGCACTGAGACTTGTGATTTGCCTGAGCTGTTTGGAGGATAATGTGAGAAGTGCAATACAAAGCTTATGGAGTAGTGCATTTTAGTCCATCTGCAGAATTGTCACATTTTCTTTCTGCTGTGGCCATGTTCTCTGATGTTATCTAGAGTAGCAGTTGTGCAGGGATTTAGTGCTGCTGCCCCTCCCTGAGACTGCTGGGTGTTTTGAGCTCTCCGAAGGGAAGGTAGATAGCAGTAGTTACACAATAGAGGAATGTTTTGAAGCTTCTTGCGAAACCTTAGAGATGGCAGTATTTGCAATAGAAGAACTGATACAAATCCAATGAATTGGTTGTGAATTGGTTTTGTAACCTTGTGAATTTCTTGGGGGGGCTGGAGGGAGGGGGAATCCTGCTGCAATCTGTGATAACGGCACTAAAAAATGTTCGCTAGAAAAAAGTAGACAAAAAAATAGAAACAAACCCACACCAGTGATGTTACACTTTATGTTTTTGTTTTAGGTTTTCCTGAAAAGGTAACAGCAAAGCAATGCTATCGTCTTCTGGGAAACAGTCTCAATGTACACGTGGTGGCAAAACTGATCTCCATTCTACTTGAATAATTTAGAACCTGAAACTGATGCATATGGACTGGTGACGGAAAATACTTCCATCTTTTAGGACAAAGCTGATGAAACTTGGACAAAAACCAGAGCTTACCAGACATTTTGCTGAACAGTTGATACATTTTTAATAACTTGCATTCATGATGGATTTGAACTGTATAGGTGTTTTATTTAAATGGCAGTTTACAGGACTTAATTGCTTTATTTAAATGTCCTTTTTGCAGAATGAAAAATAGCAGCATATACAAATACTTCAATGAGAAAGGATAAGACTTTCTTTTTTTTTACCTTAAAACCATTTTCTCAGGACTGTGTGAAACTGTCAAAGCTGTTTTAATTAGGTATAGAGACCAAGTTCTATGTGTAAAATGTCTTCATCTTTAAATGTCAGTGATGCATTCTGAAAAGGTTGTATATAAGACCTGTAATTTTGGTGTGATTTTTGTACCTCATGAAATTATTAAATTCAGTATTTTATATACAATTTTTGAGATGTAGTGTTGTCCTTCATGATTCTCTCATCTTCTTTAAATACTTGTAGGATTCTGGAATCCAACTATATTTGTCTGGAATGATTTGTTTAGGTGCAGCTGAATGAAAATATTTCAAGATTATCACAGGTCTGACAACAACTTCACTGTTTCTCTTCTCATATTCAGGATAAGATCATTGCTCTTTACCAAAGTCCTATGTGTAAAAGACATTAAAAAAAATTAAAACTCCATGTTTAGGCTCATGTGACATAAGAACTAGAGAAAAACTCTATGAGCTTCTTCTGAAAATTTCTTGACAAATCTTGGTAGTAGCACTGGGGTTGGGAGTGTTTGTTGAGATGAAATGACTGCATGTGGCCATCCCAAATGCCACCGCTGCACAGTGCAATGTAGGGCTGGACTCAGTGGGTTTGTGATCCTGTGAGTTCAGTATCTTGGAAATAACAGAGAAAATGATGGGAAAACTGAAAGCTCTCTAAAAAAGCATGTGTTCTAGTTGTTATCTTTCCTTGGGATTTTCCCATTGGTATCTAGTTTATAAACCATTTGAGTGGGGAAGAGGCGAGATGATGCTTAGTAAGCATCCTTAGGGAAATTGTGGGCCAGAAGACAGGAGGATTTTGTAGTTGATCATAGTTCTTGTGCACCTAAGCAGTAAGTTAAAGTTGCCAATCCTGAAAATTAATGAGTTTTCTTCCCTCTCTCCTCCAACCATGGGATGACAGGAACAGTTATGGTATGTTCCATCTGGGCTTGGTAGTACAGGAGAAAGTGGAGACCATAGAGAGCAGAGCTGCTGTAGAGATACTGCAGCTACTTTCATCCTCTGTAGTCCTGAAAACAATTTCAGAATAAATTTATGTAGATGAATTCACACAGCTTTATCTTATGCTGGCTCTTGCATATTTCTTCTTCATTCAGTCTTGATTTGCATGTTGCTTGTGGACTGTTAAATCAGGAAAAGCTTGGGTTGACCTACTTCAGCCTGTCTGATTCTCGAAGACATATTGATCACTTGGGCTGTTCCAGCTGTAAAAGAGATATGGAAATGGTTTCTCCTGAAAGTTCTCTGGGCAAAGCCCTAGAGAAGGATGAGGTTGACCTCTGTCCTCACCTGGTCACTTATAGGACTGAAATGGCAAAAAAGTATTGCTGTGCTTGCTGCTAAACTGCAAAGAGAAGGTATGGTTTTGGCAGTGTATAGGTAACCATGGTTACCTATACACACAATGTTTATTGTGTAGATTTATCAGCCAGATCAATAACTAGTAGCTGTATGGTCTTGTTCTTGGGAGAAATGGGGTAGTGTGAAGGTCTATTGCTATCTAATATGTTCCTAACATTGGTATGAAAATAAAGGGTATAAATTTGATGTGTGAATTGGAGTTTCCTTCTTCTAAACCATGTAAATAGTCTCTTCATTCTGCTTCACTGTAGTAATATTTGGAAAAATATCACTATTAACAATTAATTTTCAATCCCTTTATTTGTAAAACATATCTTAATGCTTTATATGCCACTTGTAAGTTAGCAGTGTTGAAATGTAAATTGAAACCTACCCAGCAGTGCCTAAAACTGATGCAGTAATAGAGAGCCTGTTACATATTGACTGTGATTTTTAATTCCATGTGATTGTGAAGGCTGAATCTGTTTGCTAATTTGAGCTGTTTCTGAAGGAAAAAATATTTAAAGAATTCACAGTTGTAAATATGTGTTTGTGTATTTTACCCCTGCTAACCCTGTAACACTGGTGCAGCTAAATTGAGTGACTGCTGCTTTTCCCCTTGGTTTGTCATTAATAGACTGATTTGCTGAGTTCTGTTGGGTTGTACCTGCTTGACCTCACTTGATGATCATGTTGCTTCCTTTTCCAAGCAGTCTCCTAATCCTAAATGCTTTGCAGCCGACATCACTGCTGTATTTTGCAACTTCAGCTTAAGCATTTTCACAGCAATGAAATGTGATTACAAAAGCAGCTGAAAGGTAAAGAAGTAAAATCTGGAAAACAGCTTTGGAAAGGGAAGGAGATTCCCAGAATCTGATTTTTGATGGTGTGCCTCAGTCATTTGCGTGTCTTAATTATGTTTCATTATCTGAGTGAGATGATGTGGTTGTGTTCCCTCAGACTTGAGAATTTCCACTGCCAATAAGGGTGTCATATTTGGTGATGTAGTTGCTTTTGAAGCTTGCAGATTGACTTACAAAAATCTTCTCTATACCAGCTAGTTTGTATTTGAGTTTGTCTGGGGTTTCCCTATACTCATGAAGAAACTTGTCTAGCAATAAAATTACCAAATACAATTTTTTTAACACAGTGAGTTTTAGTATTTTTTGATGTTTGAAGTGGAGGTGCATCCTTCAATGCATTGAATGTAAGGCTCCTGCCCAGAGGCTTTTTTTATCTCACTTTTGACTCATCCTTCCTAGGAGAATTATAAGGATTTTTAGGAATCTCTATATTACAGTCTAGGAAAACACTGGTGATTGGTGATAACTATTTCTTAAATTTAGATGGGAAAGCCCATTTTGGTTTTGACAGAGACATTTCAATAGAATTCTGAACAGGCCTAATACTGCAGTGACTTCAATTCTGTTTTAACAGTTGTCACACGTTTCTAAAATAAATGGAAAATTTAGAAAATATTTGTTACATCTCAAGGATGAGTTATTCAAGTCTCAGCTCCTCCTTTGGCTCCTCTATTTGTGTGCTATTCATACTAAAGTTTAACACTTGAATTCTTTTGTAAATGTGGAATTATATTTATTTTCCTTTGCAGTTTAATATATTTTGTCTCCTATGTGTTTACAACCACTTAAGTGTAGTATATTTTTCTGCATGGTGCTTAAAGAATATGACATATTAGTAAGGACTAGGAGGAAATTAATAATTGGTTAAGAGCATTTCTGAGCAGTCTTATGTAAATATTGTATAAAATTGAACTGGTCAAAGAAACATCCAAGGAAAAATAATGTGAAACCATAAAAAAAGTAGACACAGAACCCAAAATTAATTCCAGTAGCCATTTTCCCTTTGACTGTGCAAATATGAGTATTGTAGTGTTAAAACCTCATGAGGGGAAGTTTATGAAATACTGAGTAGTGATAGTATGTCAGTTTAAATGTTATTGCAAAGAGCACAACAAGATTTATATTATTTTTGTGTTTAGTTTATTGTGTGTTTTAGGGAATTTATATAGCCAATAAAAAAAGAAATAGTGGCCCAAGAGGGTCAGGCAGTCTGTGAAGGCAAAACAACTGGATTGTTCTCTTTGATTTTGCTCCAACTGGTCCTGTTGATAGTGGGAGGAAGCTGGATGAGGAATCTTCTGGTAAGAGCTCTGGTGAAACAAGAAGCAGAGTTGGAAGGGTTTAAATCAACTGGAACTCAACACTTTTAGTGAGAGAGTTGTTGGATCGACTGTCAGATCCAACCAGGCCACTCTGGTTGGATGCCCTTCACTAGGATTTGGGAAACTGCAGCAAAAAAAGTTCCTAAAATCTCCTGCAGGGAGAAATGTCTCTGATTTTAGATGTATTTAGGAATACATCCTGAAATTCCAGCTTCAGTGAGAGCATCTTTGTCTTGTGCTTTTGTCCATGCACTGGGCTGTTTTAATGCAAATGTTTTTAAATTGCCACTTGGTACTTGGAAGCAAAGCATGTTGATGGTACTGATTTATTTTCTCATATGTAGATAGCAATAAATAGTTTTGATTAGTTCAAGTATTTGCCCATATATATTTTAAAAAAAAAATTAATCTCATTCTCCTTATAAATAATACACTTAAATGGTATTCTTCTCAGAATTTCTTTGCACATATATTACAAGGTGAAGCTTGTGGAGAAGGAGAAGATTGGACAAGCTCATGTAAGAAAAATCCTTGAGAGTACTGCGAACGATTGAAGAAGTTCCCAACCTGCAAATATCTGGAAGCCAAGAGAGTACCTGGGGGAGGTACTGTATGAGCTCACTCCTTCGTGTACCCTTCATTTCCTGTCTGCTTTTGGCCACTGGAGAGTGACTTGTATGATCCCCTGACCTGCATAGATCTTTTCTAGCCCAGGATGATGACACTTATGCTTATTTGGTATGATCAGAGAATGCCAGTACTTGTAACCACAGCATCAATGCTTTACAGACATAACTTGGGTGGAGCTTCTTGGTGAAAGCCAACAGTACAGAACAGAATGAATCTGAGGGAGGTTGTGCTGCCAGGTCCATTCATGGCTTTACGGTTATTGGTGAAGAAGGGTGGCTGTGCAAATGGAAGTCCCTAAAAATAACTGCAGTGTATGTTAAAGCAATTGGAATGTGTTAAAAGTACTGGAGTAATCAATAGAAAAGAACAAAGCCAATACAACTGACTGGTTGCTTTTCATTAACCTAATTGCAAAAAAGAATGAAATGGAGAACAGGAAGCATCAAAGTGGTTAGTGGTTTATAGAAACAATAACGTGTAGGAAGAAAAACCAGAAAGAAAGAAGAACTAAAGTAGCAGTCTAATAAGGAAAGCAAAAACTAAGGTGTTAAATCTTACTTGTGATAAAGGAATCTGTAAGGGGAGAATTTGGCAGTAGATCAATTTTAGCTTAAGTAGTTAACTAAATCAAGACTCTTACTTTGTCATTTGCTATTAAAAACTGAAAACCTCAATTTCCTGGCCAGGTAGTTTAACATCATTAGCAGGTAGCTTATGAACTTTATCAATAGTGTTGAGGAAGCAGAATCTTAAACAGTTGTCAGAGGGCATAATACTGAAAAGAAAAAGAAAACCTTAAGGAGGGGTATGGGAAATGAAGGTTTACAGCAGCTGCAGCCCCTGCGGAAGGGGCTGTGGCCATAAAACTCTCCAGATACTCATGAAGAGAGGGAAGGAACTGATGATAGCTGCTTATAGGTAAGGAGCACCAAGGGGAATGTTGTTTTTCAGAGTCACCCATGTTTGATATAAGCCCCATGGTTGCTGATCCATTGCACAGGGCCAATTTGTGCCTGGTTGTCTCAGACCTGTAGGGACACATAGCAAATGGTGAGTTCAATATGGAGCATGGTTTGCACTATGAATTTGCACAGTTACATGGAGGAAACTATAACTCCATATGTTTTGTGTCACTTTTGAACACTAGAGTGTTATTAGAGGAAAGATGAAAGAGGATCCAGCGAAGTGAAGAGAGAAGGTATGGGAGGTATGAGCTTAGCTGAGGGAAAATTTATGTAAATGTGCTCTACCTGGTATTTAACCAGCAATAGACTGGATTTATAATTATTTGCAAATATTTAAAGTGATAACATTGAGTAGCAGGGTTTTCTTTTTCTTTTTTTTTTTTTTTTTCCGTCTGTAGGTGGGGGGTGAAAGCATTGTTTTTTATTCTTCCATTAAAAAATTAGCCAGACTTGGATTCACACCAATTGCTTCTCTTCCTCCATTTAAACAGGTAACATCATCAAAACTCATGTCATGTACATGCATTTGGATGACTTCCTAGGAGTAATTAATGTGTATTGAATTTTTGGCCTTGATTTGAGTTAGTTCTTGGTGGCTCAACAACTCTTCTATGCCAGCATCTTTGTGTCATAGGCACATACTGCTGGAGAAATAGAGAATGCCACCATTTCATTTCACGCAGCTACACAAGATGGTGGTAAGTTGTAGTCCCTGCTAGTACAGGATGAACTTCAGCCAGAGTTAGAGACAAACACTCCATTACTCTTGCCAAATCTGCACACAACCTATGCTCTTTAGAGCTGTTTTCTGAGCCTCCATCTTAGGAAGGTAATGAATCACCTGTCCCAGGAGGGGAGGTTCATGCCAACTGTTGTTGTTAGAAAGAACAGACCCTATTCTTGAGCCAGACATTTGTATGTTTTCCATTATGTTCCTCCAAAAATGATGTCTCAAGCCAATATATTACAGTAAAAGTAGAAGGTGTGGACCTATTTCACTCCTTGAGAAGGTTTATAGATTTCTCAATTTGGCTGGCCTAGGGTGCATTCACTAGGAAAAAAGACTAAATTAACTAAAATATAGAAATGGAAAATAGTGTCATGCAAATAGGCGGGCGTCCAACCCTCTCCTTCCATCCTATAATCAATGCATAGTCAAAATCAGCTGGTTCTCAGACCAACCATTTTCTAAGCTATAAAGCCTGCAGAAAGAGAGGGTAAATTTCTTCTTATTTCTTGCATTACCAGCCTTGTCTTTGTCCTTTATGGTTTATTGCTCACTGTTTATTGGTTCATTGGAGTTCATTAGTTGGAAAGAGAAGCCTGAATCGAAGGCTGACAGGTGGCTGACAGGGGTGGTGCATACTCAGCATGCAAAAAAAATTAATAGAGGAGAGGAAGGATTTTGTGGGCCACAGCCAAAGACCAGGATGGAAACTGTCAGCATACTTGTGAAACTAAGTTCCTGGAGTACACAGACATTCAGCCTGCCTGCTATGGAGTGCAGGTGTACTTGGCCCAAAGTTTATTCAAGTTGACATCCAACTGACTGTTACACAAACACAGTTAACTGTTAAAACAAAAATAAAATCAAAACAAAAAGAGAAAAAATCTCTACCAGAAAAATAGAGAGGAAGAATGTTCATGAGCACCAGTTTGATGGACAGTACCAGGATACCCAGAGGCAGAAGGTATCTGGTGGACTAGACAGAAGCATTGATCCCAAACAGAGGTTTCAGAGCAAAAAGCCTAATAGTCAATATAAAAAAGGTGGAGGGAGAGATTCTCAGTTGATATAAAAAATAGTTCATGTGAATTGAATGGAGCAGTCATATTTCCAACAAGTAAGGACACAATTCTGTATTTTTATGAAAATATTTTCCCTCATGTTGGTAAAGGACAACACATGGAGAACTCTCCTTATGTTTCTCTGTTCTGGCAGGAACAGCTGATAGACTCCCTGCTACAGAGCAGATGAACATCTGGAGAGCTGTCCTTCTTCTACCTCACCAGTAGGTACATGGGATGGGCTGTCTCCCATGGCTTCAGCAGGAGCTTCACCACAACCCTTCCCTTGGCAGCATCAGTGACTGCTGGGTTACCTGCATCACTGCCAGTGGGAGCGCAAGGGACCTGGTCAGCAGGATGGTGCTGTTCTGAATTCCAAGGTAAGTTTATGAAAACACAGGTACTAAAATAAAATACATATCTAGTTTTTGGGAAAGTGGTGGGATACAGCTCATACAGCCTAAGATACTATGGTATTCGCAGTGAAGATCACATTATCTATGGACACACCTCAAACATTAGCCATCCTGACTTCACATTTATGTTCTCAGTGTGTCTCTTTTTTGAGATGACGTTAATAGTTTTTGTCACCACATTGAGTTTTTTCCCATGTTGTTTTGAGCTCATAATGCTTCCATCTGTGAAAGCTGTGGAGTTCATTCAATCCCCTAGCTCCAGGGCAGGTTCTACATGTCTGTGGGACATCTCCACGTTATAAGTACAAACTGGAGCAGAATGAAAGACTGGGCAGGGTTAGGAAGTGCAGGAGCTCCATGGCTTCCAGGAAGGCCCGGGGCTTAAAGGATGCTAGTGTTACAGCTACAGTGCTACTCTTCTCAGTAGAGTTTTGAAATGTGAGCAGCCTGAATAAAATATCTACTAAGCAAAAAGGAAAATCAAAAGGAATGGTGGTGGACCTGGACATCAGGAAGCTCCTAGCAGGAAAGAAACACACACAGAGCTCCTCTAAGCAGGAAGAACAAAGCACAGCAGTCTCGTGCAAGGGGAATATGGAGACTCTGGCAAAAGCAAAGGGGAGGTGGGACATTGAATCTCTCATGGCTTTCAGCAGCAACAGCCTCAGCATCTGGGGACTGTGTCATCCTTGAGTCAGAGCAACCATATTCGGTTAAAAATGTACTTTACTGTTGTAATCCATAGGATGCTGTTCAGTGCTGCTGACTTGTTTGTGTCCTCTGCCTGGTAAATTACTGACTGGGAGCTTCTCTTTCAATACAAATATTCCTTGCCAGCCACTGTGGGTTTTACATTTGGGGTTGGGGATTTTTTGATAACAGTTTAGGTCCTTTAGTGCTGCCAAATAATCCCTTCTTCACCCCTGTGGTGCAGCATGTGGGAGAGACCTTTCTGCAGATAACGGGGTGCTCAGGGACACAGGGGTTCTCAGCTGTACAAAGGGCAAAGACATAGTGATAAAATACAGGCAGATTCCATTTAATGATCTCGCAAATCTCCTGAATTCAAAAGACAAAAGGAGAAAAATGCATTTAATATCTAAGGGATTTGCATGCTGTCAATCTTTAATTAAGGTATCTGAGATAAAGTTCACTGTTGCAAGACAAGGCAGCAGGATGGGCACCTTGTGAACAAGGAGCCGTGTGAGAGCAAAGGGCATCTGGGCTCACAACAGCCCAGTCCAGCACTGGAGGTTTCACTTCAAGTGCAGGACAGCTGGAGGAGAGCAATGCTTTGGGCTCCTCCTGCTCCTGGGCTTGTAGTTGTGTTGTTGTTAATTACTGGATTGAGCTGTGACCCAAACCAACATGGGAAAAAGAGGCAGAAAAGAACCACTTATGATGAGCAGTAAGTACCATTGCTTGGAAATGCATTTGTTGATATTGTGGCCTGTAAATGCTGGTAATGGGAGCAGAACAGCTTTACTGCAGCTCTACTTTACATACTCTTTGGCAGATATGTGTAACTAAATGATCTCTCTCTTTTTATTTCTTTTTTTTTCTCTTTTTTTTCCCCAATACACTACAGGCCTCGTGTATCCTCCGAGCAGGGTAATTTAGTGTTCTGTGCTGGCTCCAGCAAAAATATTGAATTTAGAACTGGACCACTGGGGAAAGTAAAAATTAATGAAGAAGACCTTTCAGAACTTTTTAGTCAGGTGATACAGTTATTTTCCCTTAATATATTTTCATTTTCAATTCTACAAATTAATAGTTAAAATGTTTTCACACCTGTTTGATGTGTTTTGTATTTTATTTTTTGTTATTTATATCAGCAGTCTAATATGAAAGTAAGCCATTGCAGTCTTGTAAAGTAATCATGTAATCACAAAAGATAATGAAAAGATTAAACTGTGTATGTAGTAGAGCTCTCTGTATTTCAGTGGACTTTATAATAGTAAAGTTATGCAAGGACTAAACTTTCCTAAGCTTTTGAAAAGTCTAAGTTTGTTTCACATTATCTCTGTTATTTAGGTTAGAGAGAATAACGCAGAGATTCAAGAACTTAAAAAAGTCAGTGGTGCCTCGCAGAATGTATCCCACCAGATTACTCTGCTGACCTCCAAGGTGAGCCATATCTTCATGTTATCCTCCTCCAGCATTCCCAGGTTTCCATTCCCCCCAATAATATCAAACAACCCATTTCATTTTAGTATTTTTGGACCCAGTTTAGGGAACTGGAGAAGAGTCCCTATTTAATATCAGCTTGGAGTCTGTGTTTAATTTTGAGATACTTATTCAGTAACTCTGTAGACAATGGAAGTGTTACTGTAAATCCCCCCCAAAATTTCCAGTTACTGTGGCTCTTCTTTGTTCATTGCCAGCATCTGTACTGACTATGTCCTCTAATACTTATGGATAAATTCTGGAAATTGACCATAGTTTTCATAGTTCTTACACAGACATGCCATTCCATAGATGAAATGGGCTGTAGGGGTTTGCAATGGAAACAAAAGACCAATGCAGTAGTTTTGTCACTTCCCTGCTCCTGAAATTTTTTTTCCGTGAGAAAGTTTTTAAACGATTGCCTGATCTAAGTGTCTTTTGTTACAGTGTTTCCACAAGTTCCTGATAAGAAAATATTTTATAGTGTAAGAGACCTTCCTTTAGGGCAATTGTACTAATATGTATCCATGACATTCTCTGATTCAGTGTCAGCTTGCTGTTTGTGGTTGCAGCCCACTGAGATGTGGAGAGCCTTTTCTTGGCGTTGGGTGCTCTGTCCCAGACCTCTGTCCCTGTCACACACGTAAGGACCTGAACAGTCCCACAGGAATATTCACGTTCTCGGTTTTCAGCACCTGAATACATCTTTGCAAGACTGAGTCTTGCCCTGTGAAGCCCAGCTGGGACACATTTAAGCTGTCATTTTCTGAACAGCCAAACCCACCAAAATCTCAGTGAATGGGGCCTCATTTGGACCTGGCTGTCACCTGGTTTCACATACCAGCTGTTCTCTTTTCTCAGGGGAAAATATTTTGTGAGTTTAGCAGTATCCAGCAAGTAACTCTGTGGTCACTCTCATAATAAGCACAATGTAATTCACATTTCTTTTGCAGATCCTGAGTCTTGATAACAAACTTCAAAGCTTACAGCAGGTAAGTAAATGGAAAGCAAACTAGAGATTAGAAAAGAAAATCTCAGCCCCAAGCAAACAAACTGGGGTTTCAATGATTAAACAGCTAGATTATTTCTTTCCTCTCATGCATTCCTTAGGAAAACCTTTTTTTGGTAACAGAAGGTTTAAAAAAGCACCAAGATTTGGAGAGGAGGTGATATGCCTCCTTACAAAATATAAACTCTGTAGGAGCCTGCATGTCTTAATGTGTTCAACAACAACAAGTAGATAGCAAGAAGTAAACTTTTCCTTCACTGGTCTGTCAAGATAAGGACAAGAAACTTAAACTGGATTGTTATTGTACTGGAACTAAGTAAATTTCAGCTGTTGCCTACTTCTCCAGTGAGCTTGTGACAAGCCACACCTCCAGGTACCAGTAAAAACAATTGGCAGATGAAATACCCATGGAATCAACAAGACAAGATAACCCTCTATCTAGACTCTAGACTCCCAGTCTGCTGCTGAAGAACAGTCTCTATTATTATTTACTTTTTACAGAGTTTTTCTCATCTTAGTGCTTGGCCATTCTCTGTATGAACAATCACAGCATCCTTATTTTGTACAGGGATAAGTGAAATAGCTCAAAAGTTTTACAAACTAACCTTGCTTAAAAAAAATAGAGGGGGAATTCAAGAAACAAAAATTAAAAAGGGAAATGGTTTGTCTTGAAAATAAATGCTAGTGGAACACCAGCCAGGCAGAAACATAATTTTCTACTCTTTTCTGGTATTTCAGGACATCCAGAGGAGAGCCTGCACTAGCAACCCCTGTAGGAACTCAGGGACCTGTGTAAACTCTCTGGATGGTTTCTTTTGTCTCTGTCCCAGTGGCTGGCAGGTGAGTCTTTAGCTCCTTGACTAAGAGTTTGTATTTCAATTGTAAGACTGCAGCTATTTTAGGGTGATTGCCACAAATCACATAATTTAGGGTGGTTCAGGGCAGTGAGATACACTGAGCAGCAGAGCAGCAGTATCACTCATTTGCTGGAGAGCTACGTTTGCTTCTCAACAATATCAATATATATGTGTAAAAAAAAGAAGCCCAGAACATTGGGCAAAACTCTGTGCTCTTACACGCAGGCTCTGGCCCGTGAAGTGAGTGATTCTTGGCAGTTCCCACAGCTAAGCATTAGTCTGGATTTTGCTGAGCACTGAACTGAACTGCATGCCTTGCTGTTGACCTTACACAAGGATAGAGAGAGACTGGGGGAAGGGATGGATATTTATTCAGTCTTAAACAAATAAGACAAACGGGGTGTGAATAATCAGTGCCATTCTGAAATTTTAAATACAGAGATTGCAAATACAGAGATTACTAGCAAATGCTAGAGATTGAAATGTTATATCTTCTTCTCAAAGGTTTTCAACTTAAAAGTTATCCCAGCATGATTTGGGTCAGAATGGATGTGCTTTCCTGATACAAACAGTCTATAAGAAAATTTTCTGAGCCTTTTTCTAGTTGCACAGTGAGGAGATGACAAAAATGTGCTTGTTTGTGTGCTTTCTTCATCTGAGATATTTTATCCCCATCTGACTGATAGCAAGGGTCACAGAAACAAAGCTGAAAAATAAAGTTTTGTTACTGCGTTTCATAAGGGAAGCTGTGTTGATAACAGCCCATGGTTTGTATATCTTTGAAAACTGTATTAAACATTGGGTCCATGGTTTGCTTCATTTCTCAGTTATTTGGAAAATAAACTGGTTTTCCATTTCATTTTAGGGCCCCCTGTGCTCAGTGGATGTTAATGAATGCCAGATTTTTGCTGGAACAGCATTAGGCTGCCAGAATGGAGCCACTTGTGTGAACACACCAGGCAGCTACAGGTAACTCAAAACTAGACACAAATATCCCACATAGAATACTCTGCTGTTTTTGTACCACATATCATCCCTGCAGCACAAGTTCTAGAAAAAAATCTGTTTGATATCTGCGCACTATAACCCCTTGCAGTCTGGGAACATATAAAATCCTTACTGCACTGTACCCTGAGCCCACTGCAGACACAGAAAGGCCTCCAAAGTAATTTTCTGCTTTGACACAAGAGCAGGAGGAGCCAGATCCATCACATAGCCATGCCAGGGGAGAAGGCTGCAAACTGAAGACTGGCTCCAGTGACTCAGCCCCTGTTGTAGGTGCAGCTGCTTTAATGGAAGTTTCCTGCACCATGGGATGTAGCTGGGGCAGTGAGAGGCTCATGCTGGTCTGTAACCAGCACTCACAACTGTTCCCACAGAGCACAGCCACATTACCATCCCTCCCATCACCTACTCCTTGAGATCAAAGGCAGTGAGGAGATGAAGGAGGTGATCACCCTTGACCCCTGGCATTCCCAGCATACTCATTTGATCAAAGCAGGGTGCTAATAACACCTAGATCATGCGTTCAATGCCCATGCAGGGCATTCACTAAGGCTTGGACTTGATGATCCTTATGGATCATCAACTTCCAACTCAGAATATTCTGTGAAATCAGAAACAGTTCTATGAAATGCCTTCATCCCCTCCAAAACCACAGGCACTGCTGAGACAGCAGCAGAGCAAGGAATGCACAGTGCTGCCAGGCAGAAAGGGAGAAGTGCTGTCTGCAGCCATCTGACCAGGGGGGTGCCTGGGCTGACTGTGTGCTGAGTCCCACACACATGGGGTCTCTGGAGCATATTCTTCTCTGGCTGTGCCCAGCTCCTTAGGAAACATACTCTTGCTTACAGGGCAGGCCAGCCTGAGCATTTTGTGTCTCATTCTCCAAAATGTCAAACAATCTGGTAAATAAATAACTTTCACATATAATACAAAGCTATCCCTGTGCAATGGGAACAAGCACACTGGAGAGAATGCCACAGCTTTCTGCAAAGAATTTTGTCTCCTGCTTCAGTGTGGAAATCTTAACCCCCACAAATATTTGCTTGATGTAACACTGACTTGTAGTGCTTTGTCAGTCCTTGGAAGAACCTCAAAAAAAGTTCTCCTGTAGTGCTCCTCATGCTTCAGCATTAACAGAGTCTGTTGAGGTGTCAGTGGTGCATGATGCTTCCTGTAAGCTTTACATTGATTTTAAAGGACGTTTCTACCATGTCTGCAACAGATATTTGTCAAGGAAACCACACACAGAGCAATCTGCCTTTATTTGTTTCTTATCGTTCTCAGAGAGGTACAGGTGTGTGAATACATAAGGTTTAAGGTCTGCTGTTCTGACAAGTGTTGTCATTGTGTTAGTACAGTCATGATTCCCCAGTTTCTTCCCTCCTTGGCACTTGCTGAATCAGTGCTTCATGAAATGAACTAAGACCTCTTCATAAGTAATTGAAACTTTAATATTACTGCTTTTGCATCACACACTCAGGATTATTACATAGTCCCTTCCCCAAGTCCATTGCACTATCTTTAGTCTCCCTTTATGTATTGTCTTAATTATTTCTGAGTGCTCCCCAAATTCTAAATCCATCCCCAGGCAGAGCATGACATCTCTTTTCAGCAGCTATGAGGATATTGCTGCTAATCTTTCTGAGGCTCAACGACCCAGGTCACCCTATTAATGCTCTGGCATAGTTGTATGCACCATTATGGACTGCAGGGAAAGAAAAGAGTAATAGCTGACTTTTTATAGCCTGTAGAGAAAATACCAGGTGATGGGAAGTACTGGATTAGGCACCACGAAATGGAACATAATGCAGTCTTCACCCCTTGTTCATATTCTTTATCTACATGCTTTTCCTGTAACTGAGGAAAGCTGAAATAAGAGGAAAAAGAGCAGGTTTCCAGAAACACCTTCCTCAATCAGAATCTTAAGGGGACATTGTATCAGTTGGATGAAAGGCTGTGAAAGTCCCCATGTCTATCAGACTTCTGTGTCGCAACCAAAATAACAGGGACCTCATTACAATGTGTCATGAGTCATGTGAGAGAACCACGGCAGTGCCAAGCAGCAGTGCTTCACCATTTGGCTGAAGTGCCTTGCAGTGTGACCTACTTCTTGAAGCTCTTCTCTGAGAAACTTCAGATGGGTAGCAGATTAATCTTTGCCAGAGTAGACAGGAGAGGGTACCATTGTTCTCCTCCTTTGGAGACGACCAAATTGCCTTGTTGTGTCCTGTGGAGCTGAACAAGAAGCTCTGAATGTACTTTAGACATACAAAAGTCATCTGGTTCCCTGACCTGTTGCCTCTGTGCTTGCCCAGGCTGAGCTGCTGCACTTATGGGAAGCTGTTGCTCTGCTTGCTGTCTCTTACAGTAATGAGCACTCTGTCTTGCACTGCAGACTGCAGTTAAGCATTAAGCTGTTGTGAGTTTTTGAAGCCTAAGTTCATGTGGGTTGCTTGTCCTGGGTCACTGTGTAGTTACCTGCAATTGGCTTATCAAACTGCTATTTCAGCTGAGCATGTGACACAGTAGAAGGGACAGCAGCTTATTTAATATAAATTGCTCCAAGGTCCAGGTCAGCTGCATTGGAATACCCTGATTCCAATTCTGCAGAGAAATGCTTTTACAGAGCATTTTTCATTAGGCAGCTTAAAAGCAATCCAGGAAGGGCATGTACCTGCCATATGTGTCTACAAGCTGCAGCATATAACTTGAATCCAAATGAGAGTCTCACTGTCATTTAAGAAGCTAGTGATAGAATATTGTCTGTACACTTTTATCTCTTTCAGTTGTATTTCAGAGCCTCACATTTTGTCTATGTGGAAATAAAGAGACAGAGAAAAGGGAAACACTATCCAATGTCTTAAAAGTTCCCAATTTCAGTTCCACCACATGTATAATGCTGTAACTAAGCTCTGCCCTATAAATAACAATGTGATGCATGTGGCAGCTTTCAAACCAGATCCTCCCAGTAGAATGCCTTTTTTCAATCCCCTGCTTTGTTCTTCCCACCCCAACAGCCCCAAATGCCACCTCTTGCCCACCACACATCCATAAAAGCTGAGGTGCTGCTGAGACAGCAGCTGCCCATTGTTGTGGTGGGGGGTGAAAGCACCTCACTCTCTAGGGCAGGCCAGACATGGCATTTCTGCATATTGCTAGAGGTAGGATTTTTAGGCACCTGGCATCATAAATGAAAAAGGAAGTTTAGGTGCTCTTTGGATGAAGTGGGGGTTTCCATGCTCATGTTCTGTTTAAGTCTTATGTTAGACTTTTTTTTTTTTTCTGGATTTGTGCTTATGAATGTAACAAAAGGCTGTAGATTTTTCCATAGGGCCAGACAGTAATGTCTCAAATGATTCTTGAGTTTCTCCTGAGCAGGAGATTTGCCTCTCTGCATGATTATTAGCAGCATTGTCAGTATAGGTAAATAGATGTATTTTGTAAGGAACACCCCATAAAGTGGAGAATGGCAATGAACAATTTTCAACAGTGGTAGAAAGAAAAAAATTTGATTTTTCTTTCCATTTTCACTATTAGTTGCTCCTGTACTCCAGAAACCTATGGGCCTCACTGTGCCTTGAAGTTTGATGACTGCCAGGAAGGATCTGAGGTGCTCTGTGGGCATGGCCTCTGCATAGATGAAGAAAGGGATCAGCCCAACAGGGTAAGGAACAATGTATAAACTTCATCATACAGCACAGCATGAATAAGCAAAAAATGCTGCTGAGCGTGACAAAACTGTGTAGCATGAACTGCTGCTGAAAAATGACAAGAAAGGCCACTAAGGCAACATAACAGCTTCTCTGTTGTACCGAGGATGGAAGAAAGAATCAAAAATATCTTATGTCCTGTTAGAGGTACTTGTCACAATATTAAATCTACTACTACATCCATAGGGAGCTTGAGAATATCTTTTTTATAAGTTAAAGTCTTATTTGAAACGTAATATTCTTCCTGTTCATGATTTTGGAAGAATTAAGTTGCTAGAATATTTTTCTGCTTAAATGCTTAAGAAGAACAAACATCGTGAATCTTATTATTTCCTGAGAAAACACTGAACATTAGTGCCAGAGGCCTGGAAGCGGCCAGAGCTGCATGGTGATTGGGTGGCTGCTGCTCATCTTTGGTGCTCCTCAGTGTCAGTTGGATGTGGTGTCTGATTCCAGGCCCAATCTTTCCAAGCATCTGCACTGGGTGGATGCTAGCACACACTTGAGTGCTCTTCTGGAGCAAGCCAGCTCATTCCATTTGGGTCAGAATCTCAGTACAGGGTGTTCGCTCCAAAGGGACAAATGGACCATGCCAGCTTTGGCTCTTTCCATTCAGAGCAGCCCTCCAAAACCACCCAGCCAAGCCTGTGCTCCTTAATACTCCTATACTTAATACTCCTTTATGCACCATTCCAATCACAGCACATATTTTTTGTGCTTTGCTATAAAATAATTTGCTTAATTTTTAGAAATTTCACAATCCATCACTTTTTTTCTGCCCACTTTTTTGTTGAGAAAGCTTTTCAAAAGCGTTTAGTGTTGGCTTTAACCGTGTCTGCTCCTGTGACAATCAACAATAAAGCTCCCATTAGCTTTAATTGGGCCAAAGCTAGATAAATGCTGAAATCTGACTATTAGTAAAATTTACAACAGAGGAAACTGTTTTCCTAAAAGAAAACATGTATTTGCAATTTAATGTCGGTGCTGCACAGTGCATAGTCTACTGAATAATTTGATTAAAAGAAAACAGACAAGATGATTTCAGGTTGCTTTCACTGATCTCTTTGCCCTGGTTAAAAAGCAAGTTGATGACTTTTAGTTATGTTTATGTATGGCTCATAATTGATCTTATTTTCTCTGGAAGCTTTGGAGTAAATTACAGATTTCTTTTATGAGCATAATGAATAAGCCTGAGTTGCTTCCAAAATCTGAGTAAGTAAATTCAGGGGAAGCAATAGGCTGAGAAAACAACCAAAGCAACTTACAAAACAAAACATGCAAGCCACGTAATGCTCTGAAATCTTTCCTGCTGTAGTTTGAAAGTAATTTTATGAAATTAACTTCTTCTGCCTTTTTCTTGACTATTTTAAGTATCTTAAATGTGCAATGTGATGTTTTCTGTGGCAGCCCAAGTACCACTGTGTGTGCGAGGCTGGCTGGATGTCCCCTCCTGGCAGCCCTGCCTGCAGCGCTGATATAGATGAATGCAGCCTCCCAAATCCTCCGTGTTCACAGGATCCACCTGTGCAATGCCACAACACTCTAGGCTCCTACACATGTGATCCCTGTCCCACAGGTATCTCTTCCTTCCTCGCTCTCAGGTTATTGGATGGGGTGGCAGGGGTGCTACTGCCCGTGTACCATAAGCACAGACATACGATGCAGATGAGAGTAACTCCATGAAATGCTTTGTATGTGTCTGAGGAATAAACTTCTACTCAAACTTATGCTTATTCTTTTACCTAAACTCCCATTCTATGTGTGGGTGGCTTAACATGTTTCAATCCATCCAAGGGCTTTAATTCAATTCCTGCACTCTGGCTTCTGCCTGAAGGATTCAGGCAGGCCCTTGTCTCACTGACTCCAACAGGTTATGTCTTATATAGATAACACAGGCAGTGGAGTCTAATGCATGATTTATCCCATTCTAAACTGAGCACCTCAATATCTCATGTCCACAGGTACCTTTATGTCCGTCACATCCTATCATCTTCACAGAGAGGTCTGCCGCACTTCTGTATCTGTGTGTTTCCTGCCCTAAGGCAATATAAAAACCTGATGGTTTTCTCAGACCATACAATCTATGATTACTCTTCCTGAGCTGGGCAGGTAGTGTGTATGGGAGAAGTTTTTAAAGCATTTAATTGAAGTAAAGCTTTGCTACAAAATGTACATATATGCACTAGACCAGAACTGCATCTCCTTTAGGTAAAAGTGTGTTTGAATCTGAAATCTCCAGAATACAGTTAAAATGAAACATTCTTGTATGCACATCTCCAGTCTGTTGTGTTTGAAACCTAATTTTTAGACCAGTATTAATTTTAATAAGTTAGGAGACAGACAGGTCTACTCTTGTGCTAATGAAGTGCAATTCATTTGTACTGTATGAAAAGAGTTGGTCAAAGAAGAAACCAAAAAGTCCAGGCATTTTCTTTCTGATGTCTTTTCTGTGCTGCTTTTTTAGGCTGGCAAGGAAATGGCTACACTTGCCAAGACATTGATGAATGTGCAAGTAATAATGGAGGCTGCTCAACAGTACCGATGGTCCAATGTATCAACACAGCTGGGTCATTCCGCTGTGGGCTCTGTCCACCAGGTAAAATGTATTTC
The DNA here is from genome assembly GCA_009812075.1 of Sialia sialis. Taxonomy (NCBI): domain Eukaryota; kingdom Metazoa; phylum Chordata; class Aves; order Passeriformes; family Turdidae; genus Sialia; species Sialia sialis. Next base: position 20,569,667 of record VRYO01002734.1, read on the forward strand.
CTGTTGATAATACTATGGGAGGAAGGGCTTAAAAGATGAAGATTCAACACATTTGAGCTTATTTTGGGGTAGAAGCTGAAAATTGGTTTTACAGAAAAAAATATCCAATGCACAATACTGTAATACAGACTGCAGATCCAAGTATATTCAAACTCCTTCAACTATTAATGAACATTGTATAGAGTATGCCTGTAAAGATGATTCTCTGAATGTGTTTCTCTTGTAATGTAGCTGTTTCAGTGTTATAGCCTTGATTTGGTGAAGTACTTCCTTTACAAGATCATTAATGTGAAACAAGGATTGCATAATTATGGTAGTAATTTCATTGTCTGTATTTACTGAAGGAGTATCCTGTGTGCCATAAATCACAGGCTGTATTGCCTGCAGTAATAAAAATGCCTTGATAATTGTCATGCTCTGAATGCTGTCTGAGGCAGTGTTTCTACCACAGTCCAGCTCAAGCAGTGGAAGCTGCAACTTAGGTCTTTATAATTTATGATTTAAAATGCTTTCTGGAATGTATGGTATCGTTACTAGAAATATATCAGGAAAAAGTCTTTCTAGTTGACTTTTTGATTGCTATTTAAGTGGAATAGACTGCAGGTAGTGAAGACTCCCAGTTACTGAGTGCTGAAGGGATATCACCATGCTGGAAACATGCCATCAGAAAGTTTTGATGATGTCAGCTCAGGCCATAAGGAGTTGTGCTGCAGGGCTTTGGTCTTTCTGAACCAGAGGATCTGGGTGTTGTGTTTGAGATCTGAGGCTGCTCTGGTGTGCAGGAGGAAAAAGTCTGGATGTGGTTAGGGCTGGCTGGGTGCAGATGTGTAGGGATGGCAACACATGGTGGCTGAGACACATGGGCTTCTATGGCCTCACTAACTTTACTTGTATTTGGCATACACTAATGCATCTTTTTTTCTGCAACTATGGAAGGATTTATTGACAGAAAAATCCAGAATAATCAAAATCCATTTTTGCAATGGAGGACCCACAATAAATATGTAATTTTTTACTTCAGCAGCTTCCTCAATTCTTTTAACTGCAGAGGACTATGATTTTACATCAAGAATAAGTGTTTTGCTCACCAGATGATTTTTTTATTGTCAATTCTCAAGCAAAATAGTTTGTTACAGACTAACTGAGATTTACCTCTGAACAGGTTATGAGGGAGATGGACAAACATGTACCCAGGTTGATATCTGCTCAATAAATAATGGAGGATGTCATCCTTTGGCTACTTGTACCTCTGCTCCAGGTATGATGCTTTCTTAAAGACTGTAAGGTAATATCAGTGTAAATCTCAAGGAGGGCCTGGTGAGGACAAATCCACTTTATAGCAACATATATCTAGATTGAAGTCCCTTCACCACAGTCAGTTTTGCCTCACACAGAATATTTTACAGGCAGGTTAGCTAAAGCCAGCAGACTTTTTCACAAACACTGACAGGAGTAGATTTAGGCTCCACCATAAAGTCTTCACTTTATCCTAAAACTGTGGAGACATTCACCATTTCTCTTCGATGCATTTTCCAATTATATACCTGCTTTTACTATTCCCCTTCCCATAAATACCCTTTGACTACCCCAGCACTTCCCAGGAAAGTGACCTTGGACTCTCAAGTACCCATAGCAGAGCAACACTAGGGCACTTTCCATGGTCAAACTGGGCACTGGTGTGACCAGGGAACCAAGGAAGGTGTTCAAAAGATCAAGTAAGTTAGAATTATATTAAGATTCTGCTTCAAAATGTCAAGGACATTTACAGACATTGGTATTGTCATTGTAACACAATTATGTTCTACATCTTATCTCCCAAGGGCCCATGGCATTTTGTTCCTGCACATCTGGGTACACTGGAAGTGGATATGGGCAGAACGGGTGCTCTCCTCTCAGTGATGTCTGTCAGCTGCAAAACCCTTGTGCAAATGGGCAGTGCCTGGTGAGTGCTGGGATCCTCACACGTAGTGACAACATTGTGTAGTTAAAACCAGTCAGGGAGACCTGCTGAGACTGAAGGCTGAGTGCAGACATACTACTGAGAATAAGGCAAAGTCACTGGGGATTGCAAGATCAAAGGATATACCTGAAGACAGCAAAGTGAATTTCAGGCCACAAAAGCCATTTCTGTGTCTGTGAAGTAGAGGTAGCAATATTGGCACTAATGCCCTGAGAAATTGTGTTTGGTAGCCCACATCAGCCAATGGAATGCTCATGCTGATGAGAAAGAGCTGCTCTTGGCAGCACAGGAAAGGAACTTACCACCCTGGATCATGGAGGAATTACCCATAATAACAGAACCAGTACCTCTGCTGAGCTTCAGACTGTTAATATCCAGCAGAGTTAGTTATGATTTCCTAGTCTGATCTTGTGAGAGCTCTCCTGGAGTCTCAGGCTGTTTATATGAACATGGAAGGGGTGTTCAAAGGGAATTGGTTGCAGTGATGGTAACCAGGTCTTTTGGACCTCAACCATAGGAATTCATTCTCATGCACACTGAACATCTAGTTTGTCCTTATGGACCCTGTGAAGGCTTTTTTGGCTTCCTTAGTGATGTGTCCTGTGCCCTGGAAAGTTCATGCTGCAGACCTGGGGATTTTGTCATGGAGGATATTTACAATGGTGATTTTGATGAAATATTCACAAATGCTAAATTTTTTGTTCCAGTAGTGTCTTTCCCCATTTATCCCCATTAGGCTGCAGATGCCCTCCTTTTGGTTGTCCCTGGAGACAGAGGGTAAATGAGACATAAGATATGATTTAGCAGTGTTAGGTTAACAGCTGGATTTGATGATTGTAAGGGTCATTTCCAAGCTAAATGTTTCTATGATTCCGTGGTATATTACCTCTTGCTTTTTCCATTTTCTGTGTGAAATGTGACAGTCCTCTCACACTCCACTCCTTACCAGCATTCCTTGTTCTCTGTTCTGTAGGTATTTACTGTGTCTTCTTTGAAGATATTTATAGGACCTTTTGTGCCCAGATGTTATTTACTTTTTCTGACTATTCAGTTCATTTTAGTCAATCCATTTAAAGAAATGACATCTTCCCCTAAATATATCCTAACATACAACAATAAGCAATCATGGTTACAAAAGAGTACCTGAAGATAATGATACAGATATTTAAGTAATGGGACTACAGAAGCATCTAATAAAATAGAGAAACAGCAGAGCTATATTTGGCCAGCATAATGACAGAGGAAATATAATGTTAATTAAGTATCAGGCAACGCAGATTAAAAAAACACCTTTTAAAACAACATTCAGAGCCCTAAATACACATTAAAACCTTTTTCCATCATACTGAAAATCTCTCTGGGACACAGAGGATGTGAACAGATAATGGAAAAGCAAATAGAGAATGCAATACACTGATTGTATGTCATCAAATATGGGATTGTAGTCTGTACCTGGGATCAAGTTCTGCTTTGCCTTTAATGACTGTGTCTATAAAACAAGAGATATAAGGCAAGAGAACATATGAAATTAAAACAGTTACAGATATGGAAAGATTTGATTATATGGGGAAGTAGTAGAGGTTGCGACGACAGAAATGGAAATGAGACATACAGAACAAGGAATAAAGCTGAAAAGGTGATGAAATTGTTCCTCTTTAACATTCCTCAGGATGAAAGTGAAAGTTAACAGCCCACATAACCCCAGTGCAGACTTCCTGGAGAAAGGCCTTGAGAGAAATTACTTATAAACCAGCTATCTTGCTGTAATATGAATGACTTGATTCTAGTGTGATCATTCCAAAACCAAGCAAACAGTTTTCTGAATGGCTAAAAGGGTTTTGATTTTTAAGAAAGCAATTTTGAAAGCCCCACTAAGAAATAACTTAATGGAAAAACCCAAAGAGATAGATAATCTAATTAGGCTTTATGTTTATTTTGATATTCACTAGTGACCATCAAGGCCAACAAATTCAAAGGTTTTATTTCTTTACTCCAGTATCTCCTCATAAAAGAAGTGTAAACATTGTTTTTTTGCCGACTTCATTGATTTCTTTATGTGATTCGTGCTCACAGTTTGTTTGGTTTGTTTCTATCTGTAGGCAATGATCTCTGGCTATTTCTGCCTGTGTAATGCAGGCTGGACAGGCCCCAATTGTACAGAGAACATTGATGAGTGTGTCAGCAACCCGTGTCAGAACGGGGGAACCTGCACTGACGGGGTCAATGGCTACTCCTGCGAGTGCACCAGCGCCTGGACAGGACCACAGTGCCAGACTGCCCAGCAAGGTACAGCCACAACCCCCTTCCCACCCTGCTTGGTGCCTGGGATTAGCATGTGGATAAGAACTGAGTTAGGATGTGAAAAACAGCCCTGTGTTTGGTGGGTTAGAGGTCCCTACCCAAATTCCATCCAAGTCAGTTTTCCACCAGCTTTGTTTATAGCTGTTTTGTTTAGCAGTAAGAACACAGCAATGAAGTTGATCTGCAGGCCTTGGCTAGATGCCAGACATCCTAAAATCAGATCTCAGTTCCCAAGAAAAGTGGTCTGGAAAGCTGGTTGGGAAAGAGGATCCTGTATAAGGAGAACAAGAGAATATATTGATGTTTTTCTTTTGTTCATATTATTTCATCTGTTATGAAACCAAAAGGTCCTGATGTTTTGAGTCAAGAGGAAAAGCCAGAAAATGTTTTCAAACAGGAATTTAATGAAAGAAATGTTAGGCATGAAAATGGGGGACTCTCAGTTTTATACTGACTGCAAAGTTCTCCCTTTTCCTCCTGATATAATTTCTTCTGTTTGTTTGAGAATTTTTTTTGCCATTAGATTTAATTAAACAAATTCAGGATAGCATTTCAGTGAGTCCAGTGTCTGTGTGACTACAGAAGTGGCTCATTTTATTGTAGATTACTAAGAAGAAAGCAAATAACATTTTAATGTAATACAGTATGTAAAACTTCCACTGATCCTCTGTGAAATCTGCTCTATTTTAGAACTATTTTAGGCTTTTTTTCTATTTTCCTGAAGTATCTAACTAGTAATGTTTTATTATTAAGTCCACAGGGGAAAAAATTTGTTTTTAGCCATTCATAATGAAGGAATAGAAAACCAGTTTTTATGCAGTAAGGAATCATACTTTACCACCTGTTCTTTTAGTTTCTAATAAAGGAAAAAAGAATGTATTTTCTTACATGATAATTTTGAATCTGGTTGAAAAAAGTGAGATTTTTTGGACAGACATTTCAAATAAAATTATATTCCTTTTACCACTTGAAAAAAAAAAAACAGTTTGGTGTGAATTGGCTATTTCTTTATAATCAATTCAATTTTAAACTACAGATGCTTGATGTACACTCTAGCTATATGTACATTATATTTTGGCTTCTTTACAGATATATTTTTCTGTAGCTGTTTGAGGTTCTCAGTTCTCACTTCCCATGCACTGAATGGTTCAGTGAGAGAAGATATCATGGTATATAATGGGAGGTATTATCAGGCCCAGAAATCTGACCAAAAGGAATAAACAGAACAATAAAACCTCTTGAGGATAACCTCTGTGATGTAACACCACTGAGAAATACAATTTTACATCATGTTAATTTCAAAATGCAGAATGTTATTTCATTGAAGGGGAAAATTTAGAGATTCAATCTGGAGGTGTCCTTCTGGAAGCAAAGCAGTTTATGGACACTGTCATGAGACAGAATCAATATCTTTTGACAGTATCCACATGTTCCAACTGATATTCTTTGTTCTTTTTCCAATAACTATTTTTCTTTTAGGGAATCTGTGCTCTTTTGAGATATCATTCCACTTGAGAGGAAGTCCTAAAGATCCTTTTATAGAAGTATTTTTCACTACTGTTTTAAATGTTTAAGAAGAAAAAGCTACACAAAAAAAAAGTTAGGTTTTGTTTTAGTCTGTACAGCAATAGCAAAAAACCTGTTTAATTTTCTCTCTCTTTTTGCAGTTTGTGGAGGATACCTCTCAGGCTTGAGTGGGACTTTCAGTTACCCTAACAATCCAAACAGCCAGTGGTACAGCAGTGGGGTCAGCTGTGCTTGGGTTGTTGAAACTAATCCCAACAAGGTAAAATAGAGTTCAGGTTAAAGAAACCCTCAGTCTGTAGGATCCCTCCGCTTATCAGAGCAAACATGATGCTACATGTGTTCCTATGTTGTGATCCAGTCCCTCAGAATAAATAGTTTTTCAAAAGAACAAATTTTAGATCCTAACAAGGCTCCCTAGCCTAAGGTTTTGCTTGGGTTCGTTTTTCCAGGCTTTTCCTAAGCAGCTGAGGGTTAGAGTTTATTAACCTACCTCCAGCTGCAGAAGGGGACTGTCCTACATTGCTTTAGAATGTATCTGTGAATAACTGGATGAAAAAAGCTCTATTCTCATGGGCTCCACAGGTGGTTCCTAAGCTGAGCAAGCTGCTCAGAGCCTGATGCTATCAACACCAAGGCTGCAGGTTTGACCCCCCATGGGCCAACTCTTCACTTAAGGGTTTGACTCAAGGATCCTTCTGGGTCCATTCCAGCTCAGATTATTCTGTGATTCTGCGACCCCGAAAAGATTTCATTTTTCTGATCTCTGAGTGCAGAAATGTCAAATGATTAATTAATGTTGTCAATGGCTTTGTGTAATAACCCCATTTGACTTTTTTTAAGAATTAATTTCTGAATTTTTGAACACAAATATATTATTCTGGTTCTGATCTGCAACTAACAATTCCAATTATGTTATAAATAACAACTATAAAATATGCTACTCCATAATTGAGCATAAAGTTTCTTACTTGGGATCTAAATATTTGATGTATTTTTGACATTTTGTGGAATGAATTAAGTCATTCTATAAACCAGAGCTTAACAGTGGTTTATACAGAATTACAGATATATATGTATGTGACATGTCCTCAGCCTTAAGCCTGGGAGCCACTACTGTCTTCAGCAGAGCATATTACAGCACATCAGTGAAGAATCTGAACAAACTTAAAGCTGTCCATGTCACTAAGTATCCAGAATGGGCTTTAGAGACACTGATTTTATATAATCTTACGTGATCTTTTTATGATTTTATATGATCTTGTTTTGCAAAATAAGATCATTAAATGTTTTAATTCCCATTACAACACTTTCAAGCATAGCAAGGGTGAAATATGCTAAATATCTGATGAAAACACTGCCTAGGGAAACCTGGAATAAGGTACTTTATGCTGTGTTTCAAGCTTTTTACATGGACTGAAATTTACACATATATATATTTTGCACATATAACACACACAGGAAAATGGTCTGAATTACTAGTTTTATAGAAATAATGTTCTTTCCAGAAAACTTCACTGACTAAATATTTATCTGTTTGTCTATCTTTTCTCTTCCTTTTTGACCTTTAAAATTCTTTAATATTCTTTTCTGTCCTGGAACATTTCAGGAAATGACATAATGTCTCTAAAGCTCATAGATTCTCACAGTTGTCATGAATACGTATATCTGCTCTGTAAAGTTCCTGCATAGATAGTGTCTCAGCAGATGCAAAAAAGAGGTTTCTTGTTTTCTCACTTCTATTAGATTCTGCGTATTACTTTCCCGTTCTTCCATCTGGAGACAAGTAATGAGTGTAACTCAGAATTCCTTCAAATCCATGATGGGCCTTCAGCATCAATGCACATGATAGGAAAATACTGTGGCTTCTCAGGTCCTGCAGAGCTCTTCAGTTCCCACAACTCTCTGTATTTTTGGTTACACTCAAACCACACCATTACTGGAGGTTTTACTGTTCACTGGGAATCTCAGGATCCTGGTAAGTTGGTGAAATGCCGAGCATCTTCAAGGCTTTGGAGTAAAATGAATTACTTATTTCCTTTGATTAGGAAACATTAGCAACAGCAGGACAGTATTTTTCAAGGGAGTGAGGCTGGCAATGCGTTTCCAGAAATAAACTTTAAATCATCTCACATAACATTAGGGTCGCTTCAGTATTCTGTGTATTATATAGAAACAAAATAGTGCATTGGGTTGTATCTTGAATGAGCCATACAGTAAAAAAAGTCATTTCCTGTTTCTACAAATATTTCTTGAAATGCTTTTAATATGATTTTTAGTGGTTTTTTTCCTTTCAATTGTCATTATTAGATTGATAATTACTAATTGACAATTATGAGTACTGAGGAAAAAATAGCACTAACAGAAAAAAGCAAAGAAAGCAGTATAGATGAGATTAAACTAACTGTTCCTGAGGTATAACACATGATGTACCCCTCTCATTCCGAACAGTTGCACTGGTTATTTTATTACAGGTATATAAAACAGCCTTACCTGTAATTAATTTTTTTTTTTTTGTGGAAATAGTCTTGTGATAGGATAAAAAATGGAGGCTATTTACAAAGTACAGAAATTCAGATTAATTTTGTAAATCCAGTCCAAACACAGTGCTTCTGATTATTCCTCTTAAGGCATATTCATCATAGCTGGGTAAGAATCTTTTACTGTGCAAATCAGGAAATATTTGGAGTTATCCTTTTAAACTTGAGTTGCAGAATTACCTGCAAAATTTGAAGAAAGAAGAAACTTGCTGGTTTGTTTGGCTTGGTCTTTGTTTTTTAATTTATTCTGACCCCAAAGTGGTAGCTGGTTTTGACGCTACAGGACAATTCATCTTCTGACCTGACATGCAGTGAAAGACCTTGTTGTTCTGTGTCTCTTTCTGGTAGAATGTGGTGGTGAGCTGACAGGTACTTATGGCTCCATAAGCTCTCCAGGATATCCTGGTAACTATCCTATAAACAGAAATTGTTTCTGGACCATCTCAACCAGTCCTGGCCTCCTCATCACATTTGCTTTTGGCACACTGAGCCTGGAACACCATGAAAGCTGCAATTATGACTATTTAGAGGTAAAGTGTAATTGTGAATTATGACAACATTTTGTGGGTATGTTATTGCAAAATAAATGTTTCAAAACTTCTTTATGTACAGAAGGGGCTGTTTGAAAATTTAATCCTGGATTGAAATGCTCCTTTTTATTTACATATTCCAGCCATCCATGCACAATCAAAGACAATAAGACAGAAAGAGGTTGAAAACCTGCTTCACTGAAGTCAGTGGAAGTCCTGTGACAGTAAGGGATTCAGGCCAAATACTTGATGGGAAGCTTTCACTTTCTTACAACATTCAGTCTCCAAACTCCTTGTCAAATGTCAACCCACAGAAAATCCATGAACCTATGGGAAGCTATCCAGGAAAGGGATCCAAGGCTAATAGATTCATATTATAGCTCATACAGCCATCCAGAACTTGGTGTATAAGTTAGGACTTTTTGTCAAGTGTGACCTGATGTTTACAGAATTCACCAATACCTTTTCATGGAAATGAGAAGCCAGTTCGGAATAGCATGTTGTGTGCAATGTAGAGCATGATTTCAAGAAAATAGTTCAACAGTAGATCTGATACTTTCCTCCCCTTTCACTTTTAAAACCCTTGCTGACTCTTGGCAGCAGCATCACAGCTATGATGGTGGATCTGTTTCTTGGTTCCTCTATGTTTGGAGGAAACTTCCTATGAGCTTTCCCTCCACCCACCATCCACAATACCTCTGGGGCATCTGAGGTAACTTAAGGGGTGTTGGTACTGTTCACAACTGGCACACATGATAATCCTTAATGTTGATCTGTCATTCTGTCCAGATTCGAGATGGTCTTCTTCCACAAGACCCTGTTCTTGGTAAATACTGTAGCACTGGATCTCCACCCCCACTCCAAACTACTGGTCCATATGCATTTATTCACTTTCACTCTGATGACTCAGTAACTGATAAAGGCTTCCATATTGTCTATACAACATCTCCTGGTAAGTAAAATACTCAGGATTAAAGGTTGGTCTGTGACATTCTCGAGATAGAGCCAACAACACACGAATGGATGTAATTAACACTTGCTCTTTAATAATGTAGTAATTTTTTTTTATTTGCAGACATTGTACAGAGGCAGCCTCAAAATGATTTACTGTACTTATGAATATGTCTTTTTTTCTTAATATAGCAGATCCAAGTTGTGGAGGAAATTTCACAGAGAGTGAAGGGGTTATCACGTCTCCTTTCTGGCCTAACCCTTATATCAACAGCCGACAATGTGTCTACATTATCCGACAGCCAGAGGATGAAAAAATATTCCTCAACTTCACCCATATGGATCTGGAGAGTCATAGTGGTTGTTCAGTAAATTATATAGAGGTGATTCTCTTAATCAATTGATATGCATGTATGTACAAGAGCATGTATAACTTCTGTCCTAAGGGCCACTGCAGAAATAGGTGTTAATCAAATAATTAAGTATATGAGTTTCCTAGGGTCCAAAAGCCACAGAGGATGAAAGAGCAGGATGGTGCATTTGAAGTGAGGCAAAGATAAGAGAATGAGAAAATTCGTCTAGCTTAACACTGATTCTTAATAGTCTGTACATGATTAAGTGGAATTTGGACATTTGGTGCATATCAACTCCAAGAAAAGTAGAATTAATGCCATAGCCACTATGCAGCATTTCCTGGAGTCAAAGTGTTATATGGAAGATCTTGTTCTGACACTAAAAGGAAACACATCATATAAATATTTATACACCCATTCCCAGGGAAGTGGTTGAATTACCATTCATGGAGGCATTTACAAGATGTGTGGAAGTGGCACTTAGGGATATGATTTAGTGATGGGCTTGGCCAAGCTCAGTTTATAGTTGGACTCTAAGATTTAGATGTCCTTTAGAACCTTTATGATTGTATGATTCTATATACACATGTCAGGCTGGGAGTTTATTGTTGCCATAACTGAAATCTTACAAGTCTAGTTCAAGAATTGTTACTAGTCTAAATCTAATTGTTAAAGAAAACAAAATGGTACCATTAGAATGTTTCTATATGGAAAATGTAATAATAATGCAATATTAGTATCAGTGCTTAGTGTGATCCACTTGAGGTGACTTTTACTTTTGCTTTTACTCCTAACTCTCTCTTTATGGGTTTGCAATGTTGTGTTACATACAAATGTACAGCTGTAGGGTGCCTTTTAAGTCCGTATTTTCATTTTCTTTGTAATCCCAAAGCCCAGTTTTGTCTGGCTCCCCTTGAGCTGGCTGCAGGTGGGGTCTGGTGCAGTGCTGGTAGGGCAGGGGCAGTGCCTGTGCCACTGCCCTGGCCAGGGAGCAGGGCAGCCCTGGGCATGGGCACTGCTGGGCTGGCCATGGGCTGAGGCAGGCAGGATACGGGGCAAACAGGGAACTGTCTCATCAGAGCCCATGGCCAGGTAAGGCAGGACTGTGGGAGATGGAGACTGACCAGGCAGTGGCAGGCTGTGGGGCCCTGCTGGAGGGAAGGCTGCCCCCAGTGAGTTGTGGTGGTGCCCTCAGAGCCTGACAAGCTCTCTGTGTTGATGGCCCATGCCCCTTCTCCTAGCACAGCATCCCTCTGTGTCGTGCCCCAACTCACCATGTTCCAAGGCCTCTGTTTGTACCCAGCCTGTATTTCTCTCTTATCCCACATGGGCTGGCTGCTGGGTACTGCTGCCTGTATAAAACTGTGCCTCTGCAGTGAGAGCTAAGCAGAAGGAAAACAAACTGGGCACAGTCAGTGGTTGATTTGACAAGAGTGCCACTGCAGCTGAAGCAGGAGGGAGCCAGCCCTGCGGCCCCAGAGTGAGGTCCAGCAGTGCCATCCATGCAGCTCAGTGGCAGCACAGGTTTGGTTTTGTGTCTAATCTCTTCTTGACCAGTGAGAAACAGGCACCTGTGAGCCTGTTGGTCTATTTTTAAAAGATGTTATTGTGTTGACATCGTTCCCTTTTCTCCTCCTGTAATTCAAAGACCTAGGTTGGAATGAAGTTGTAATTAGTTTCTGAAGTGAGAGGGGAAGTGTGTTTAATGAAAACAGACAGCTTTTGTTTGTTTGGCCTACTACTCCTCTTGCCTAATTGCTGGCAAAACAGCAGCTAAATTCACAGCAGCCAGAGAAACAAAACCATTTCTGTTGAACGCCATCGGTTTGTATTAGTTCAGCAAGGCATTTAGCTCACTGTTTGCTGATCGGTCACAAGCCCTTCAGTTTCCATGTGCTTCTGCCCTCCTCTTCTCTCTTCCCTCTTACTCTGCGGCTCAGCCCAGAGAAATTGGACCAACATTTTCTGGCTGGGACAGTCAGTAAAACCAAAGTACTGTGCTCTGTTATTAAGGCCTGATTTTTTCACATGTGCTTTTGTAAAATACTGTCCCACTAGTTCATCTAGGGAGATAACTTTTGGAAGTTTAAGTTACTTAAAAAATCTCTCTCCAACAACTCCTGTTATTCGGAAAGGTGCAGATCGTTCCATTCCCTGTCTATCCCTGGAAATCTGTAAACTTTCCACAGAGACCAGACACAGCTCACAGCACTTGCTCAGGGAGGGATTTAGTTTCTTACTAAGGAAGGCATCTGCAATAAGAAAACAGAGACAATAGGACTTATTTGAGAAAGGCTGTGACATGATGATGCAGAGGTAAGACACCAGGCAGTCCTTTTCCATGCCATACTTCTAACTGGCAGTAGGAGACATTGCTCGCATATGTGGTTTAGAGAACCTGTTATTTTTATCACTACTCACTATATATATACAAAACTACATAAACAAAAAATGTAAGCAGAATCAGCTCAAGAAAAACATATAAACTCCTATGATTTACCGTTCTGGAAGTTTTCAGTGCTTTCCAAAGATTGACTAAATATTTTGGCATGAATTCTGATGTCAGCTCTCTGCTGTAAATCCAGAATAATTCTGTCACTTTGAACTCAAATTCCAGGGAAATTGGAAATATTTGTTAGTCAGAAAGTCATCCCACCACCTTGAGACTGCAAAGCTGGCAAGCAGGCCAGCCACTGCCTGTTCACCAGAGCAGTCATGAGGATTCCTTACCTTCTCTCCCAGCTCATGGATGAATACAGCTGCGGGAGAAATGATTGGTGATGAGAAAAAAAAGCTGAAAGCTGGAGGTCCCTGGTTTGCTAGTGAATTCACAGGAATGATTTTTTGGCTTTGACAGCATATAGATGCGTTTAAAAGCAGTTGCATCTGCATGAACTACAACCACTTTTACAGCAGAAAAAAGGCATTTTGTTTTTGGGAGAATCTTTGGGACAAAAATTGTGGGTTTTTTGCTTGGGCAGAGAGCAGAGGAACAGTCTTTTGAACCTGAGATTGTTGTTGCCCACTTGAAATGAGATGGGCACCTCAGAGATATACCAGGGCTCTGCCTGGATCCCTGGAGGTAGCTATTCTTTCTCATGGAATATCGATGTAGGGTTTGAAGTTTTGAGGTGCAAATATCTTTTTCCCATCTACTCCCCTTCATAATCAGCATTTATAATCAACTACAGGGAAAATATATAAGATACATTTGTCCTTTGATTAGCAAATTGATTAAGGTCAGTAGCAAGGCAGTGCAGAAGGTAGAAGCTGATTCCCTGATTTAGCCTCATTGCCATTATCATGCATTGAACCCTTCTAATAAAGGAGGGAAAAGATGTCTGCAGGCTTCTTTACTTCTTTAGGAACTTGGAGATGCATGTGCTGTTAGTGAGCTGTCTGCCTGCATTGATGTATGGGTGTCAAGGGGCAGATACTTGTTCTGGAGAAATGCCATTGAAAAATCACTGGAAGCTTCATGGCTAGAGCAAGAAAATAAAAAATACCCTTTTAATCCACAGCAGATTTTAGTGCTGGCAAAAACTTCACAGCTATCATTGGTGAGCACCCTACCTGTCTCTTTCATACTAAAGGTGTCACTTTTGGAAACATAAGCCAAATGCGTTTGTGCTAGATACTGTGCTAAATAGTGCTAAAACTGTGGTTCATAGAGAAGATAATTTCATCCTAATGTCCTGTGACAGCAGCATGTGTTAGTGTCTTCTGTGCTGATCATCTGATTGTTCCTTTTAGCTGTCATAAGACCCGTGCTTGTGCCAGTTACTGTGACAGCTCCTTGCCTGTCTCATAAACACATAAAACAGTTACTCCTTTTGTTATGTAGCAACTCTGGAGAGATTATATTTTTATCTGGATATCAGATCCCAATGCTTCTATGATCTAACATTTTCTTTCCTCTTTTTGATGACTAGGTTCGAGATGGTGACAGTGAGACATCTCCTCTTATTAGAAAAATCTGTAATAATACAGTCATGTCTGCAATCACTTCTACCAGCAATGGTCTCTGGATCAAATTCAAGTCTGATGCTTCTGTGCAAAGAACTAGCTTCAGGGCTATTTATCAAGTTGGTAAGAGGAACTGATAATTTGCACAGCAAATTTACTTGTAATTTGGACACTTTCAGTAATTTCCATGATACATTATTCATATAATAGGTTAAACACAAACTTCAAAAGCAAGGAAAGAACAGAAGAGTCGATTTATTTATTTAAAAAGATGTCTGTAGTAGATTTGTTGTAGGCACTCTTAGCATGCTTGGAAATGCCCTTTGTTGCTTCTGACCTTGAGATTTCCTCAGATGGTTGCAGCGTGGTGCTAATAACAGCAGGGTTGTGGGTTTGATCCTCATATGGGCCAGTCATTTAAGAGTTGGACTCAATGATCCTTGTAGATCCCTTCCAACCCAGAATATTCTGTGATCTGATACTAATGATTCTGTGATATGATACTAGTGATGTATCACTTGCATACCAAAGATGTCATAGCTTCAATTCTACCTAAATCTTTTTACTTTCATTTTCCTTGTCTTTAAGTTCTTAACCACCAACAAGCCTATCTGTGTCTGTGAAACAAATGAGTCAAATCCATTCATTTTCATGGGCACAGTTCAGTCTTCTGTAAAAGCATGCTTATCCTATACATAAATAATTTTTTTCTATTAAATATGTTCTCTTGAGTGATCTGTAGTAGCTGCTGTAATATGATAGTTTATGGTTTAGGGTTGGTTTTATTCTAATTTCATAGTGTTACTTGATACATATCATACATCATTATGATACATTCCTTGAAATCATTCATCACAAGTACTGATCTTTGGTGTCTCTTGGCAGCCTGTGGAGGTTTCTTGTCTGGAGCAGGCACAATCCATTCACCTTATTACCCCAGGATGTCCCCTCACCCAAAGACCTGTGAGTGGATCATCTCCCAGCCAGCTACCAAAGTGGTGATTCTTAACTTCACTGGCTTTGACATTCGAAATACAACCACTTGTGATTCGGACTACATCGAGGTAAAGAATAACACACAAGTACTGTAAATAGTAGATATGTATCTGAAAGTTCCTTCTAGTATACATCTCCACCAAAGCAGAAGTTCTTGTCAGGCAAGCACTCCTTCCAGCAGTTCTTCAAAATGTTATGAGAGACAAGTATCAGGTTTTCTTAAACAGATAGGCCTGGTTTGGGAGGTTTATGTGCCATTTACTGCTGAGGGTATAAGATCTCATCTTTTCTCCATCTGACATATTTTGTGTGGGATAGTGCCTCTCTGATAGGCATTTTATGGTTGTATTTTAAGGTTGTATTTTATGTGCCTGTAGTAGAAACCACACTGAAGAAAGAGTAGGGTTGATTTCCTAAGAATCTCTTTTATACAGTCCTTATTAATTACTTTGCTTCATACTTGAATGTAATAGAAATTTCTATAGAATATTTTGAATACACTGTTCTTCAGGTCAGAGATGGCAACAATGGAGACTCTCCTGTTTTGGGGAAATACTGTGGTACAGCTGTACCCTCTAGAGTGCAATCCACACGGAACACTCTCTATATCAAATTCAGAGCTTCCTCACTTACCAACCTCGGCTTCAGAGCTCAGTACTGGCCATTAGATACAGGTAAGGACTGTTTTGCTGTTTTCTCTGTAGAGTGTTGGGACTATCAAATTTTCCCACTAACTGAGAACAACTGGCAATCAACTTTAAGGATGATGTGATTGGAGATAAATTTTTAATCAGTTACCATGTAGTATGCATCAGGGAAGAAAGACTATGAAATTTCAGAAAGAAAAGTAGCCAATTTTATAAATGTTTAACTGTTTTTTTTATAAACATATCATTTAACCTGGTGTTTTGAATCTCTGCAGTATGTGGAGAGACTCTCACTGGACCATCAGGAACAATTACAAGTCCTGGTTATCCAGATGTGTACCCACATGGGATTAACTGTACCTGGATTATCAGCGTTCAACCCGGCTACTTTATCCGCCTGACATTCACTTCATTTAACTTGGCATTTGATTATAGTTGCAGAAAGGATTATCTTGAAATATATGACAACAGCACTCTGCAAAAATTGGGGAGGTAAATATGTCCATTAGCATACAGACCTGTGTTACTGTGAAGTGAGCACTGTTCTGTAGGTCTTGACATTCAATTTGCTTCTTTAGGTTTTGTGTATACATTATTTTCTCTTCCTCATAGCACCAATAGCAGCAATTTCTCTGCTAGGATAGCAAATGCAGCTTGCTACTTAACCAACATAATATATTGGGAGAAACTAAGTTGTGTCAAGAGGATAGCTCTTTTAAGGACAGGTTTCAATAGCTGCTTTGTCCCACTCTATTAATATTATGATTTATGGAAAAGAAATTGAAAATATTAGTATACCTCTGCCCTAAAAAATCAGGATTTTAAAGACCAGCAGAGGTGAAAGAAAGATTACTTAAAAGGCTGTGCCTTTGGATATCCACAAAAACTAGACCACAGCCTGCATTTTATGGGATTTAGTTTTTATTTTCTTCTGAAACATGATTTTATCTTAGGGAAGAATATTTTCTTTTATTCCATTTTTCCAATTGGTATATATACAAGGTTTTCTTGCTTCCCTAGAATTCAAGAACATTTGAATAGTATCCAGCTGCAGCTATAGACTGTAAAATAGCTGGCTGACATGGCAGTATTTTGGAAAGTAAGGAGCAAATGACTCTCATAATGAAGAGCATTTTGCAATCTTAGTGTTTGGCCAGCCACTCTGACTCCAACAAAAGAACAGAGTATGTTGCAGGTACAGGACAGTATAAATTCAATAAGAATTTGACCACTTTATGTAAGTCGGAGTGTCTTCTCTGATTTTACCACCCTTTAGATTTGTACCCTTGTACATGCAGTGTGCTACACTGCTTATACTACATATAGAATAGTATACATACATATATATTTATATATTTATATACTTGTACATGTAGTGTGCTATTGAGTCCCATGATACAGGGTATATGCCTGAGATCTGTCTCATGCAAAGGAAAAGAACTGTATAGCTATTCAAACTTCCCAGGAAAGCTGAATTCTCTTCCAGTGATACAGATGCTTTACAAAGTACTGCCATTCAATTTGGGGTATCTTTTTGCTGCAGATACTGTGGAAGATCAATTCCACCGTCTCTCACTAGTGGTGGCAATATGATGACATTGTCCTTCATGAGAGATCACAGCATTGCAACTGAGGGCTTCTCAGCTAATTATATCTCCCTGGATGCATCCAAAGGTAATATGCCAGTCTGTTCATTATGCAAATTAAATGTTTTCAGCTGTCACTGTAAATAACCCCTACAAGAAACAGAAACATTATTTTCTGTGTTGCCAGAAGACTTCCTGGTGCCTCTTCTATTCCTTCTTATTCATTCTGCTTTATTCAAAAGCTTTTTACTCCCTAGGAAAGCGGAAAGCAATTTCTGTAAGCAGCACTGTTGCTTTCTTTAAAAAGCCAGTAAGAGCTGACATGGCAGAACTGTGTGAATTATTTAGGAAAAGTATTTTCTGAATTTTCTTTGTCCATTTTAAGCTGTGTATGTGTGATCTGGGAAACTTAGTGATCATGGACAACTGACTTGAATGGGAGACTCCTAGATGCCATAAAAAATTAATTTAGTCTCTGTAAGGTTCAATATTATTGGTGGGTAGAGAAAGGTCAATTAGGATGAAATTCGATGAAGCAGCAAAATGACCTGAAAGCAAAGCTATTTTTTCATCACAACGGAGTGCAACATTTCTGTCTCCACCAGAGTTCAAGGCTCTTGTTATGCATTAAATCCCCTCTTTAAGTATTTTCTAAAGGCCAAGACTTACATTAGTGAGATAAAGGAAGAATGACTGCTCATTTTCTCCATTCTCTTCTCTTTTGCACATTAGGAGAAATTTTTTTCACAGAAAGGGGGTTAAACATTGGAATGGACTGCCCAGGGAGGTGGTGGCATCACCATCCCTGGCTGTGTTCAAGAAACAACTGGCCATGGCACTTAGTGCTATGGAAGGTAGAGGGACAGGATCTACCTAGCAGAACTAAACCATAGAAGAGGCAGAGTAGCGTAAAGGAGAAAAAAAAAGTAAAAATGATAATGTGTTTGTAGCTAGCATGTTTGTTATCCATCACTAATCAGTTCCTACGTGGTTTCTGTGTGTGAGTGCAGACTGAAAGGGATTTCTTAGATGAATACCAGAAATTCATAATACTCATCTATGCAGCCATGGCTACCGATGGCTATTCATTGTGTGCTCTTAGTTTCTTTAATTTTCCTAACTCCTGAATTTATTCAACCTGTTTAAAAGCAGAAAATTTTCCAATTCCTAACTTCTTTATTGGTGACATCTTGGGAAAATTGGCTATTATTTTATCTCTCAAGCATGTGTGTAGGCGGGACCCATACAGATTTTGCTATTGTGGTTTTTTTCACTACCAGATAACTTACAAATCCAAAGAAACCATTTCCTCAGCTGTCTTCATTTATATTCGAGTTATCTCACATTGAATCTAAAAAGCCAGTAGAAACAATAAAGATTTAATGAGAACTATTTCAAGGAGGAAATTTCTACTCTTAGAAAGTAATAGGCAAAAAAAAAACAAGTTCTACTTTTAAAAATCTTTCCAGGAAAAATCTGAATTCTTACAAGTGAGAAATTGTGAAATTAACATCCTTATAAATTCTTTTTTTAGCCTTTGTTTGCAGCTGCAAACTAAGCCTTCTGTAAATATCATTGCTGCTTTTTAATGTGATATTTTTTCCTTTTAATTCACCTCAGATTACTATCTCGTGGGTGGATTGATTCCTTCCTAAATATTCTTACAGCACCTTTTCTCTGAGTCCATCAAGATCAAAGTATTCTTTACTCAACATTAATCTGTATTTCTGTCTCTGTTGTAACCATATCTGTTTCTGTGGGTCTGTTAGTCATTTCAATGCTGTCCAGTTTCACAGTTCTGCCTCCTCTTTTCTGTATCTCCCCTTTACCACCTCCTTGGTGATTGGCTTTTCTCATCTTTCAGCCAAAGCATTGCAATATGTGTCCTGTGGAGCTCCAGCTCCATCAGTGCTGTCTCTGGAATGTTTTCAAACAATGCCTTAAAAATGCACATCTGCTGTCTCTTCAGTGCTTTTAACAACTATATAATATGTTTACATGAAATGAGTGCTATGTAATATCTGAATCCAAAATCTATATTTCTTTTCCCATAATGAACACTAATATCTTTACTACTCTTCAGTCAATCTGCTAACTCTCCATTTATTCTCACTCTTTGAATGATCTCTAGAATAAATGCTTTTTCATTTCAACCACTAGAGCTTGTATAAATATGGCAAAGAGGGAGATATCTACTGAAACTAAGAGTAATAAACTTACAAAGAGGCTGAAACTATGGTTTGTTTTTTTAAAAAAATATTTGTTTCTCTTGGTACAGTACAAGCATAGCAGTACCGTAAAGTTTTCATAAATACCAGAGAGCTAAAATTAATTTTTTTATTAAGAATAAAGTATTTTGAAATTTTTGTGGCCTGAGAGAAGGCAAACACATATGTATGTGGGGATTTTGCTATGAGAAGCAACTCCTCACTTTCCTGAAGTCATATAATTTAGTTTTCCCACTATGAGATGTTTAGGTCTGATCTCCAGCTCATGTATATCCAGTTACACTAAGGTAGCAAATTGCTAAATATAATAATGTCTCAGAGATATACTAAAACTATGACTTTTTTTTTTTATTACATCTGCTGCTACTTTAGATTTTTTTCTGCTAAAGAAAATATGGTTCTAATAATGTTTCTTGTGCAATAAGAATTCTTCGTGTTTTTCAGTTGTGTTTTCTTAACCAGCTAGAGCATAACCAGTATCAGAACTTGTCAAAGATGTTCTGCTTCATATTAATTCATTTCAATAGTCTTTTGCCTGTAGTTATTTCAGAGAGAATGAGCTATTGAAAACATGGGCAAGATTGTTCCCCCATGCCAAATAAATTTGAGTTAAAAAAAGAAGGATATACAGGAGTGAACTTTTTCTAATGCAAAATTAAATGAATTTTCTTCTCCATGCGTCTTGCCAAACAATGTTTTTGTTAGCATGGCTTATCTGTGATATATTAAATACTTGAGAAGTAACCTGAAAGGAATAAAAGGCAAAGCTATATTTCCTGTAAAAAAAAATAAAATTGAATAAATTGAATGCCACAAGATGCAGCCATGGCCATGGCCCATAAAGTGAAAACAATTGTTTTAGCAGTCTGCCAGCTAGTAGCTGTGAATAGGTCATGTAGCAGCAATACAGATGGAAATCCTTTAGTTAGACACGCCCACATGACAGTAATTTTAAAATGTGTATCACCCATTTAAACAATAGGTACCTTGGATACTTAGTTCTTTGCCATCCTTCTGCCATTTAAAAGGGAAAGTCACAAGAACACAAGTTAACATTTTGATTTGTTTCAAAGAGTCCCGGTCTCAACTACCATCTAGATGAATGACACAAAAGCCACGTGCTATGATAGATTTTAGGGTTTTCTTCTGCCAATTTTGGCTGACCACATCACAAATAACACATGTAAAAATATAAAAAAATCTTTGAAAGAGTTTAGTCCTTCCTGAAACTTTTGCGCAGGGTCTTGATAGATACAGGGCATAGTTTGTCCATATGAATACTACTGGAATCAGTGCTAATTTTTTTTCCCCTCAACTTCTTCACAAATAAATGGGAATTCATCTGGTTTTGGCAGTGTGTTTGGTTGGTTTTCTGGTTGTTTGGGGATTTTAAAATTTGTTTATTTCTTTAGAGATGCTTCACATTAGTCTTTCTGCTGGGAAAAGTTAACCATAACAAGATTTTTAGTAGATTGCCTTCCTGATAGACTTTATTCCTGGTCTTTCTCTGGCTTTGGTGAAAGATAATTTTCCTCATTATCATCCTGAATTGTGAATATTATTTATCAGGTTGGGTAATCTGGTTTTAAAAGCTTCATTGTGGATTATATGTTAGTTACAATGACTATTTGGAGAACCCAGAGTTTGAGAAGGATGAGGAAAGAGAAGAATGTGGATCCATAAACTTGAAAGTGCACCTGAAAGTGTAGCATAGATTTGTGTGTCTTCTTCCTTGATAGCTCAGTAGAAGTTGAGATTTTCATTCCCATCTCAGTAATTATTAGGAGCATGATGCCTGGCTTTGGTCTTCAGCTGAATGAGCAATGATGGGAATGGAAAGTAATGTCTGACAAGTAGGGGTGTGCAGAGATGTACAGAGAATGGTTGAATAAGGTTGAGCTAAGACAGAAAAAAAGCTGATGTCCTATATGTGTCTTGGGCATCTGCTCAGCTCACCCCAAGTCTCAGGAAAAAGGCTCAACTGGCTGGCACGTGGCAATTTGTTAGGCTGCTGTACCTTGGCAGTGTTTGATCAGGTTAGTCTGCCTATAAAAGCCAAAATATGTGAGTGCAACTCCACAGTATATGTGTTTGGGTGTAAATCAGCTGAAGGCATGTGGTGATTCTTTTTGAACAATTGGTATTTTGAGGAAGTTTGGGTCTAACATACTACAAAAGACCTTTTTGTGCCTCCTCTCTAAAAATCAAGCCTGTTAACATCTGCGAGCAAAGTAACAGAAGGACCTGAAGTGCAGATGTGTTTTAACATTGCCTGTGGAGAGGCATATATGCTTCATGTGATAGTTGGTTCTTTTTTTTTCTAAACATGCATGCTACTACATAAAGGGTGAATAGTTAGGGATCCCAGTTTTCCTTTGGTACAGTGAGATTGAAAGAAAAATCCCATGTTACATACTGCACTACTGCTTGATTTTTGATTAACTAGGATTGTGGCAAGTGATTGGTATCTTTTTAGGGGAGAAAACATGGATATAATTTTCTATATTATGTATGATTGCATGAGTGAGTAGTAAAAAAGCTGGCATTTTTCTCTGCTATTGGCTATTACAGTGGGTTACTGCCATTTATGGCATTTTTTTCAGAAAAGCTAACACAGTACTAAAATCAGAAGGCAGATTGAATGGCTTTCAAAACCTCATACACTGGGCAAAGCAAGATGTGTGATTGTCCTCAACAATTGCCTCCTTCTGTTTTTTATGAGCTGTAATAAGTTTCTTCCAACTAAACTGAATTCACGTTTTTTTCCAGACTTATAATAATCACATATACTATTAGACTGCATTTTGAACTTTGGCAAAGGAGCCAAAGTACTTTTTTTTCCTGCTAACTTTGTTAAGTGTTCACTGAAGGGTCTGTTATTGCCCTAGCACACCCCCAAACGTTAGTGAGGTGAGTGCTAAAGGGGAGTGCCAGCTCTCCTGCTGAAAGTAGAACACCATGAATAAATCCAGTTACCAAAAAAGAGTTGGCTGTCAAAAACATAGGTTCATCTGTTCTTTTCTAAATCCTCATAGCAGCCAGCATACTGCATCTATACTTGGATTTATTTCACTGTAGCCAGAAGTCCAACATTTATGAGGCAGTCACTGTTCCATCTTCTGTATTTATTATCCCTTAGCTCATAAAGAAGATTGTTAAGTGAAATATAAAGCAGTACAGAGCATCCAGTTTAAAACAGCACACTTGGGATATAAGTTTCTGTCTGGGCTCCTCCCAGGAAGAAAAACTTTGGTGAGGGAGGGAACCTGAACAATTCTGTGGAAATTATTATTAAAAGGGCTGATAAAAAAATTGGCTTCTGTAGTGCTAATTTTACTGTAAGGGTTCTTATCTAGTACACCAGTTTTCATATTCTACAGGTTGAAATCTGGTATTCCTGGTCTCAGCCTTTGAGAGAGTTAGTAATGGCAGTATTGCAAGAGCTCTAATCATTAAGTATGCACAAGTCAGATGTCTATCCCTCTGAAAGCAGGAGGAAATAATTAGTTAAAAATAAGTAACCTAATAAATATACACACATTTTCTTTTTATTTTTTTACTGCTTTTTCTATTGTTGTCTGTTAGGAAAACTTGGGTCACATTTCTAAGTCAGATTTCTAACGCTTCAGTCATCATTCTCAAGAAAACATGACTTGAGGATCTGGGGTTTGATGATAAGCCCTACATATCACAGAACACCATGGGAGCTGGCAGCACAGCCAGGGCATTATAAGGATTTACAAAGCAGCACAAGGCTCTTATGGTGACCAGGATTAACCTGTTTGTTATATGCATACATTAAAGGATATCAGTTATGGAACACATAAATTACTAAAATCCTAGACAAAGACTTTCATAGATAATGATTTTAGGTAAACTAGTGCATGGAACTTTTTTGATTTGTCAATACCAAAGCACAAGCAAATGGCAGAAAACTATTGACCTTTTCCTGTGTCCTGTTTCTCTGTTCTCCATGTGGTGAATCAGGAACATGAGTCTGGGAGTTACTTTGGGAGTATTTATCCCACAGAAGATGTTTGCAACAGAGGCCTTCCAGGTGACCCAGAATGCAAAATAATACCATTAAAAATACACCATTAAAGCAAAAATGGTTTAGTAGTTAGAATGCCTAGAGAGCAGATGTGGAAATGACCAACCTTAGACATGAAGGGCCTGAAGTGTAGCTCCATCCCTTCCCCCTAAACTGTTATGCAATTAAAGAGTTAGCATAAACATTGCCACACTGCAGCTGTGCTGTGTTAGGAAGCAGATCTCAGATCTGTGGCAACCAGCTTAAATGAGTGTAGCTGGACATAATATTTTGCTTGCTCTCTCAGATCTATTTATAATTAGTCTAAACCTGCCTATTTGGTAGGAACTATTTAATTTCCTATATTTGCAACCTGTAGGATGTGAAATGGGGAAATGGAGGACCAGAATGAGTCCTCAGGGTCATCAAAATTTTATGCCACTCCTCTTGTCCTTTTTTTTTTTTTTTAGATAAAAGCTACATAATGTGGAACCCTCCTTAAATTAACCAAAATTTGTCTTAAGAACCAGTAGACTGTTTTCTTCTTTCTGCATCTGTAATGCTGATTGGATCATTGCTCTAGAAACTCACTTCCCAATAGAAACTTTCTCCATAGAATATTTCTATATGTCTGTACTGATGGACATTTTTTAACTTCAGAACTTGTCCTGTCATTGGGAATGTGTTCTATTTTTCCTTTCTTCATGCTTATTGATGTTAATCTGCACTTGCTAAGCCAAACAAGTTAAGCTCTTCTAGTGTCTCTTACCTATCAATTTACTAATTTACTGCTATCTCCAGAACCTCAGTCTTACTTGTTCTCATTTGATTTTCAGAACATCACGGTTCTCCACATTTTTCAGGTGACATGTCACCTGCACATGCCTTGTGCAGTGGCATCAGAATTTCCTGTTTTGCCTGTACACACCTGTCACAATTCACATTTCTTCTTGCCCTTTTTGCAGCCATATCACAAACTTTACTCATTGACTGTGATCAACTAATAGAGAACAATTCTTCTTTCCAAACAAATTTTCATACTATTTTGTAGCAAATATTTTTATTCCTAGTCTTTATGTCTGTGCTTTGAAAATAGGATATTTTTAATTATTGCTTAGGTTCTACCTCAGCATTAGTCCACACTATTTTCTTCTTCTCAGCTCATATATAGCTCACAAAAAAAAAAGAAGAGATGTAGTTCATTTAAATATAAGACTTAAGTAAAATTCCTGTGTCCTCAAATTCTAAGGATTATTCCACTTTTCAACTTATTGTCTTATGACCCAGAAAATGGGAAAAGAAATTTAGATATAAAATCCCTTCCAACATGGTTTGACCATGGTTTGACCATGGGTAATGTTTGAAAACAATGTAGCTTCTTCTCATAGCTAGAAACTACATTTAGTTTTCATCACCACTGCTTTTCAGAAATTCAGGAATCCTACCTTTCGTCTTCAGCAAGACATCCCTTTCAGTTTCCCTTCTCTTCTTACTTGGGCTTTAGGACAAAGCCATCTAGGCAGCTGAAACTGCTTTTATGTTACCTATTTATTACAGACATAGTGTTCTGGTAAAAGCTGAACAAATCAACTCAAATGTAAGAAACCCCATGAAACAGCTGGACTCTGTTTTTAGTTTGTTGACATTCAGCGGTAAGAAGTGTCCAGGAAGAGTTATAATGCACAGGATGTTTGCTCCTCTGCCTGTTGAAAATAGAAATTTCCTGTTAATTTAGCAGACATATGACATTAATTCACCTTTGTTTATTTTCTTTTTAAAGTTTGCTCGCACAACTACACTTCTGAAACCGGCGTGCTAACATCTCCAAACTACCCCAATAATTACCCTGTCCGGACTGAGTGCATCTACACCATCACAGTGGGAATGAACAGACAGATTGTGCTGAGCTTCACCAACTTCACCCTGGAAGGGAATAAACGCTGTACAGAGGATTATGTAGAAATCAGGCAAGGCTAATTCTTTCTCTTGTCCTTAGGACTGATTACTATGTGTGTTGTCCAAATCCACTTCAGCATGTTCAGAATCTTTAGTTTCAGCTATACACCTTGTTGTCAGTGTGGGAAAGGGACTTAGAGAGCTTTCAAGGCTGTGTTTTCCTTCTCTCATCCTGCTTTGTTGTCAACTTTCCTACTGTTGTCAGCTTTCCCACTTGTTAAATTCCAGTTCTGAGAGCAAATGGAGTGCGTAGACTGTGTTCACATGCCCTGCATTTGGGTTGTTTTCCTTAGTGCAGAAACAAAGAAGTTTTATTGTCTGTTTAGTGATATATTCTCCATGATATTTGAAAAGTCATGGCAGTTAGGTGAAATTCCAGGTGACTGGAAAAGGGGAAAAATCATACCCACTCTTAAAAAGAGTAGAAAAGAGGATGCTGGGGAGTACTGACCTGTCTGCCTCACCTCTGTGCCTGGGAATATCATGGAACAGATATTCTAGAAACTCTGCTAAGGCACCTGGAAGCCAGGGCTGAAGACAGCCAGCATGACTTCACCAAGGGCATTCTTGACCAACCTAGTGGCCTTCTGTGATGGAAGGACAATGGTTGAGTGAACAGCTACAGATGTCATCTGTGTGTGACTTCTGTAAAGCTTTTGACACAGTCCCCCACAACATTCTTCTCATTAAACTGGAGAGAGCTAGATTGGATGGTTGGATGGAATTGATTGGATTGCTGCATCCAGATAGTAGTGGTCAATGGCTTGGTGTGCAGATCGAGACCTCTGATCCCTCAGGGGTTTGTATTAGGACCAAGTTATTAAATATCTTTATTAATGACATAGACAGTGGGATCAAGTGCACCCTCAGCAAGTTTGCAGATGACACCAAGCTGAGTGGTGCAGCTGACACACCTGAAGGACAGGATGCCATCCAGAGGGACCTGGATAAGCTTGACCAATAGGCCCATGTGAACCTTATGAGGTTCAACAAGGCTAAGTACAAGGTCCTGCTCCTAGTTTGGAGCAACACTCAGTATCAATACAGGCTGGGGAGTGAACAGATCAAGAGCAGCCCAGTGGAGGACTTGAGGGTGCTGGTGGATGAAAAATTAAAGAGGCTCTGGCAATGTACCCTTGCAGCCCAGAAAGCCAACTGTATCCTGCTGCATCAAAAGCAGCATGGGCTGCAGGCCAAGGGAGGTGATTCTGGCTCTCTGCTCTGCCCTGGTGAGAGAAACCCCACCTGGAGTGCTGCATCCAGCTCTGGGGCCCCCAGCATAAGGACACAGACCTCTTGGAGCAAGTTCAAAGGAGGATCATGAAGACAATCAGAGGATTGCAGCACTCTCAAATGAAGACAGGCAGAGAGAGTTTGGATTGCTCAGAAGAAATTTTTTCAATGAGGGTAGTGAGGCACAGGGAACAGGTTGCCCACAAAGGCAGCTGATGCCCCATCCCTGGAAATGTTCAAGGTCAGGCTGGATGAAGCTCTGAGCAACCTGATCTAGTTGAAGATGTCCCTGTTCGTTGCAGAGTTGGGTGCCTCTTAGATGACTTTTAAATGTCCCTTCCAACCCAAACTTTCTATAGTCTATATTCTGTTTTATGTTTATAGTCTTTAGAGAGCAGCCACTCTAGGAGATAATGAGAGGAGCATGTAAATAATCTGCTATATTTTTCTATACTGACATGACTATTAAACTTGGGATACTAACCTAGTGATTCTAGGAAATTTTACAGAACAGAGACAAATCGAAGAAAGGAATATTTGCAGGAAGGTTACCTGCTTATAGTACAGCAGCACCAAGTGCATATCCTTTTTGCTGCGTGGCTGCAGATGGATTTGCAATTTGCAATGTTGGTGCAACCATTCCTGTCCTCATGAGCCAGCTCTCTGGGTGAGCCATTATCTGCAGAATGCAGTGTGTTTTCTCAGTCTGAGCATGCTAAGAGTTTCCATTACCTCACTGAGCACCATGATAAAGCTAATTCAGAACGTTATACCAGATATTCTGTATGGCTTATTCCTTGGTAATAGTATCTTCTTTTTAAAACCAAAGAAAAATCTGCTTGCTGAAGTTGCAGTATTGAGATTCCGAATTCCAGCTGAATTATCTGGGGTTTTTAGCTGTACATACAAACTGGAAAAAGTTATGAAAACCTAAAAAGCTTTTTCAATATTTTCTAAGTAAAGTATTTGATTTCTTTTTCTTTTTAAAACAACAATCTGAGATTAAATTTAATCTAACTTTATTTTAACAATTAACACTTTAATTTGGAGTGGTCCAAATTGTCAACAGGGTGATCTTTTTCACTTTTTCACTTTAGGAACTGAAAACATTTATTTATAGCATAAATCTAACTCTGTTTTCACTATAAAGAGTTCAGCAGCATTCAAAAGGTTTTAAGATATGGACAGAACATTCTAACTGCAACTCAGCACATTGCTGCTGCCATAACTGGATTTTTAGAATGTCTCTTCAAACCTGATACTGTTAAATGGAGTAGCTACATAAGTCTTAGGTGAAGTGCCACTCTCATTTCTTGTCCTGAGATGTCCTCTGATAAATTGCATTCAGTCAACTAAGAAAATTGCATCTGACCACAGCTGCAGAGGCCAAGATGCAAGTGAAGGGAGATTCTGGCACATTTCAACTGTAAGGAACATGAGACAGCAGCAAGGAGTTTAAGCTGGGAGGATGACAAGAAAACAGAGTGGCAAAGGCTAAATAGAAATTTTTCTCAAAAGCAGCTGTAAACCTGTGAATATGCAATTGAAAGTATTATTGTTCACTTCAAAAGTATCATAGGAAGATCACACCCATATATAGATACAAATTATCTGTTATTGTCCTACTGACCTGTAGGTTGTTTGCAGCATGAAAATGCTTAAAGACAAGGTCAGGAAGCAATTGATAAGCAGGTTGCCACCCTCTTTTTTATTCCCATAGGGCATGTGCAGGAGGCAGAACAGAACATTAGCTGTGTATCCTGATTTAAAAATGTTATTGGAAACATTACTGAATTTAAAACAGGAAAATAAGTGGTTGTAGAACCAATTCTGGAGGCTAAGAAAATATTCCAAAACATGCATCACATCACGAAATTATGAAATTAATTCAGAAATGAATTCCCATTTGTGTGGTGGCAACTAAGTATGTTTTTTAAAATAAGTCAGCTCATCTAGGTTTGCACCAGGCTAAATAGTGAGGAGAAAGAAAATTACTACTTCAAATTAGATTACCTTTGGCTGCCCCAATGGTTGTCAACTTGTAGAATATAGAGAATATGATCTACCTGAGACACTTGTCAACCTTGTCATTTTGTTGACACACTCTTAGGCTGCTGAGATGAGAGAGTGACATACCCAGCAAGCAGGTGGTTGTGGTAGGGCTTATTATTGCAAGTAGCAAGACTCAATATTTGGTAGCAGCATCTCTGTCGAAGAGGAAGAACCAGGACTAGTCTTTCCCAGGCCTGAAAGAATCACAAGATTTTTGATTTGCTAGCCTTTCTCATGGTACGTCTCTTTGACCAAAGGTTTTTCTTTACCATTCTAGAGATGGAGGCTATGAAACTTCTCCTTCTCTTGGAAAGTACTGTGGTACAGACCTGCCTCCTGTTATAATCTCTCATGGTAACAAGCTGTGGATGAAGTTTGTAAGTGATGTATTTGGCACAAGACAGGGATTTTCAGCAGAGTGGGATGGTACCTCAGCAGGTAAAATGACTGCATAAAGCATGGAACTATTTTACACATGTTATTTTTGATCTTTTGTTTGTATTTATCACCTTTTTCCCCACAATTTTTCTGCTTCCAATCTTCTAAAGTCTGTTTGCTAATTATATAGTGACATGTATGCATGCTGTTAAGATCAATGGTATTTCTTGATCCTTGGGCTTTCTTTTTTTACCACAGAGAAGAGCATACTATTCCCTAGATATACAGTAGCTTAAATTTTCTCTTATGTTTAGGAAAGCAGTAATTAAGAATTTAATGAAGAGGTTTCTAATTTCTAATTCTTCTCTATCAGAAGCACCCTTCAAATTCTATAGTTAATACTTTTATGTGCTATGGGCTCTCTTCTGCTTACAACATTTATGGCTGAATGCAGATTTTTGGGGCATTGCTGAAGATGTTCAGGGCATGTATAGGAGGTCAGTAGTGAGAATCACACATCACGTTTAATTCTCTACTCTTCTTATTGTTAAATGTTTGTTTGCTTTCTCTGCCATTTTCAGGTTGTGGTGGGACTTTCACAACAGCTTCTGGCATCTTCATGTCTCCCAACTACCCTATGCCATATTACCAGAATTCAGAGTGCTACTGGCTGTTCAAAGGAAGCCGAGGAAGCCCATTTGAAATCCAGTTTGAGCAGTTCCATCTAGAATATCACACGAAGTGCAAATTCGATTACCTTGCGGTGAGTGCCCTGTGACTCTTTGCTCCACAGCAGGCAGATGAGTATGCTGAGTACAAGGCCAGGAAAAACACAGGGCCTTGGTTTTCAAATATTCCTAAGTGAACAGCCTCAGGATAGTAAAGCTCCATACCTTCATCTCATGGAGCCATGAGAGGCAAGGCAGCAGTGTCTGTGTAGCTGCTGGTAAGAACAGCATTTATGTCTAGATAGAAAGAATCTGATAGATAGAAACAAGAACTTGTCTGTATCTTTTAAATTTTCTGTGTTTTGAACAGTATGCTTTCTCAGTAAGTTACATAGAACAAAGCAAAGCGGTGTCAATAACCATATTGTTAATCCCAAATCTTGTATTTGAATTGTTGCAAAAAATTATTTGAATATTTCTAACGAAGTTGAAATGGAGTCCTGTGTTCCCCTCTTGGTGACTAAGCCCCTAAAAACCCACTAGTATTCAGTTACTGGCTTCCTGTTTTTGCTTGTTTCTGAAATGCCTGCCAGGCTTCCTCTGAGCAGAAATGGAATTTAACCTCTTGTATACCTAGTAACATTTCCCTAAGCAGACATTTGTCAGGGGGAAACTAATCAGATTCGTGATGTCATCAGCTTTATTATATTTACATTTTTCTTTTTTGTTTTTGGGTTTTTTTAGCTATATGATGGCAACAGCAGCAATGCTAGACAGCTAGGTAAATTTTGTGGGGATCAGATACCACAAACAGTCCATTCCAGTGGAGACAGAGTGTACGTAAAACTAAGGACAGACAACAGTCTGCAAGGTGGAGGTTTCCTAGCCAAGTACAAACAGGGTAAGTAAAGGAAAAAGCTCATGTTGTCCGTGAAACTGCTTGCAGCCCATGATCCTACATATTTATCAGCACTGTAAAATGTATAGAACATGCTAACAACCCAGATTATCTGTTCTGGTACAATTACAGAACACAGAGAGCTAAAATTTATCTGCCCATCTACCTGTGATGGAGATTATCTCCTTCTGAGGAGAAAGCTAGTAAGGGGCTTTTATTTCTCTTACCTGCACAAGTGGCACTTACCACTCCAGATTTACTCAGAAAGCAGGTGCTGGAAGTCCATAATAGGGTGGATTTGACTCTTCTCACTCTTCTGCTCCTTCAGATTCCTGAATTTTTAAAATACAGCAAGATTCTCTGATCTTAGAGCTAATTTTGGGACAGAATGACAAAGGATAATTTTGTTTCTGTCAGCCAGACTGCATCATTGTGGGTGCTTGGGATAATTTAGCCTATCAGGAGAATTTTTTAAAGTTTCATTTTTTATATCTTGTGGTAAGGGTAATACTTTACTTGCAAATCGTTTTTTGTAAAATAGCACTACCCCAGAAATATCAAAATAATAGCATTTGGAGAAAAAAATATAAGAAGACACATGACAAAGTTATTTTATTCCCAGTCATAATCTGAATATAGTCCTGGTGTTTACATTTCTATTTATACAGATTTTATTTTTTATGGATAAATGCACATTGGAAGATAAGTAATTTCATCACACACAAAGTGATTTGCAAGCATCTTTATGTCCTCTAAATATGACATGCCCAAGTGACAAGGCTTGTTGTAGTTTACAGACATGAAGTCATCTTAGGTTTGGACAATAGTAGATGGATTATGAGAAGACAGAGCTATTCATCCATGCATAACACATACAGTAATTATAAGAGTGAGGGAGCCTTGGCTCCCTCATTCCTTACAGATATCATTACACATTCATCTACCATGTACTGATCAGACTGCAATGTCAAGAGGATATATTAGAAAAGGTTCCCCCGCCTTTCATTAATTAAACAGAAAGAGCACTTTCAAAGCACTCAGATGTAGAACCTGAGCTATCAAATAACGTGATTTGCATTCATATTTAATTCCTGAAGATGCATCAGAGAAACCTTTTAATGGCTTGCCCAAAAGCTAAAATTATGTAGGCAGTATATTGTAAAATAAGGATGCTTAGATACCAGATACATTTACATGGACATGAAAGAAATTTAATGATTACTTGGAAACTGTTGCAAAGGAAAACATGGTATCAAGTTACCATTCAAAGGCACCTTTGTGCCTGATATGTTTCTAATAAAATTCTGATGGCAGGGGGTAGCAGATTTTACCCGTCTTGCATTCTTCAAAACTCACTTTGTGCTCTTCATCCTGCCCTTTCAAAAAGTCATATGCTCCAGTGTAGCTTTGCAGGCAAGCTCCACTCCACCTGACCCTGACCTTCAGCTTATCCCAAGCATTCTGAAATACTGAAAACACAGACCTTTAAATCGTTAGGACAGAATAAAAAAAATGTGCTGGAGGTAGGTGTACTATCCATGGTGACAGACAATAGAACAGTATGCAAGTGAATCTCAGCTATTTCTGCTGTTCAAACACTGCAGATTTGCAAAACCAAATAGCCTGGTCTGCTCCCTGCCCCCTGCCCACTTTCCTGTGCATTAATTACACTGCTCTGCTCCCAGTTTTATGCTCTCTCCAGACAAGGGATTTCCCACACTGATATTTTTTGTCTTTAGGAGAAGGTGGATACAGGAAAATGAGACTCACTGACCTAATGCCATAATTGTAATTTTGTTCTTTATCTAGTTTAGGTTCTTTTAATTTTCTCTTTTCATAAGGAAAGCTCTTATTATTCCAGGTGAGTGTCCAGTCTTATGCTAGGATGCTATTGAATGTCTCACAAGGAAAATCATGGCTCCTTTTAAAAAAATTTCATTATCACATTCTCTTCCTGGGGCTAGAAAGCCCAATACTAGTAGTGTGCTTTCCATTGGTTGTTTTAGCCTGGGATCGTAATTTTTTCCTAGTTAGCCAAAATAAACCACTTCTATATATTAGTTAATATTTGTTGAGCACCTCCCCAAATTGTTTCAAATGACAGGGTACATTTCTAAAGGAGGTCATAATACTGCTGAAAGATTCAAGTTTGAATAGTCAGAATTTTGGTTGAAACATATAAAATATGTTCTTCAATAGGTCACCATTCTCTTTCTGCATGGCTTCTCTGATCTGAATAAAAATGTTTCTCACCTTGTAATGCTATCAGTAACTTCAATTAGTAATCTTTGAGATGTTGAATTAATAACACTGTACAAAAATAATCTATTACCACTTTTTTTTTTTTTCAGTTTGCCATGATGTGCTGACTGTTAATCGTAGCCATGGCATATTGGAAAGTTTAAATTATCCAAATAATTACCCATTAAATGAGCACTGCAACTGGACTATCCAAACCACCAAGGGGAACACTCTCAACTATAGCTTCACAGCCTTTGATTTAGAAGGTGGATCTGACTGTGATCGTGACTTCTTGAAGGTATGTGCCCACATTCTAGAAACAGGAAAAATCAAGTCTTTAACAATAAAGAAAAATAACAAGATTGTAGAAGAACAAGGGGAAATTTATCTTATTTAAATGTTACTACTAATGCTCAAGTGTTAAATCCAAACTATTTAGCCCTGTTTCCTCAGTGATCAGTAGGGAGTGAAGCACTGCTACCTCAAAGCAGGTGTGCCTCTGAGAGGCTCCATCACTCTCAGGTGCCTAGGTTTGATACAGTCTAATTTCCCCCTTAGATTAGATGCCCCGGCTTTTATGGGAAAAGTGAGATGTCGTGAAAGGAAGGGGAAATCCTGAGATTAGTAAATGGGAAAAGGCAGTGAGCTCAATTATTTTCCTCTTGTTTCTACCTGAGAAGGAGTGAGGAATGTTCAAATACTTTGATAAATGTCTACTGTTTATACTTTTCATAATTCATCTGCATCTTTAAAGGGACTAAAATAAATTTAATGCACCCACAAACAAAATGAAACCATAGAGTCAATTGAAAGCCAAGTACCCTTTATTTTAATTTTCTCAATAAAAAATTTCATGGACAAAAGAAAGTTTTCTCAAAATTTTCTGAGAAAACTGAAATGTTAATTTCTCTCAATTTTGTACTTAGTACTGTAGCATGTAGAGGGTAGTCATGTGGAATATAATCTCCTGCCTAAAATTCTGCTGTTCTACTGGACTAATTCATCCTTCAGATCTCATCCTTGTACAGGATGCCAGCATGTAGCCCCTGTGCTCCACTTAGGTTTTTGCACAAGAGGACTGACATTTAGAGAAACCTTAGAGAAGACTACTTACAGCCAGGGACAGGACTATGAAATATTACCTGCATTTCTGGGGATATTTAAACCTGGGTATTGCAGAAGGTTCAGCAACAGACTGGTTGATGGCCTAATCTGTTCCTTCTAGATGTCCTCCCTCACTCCCTCTGCCTCGTTACTATGCCAGCTTTCAGAGCTCAACATTGGTAGTAAATTGACAAAAGTGATGTTCTTCCAGCTTTCTTCTCTCTGTGGCCAGGAATGGAAAGCAAGAATAGATATGTGAAGAAAACAAACAAGGGAGCACTGTGTTGAGAACTAACTATTAAAGGCCTGGTTTGTTTTTGTGAGGAGGCTGAAAAAGAAACATTGGAGCCAAGTGGAGAGTCCAGTGCTAGTCTCAAGATGCCTAAAGCCTTGACCCATAGAAAGCAGGAGCCCTGCACACAGTAGCAAGCCTGTGAGGAGCAAGAAACTTGCCAGAAGACACTACTCTAAACATAAGTCAAGGGTGGAGAAATAGTGCCAGGGGCAAGGACCTGATCCAAAGCACTTAAAAGAACAGAAATAAAACATACTGAAGAGAGTGAGGAGACAGGAGCACTCTTTGCTTAGCAATTTTTCAGTGCTTTCAATCAAAGAAAATACAGACTGAAAGAGGTATAAAAAAGAAAAAAACAAGAAAATAAAGTCATGGTAGTGTGCTAAGGAGGCTTTTATTTGCAATACATGTAATGTTACTTACAAATCTTTCTCCAAATGCCATTAAGAAATACCACTTGGAAAAGATGTTCTCATTTTGTTGTTGCATGCTGCACAAATGTGTGCCATAGTGTAAAAAGAGAGCCAGGGAATTGAAGTGTTTGCTCCCACCCTGCATCTTGCGAAAGGGGAAATATTGGCAAGGCTGGGAATGTGCTGTGGTGTAGGGGAAAGGGGGAATTATCTGGAACAAGTGTACAGTTCACTTTCTAAGCAGACTGTAGATATTTGGGACTTTTCTGTTTGAAATCCATGTGCAGTCGGATACTGTTGCAAATTTGGGAAAAAAGGATAACTAAAAGAAACCTCATATGCCTTCAGATAAAATAAATAACTTTTCTGCCACATGTCAGTTTTGAGATTCCTGTATTGCAGCGAGGTCTGAGAGGGGGAAGATCTGATGCTCTCGATGAGTATAATAGAGACATAAACCTGTCTGCTATAGTCTAAGTAGGTGATGCAGGGACCATATGCCAGAGTCCCTCCCCATTGTCTGGAAGGAAATGGGAAGCTGCTGCTCAGACACTTTCCATGCAGCTACACTCTTGAACCAGAGCAGCCACTGGTGCTGATCAAGTGCTTTTTCCCTGGGAGCTTTTAAGTGTCCCTTTCCCCATCTGGTTTTGGGTTTGTGGCAGCAGCTCCCTCACCTCAGGCCCTTACAGCAGACAGCAACACTCTCTTTGTCTTCTGAGCTCTGAGGCAGCTCTGACAGTAGCAGCATGCTGTTCCGTGGCAGCTAGCAGATGGCAGGCTTGGTGACAATCATTCCTCCTGCTTGCTGGGAGGCTGGGGACAGGAAGGACAGGAGTTAGCTGTTGGGCTGGATTAGGTGATGATCACAGTTGTAGTGGCAGAAGGAGTAAGGGAAAGTGGTACATGATGCACAAGGACAGGACTAAATGTTGCAGAGAGGTTGTGGCAGAGACATGATGTGTCTTAGCAGAGTCAAGAAATGGCAGTTGCAAAAAAACTCCAAAAGTAGTAAAGCTGTTTTTAAAAGTTAATGTGAGAAACAGATTTATGGATGTATGGACATATTTTTATAGTCTCAAACTAAAGCTTTAATTTTTTTGAAATCTTTCTGAATTCTGAAGGGGAAAATCATGGTGCTCAGTGAGGTGGGGACAGCTAGACTGAGCAAGCTGTTTTCCTGAGTACTGCTGGACCTTGCCTGCTGGACACAACAATTTTGGTCCCAGTCTCCATACAGGGCCAGTTATTCCACTCTGACCCAAACCCACATAAAAAAAGCATTTTGCTTAATGACTCATTCAGATAGATAGACACAGTTAATTAGCTATTTGCTCCCTGACTTAGTCCACTTATGAGTCAGAAGTTATATGTGTAATGTCAAAACCAAAAACTTCTACACACAGGGGTATTCCTAGTGATTTTCGGTTACCAAAGATATTATCATGGCATCCAGCAAATAACGGTTTCACATTAAGGGCAGGAAAAATATAGTCAGATGTCCAGTGAGTACAAGTTCAGTACAGTTCTTGCAGACTGAAATGCAGTCACATCTGTACAATGAGAAGTCAGCTGCGTATTGTGTTACCTATTTCCTTTTCTCCTTATTTCATGGGATGCTTCTTGTCAGCTAGGCCACCATTCCACAGCTGGCAGGTGTTACTCATGGTGAGCTGCATTCTCTCTCTGCAGGGAGCATTGGGTGATTCCAGCTTGGTTTGGTCTGGGCAGGACCTGCATCTCCACCACCTTGGCATATACAACTATTTATACCTATGTCAAGTAGGAAGGAAAAAACTCTGTTATTCTGACTTTGCGGCAATTTTCTGCCTCTGTGTGTAGATGCAGAAACTGAGAAGGGGCAATGTGGGAGGGAAGCAAAACTGCAGGTTTTTATGGTGCCTCTAGCATGAATCGCATATGAGCACTTTCCCAGCAAATGAACACTGTGCAGTGTTTCATGTCCTGTCAGAGGATGTTGGCTCATTGCTAGTAATGCTCATAGGATGTGTGACATTTTGGAAGGAGTTTTGCAGTGCAGTTGCGAGAATATGAGATTAATTGCTTCTGATAGACATGCACAGAATTGACAATAATAAGATACAAGGCATATCAAATAGCAGACTGTTTACTGATGATGCTACACTAACTGAAATTGGATTGGATGGTCTTTAACTTATATTGCTTGCTGTGCCTTGGCTAAATAACCTAACATTAGTCTTTCTAGAGGAGTCATGGGGCTATAACTAGTGAGATATTGCAGGCAATGACATAGAAATGTCATTCTTTCCTCCACATTCATCAGATTATTAGTTGAACAAGCATATATTTAACTCCCCATCCTTAATGATGAATTACCTTCTTATTTGGTATGGCAGAACATAATCTCTGGAGAAGCAAAGTAGGGAGAATGTAATGGTTTTTTGCCCTGAAGATCAGAGTCCTGCCTTCAGGACTCCTCCCTTACTCAAGAAAAACATTATTTGAAAGCCACTGATCATTCTGTCTTTCAGTGACAATGTCCCTCTGTGTTCTTCTGCTCAGAAAGTACTTCTGTCCCTTGATGTCCAGTCTGTTTAGCATCTGCTTTTATTATTTGCAGGGATGTCATGGTTTAGGAATTACAATCTCCAGTTTAGTACTCCCACTGAAGCACTGCTCCCCTTTCCCCCTCCAATTGGATGAGATAAGAAAATTAACAGTATCAGAAACAATACTAATGACAGAGTGTATAAGAAAATAAATTATTCATGCAGGGAAAAAAGACTCCAAACTGTAATAGACAATATGTGGCAGCTCCCTCTGCCAGGTTTTCTAGGCCACAAGGAGCCCCTTCTTCCTGATCCTGTCCATGTCCTGGCCATTGCCCCTCCCACCTACTACAAAAAGTTAACCCTGTCCTGGCCAGAACCAGGACAAGGACAGACCTTGCCCAGCCTTTTGCAAGATGCTAGCAACCTGATAGCAAAATTATGTCAGGCAGCAAGACAAGATTCAGAGTTCTCTGTCCAAGTTTCACTCCTTTGGCCTGTGCATCTACTTTCAATGTTGGAATTATCATTGAATTAATGCAAAAGAATATCTTATGATGGCAAACAACTGCCTGTTAAGAACAAATGCGTTTCTTCTGCTGCAGGCAGAATTGCGCTTTGGAGCAGAGCACTGCCTTGCTTGCTTCCTGTCGGTATGCTTAAGCAGCCCAGACTCTTTCAGCAGCTAGGCTCAAAGTGGTTAAAATACCATTGCAGGATTTACAGTAATTAATATGGCATCTGCTCCTGAGAACTGCTTCATTTCCTTCTGTTGGTAGCAGAATATGTCTTCCCCCCGCTTTTTTTTTAAACCACAGTAGCATTCCAGGGATGTGCCATAATATCCTTTTTCTCCATCTGGGAATACTGCATTAGATAATTGTTGCTCACACTCATCTGGTCATCCTCTTTTTTGTATTAGCTTAACATAAAAATATCTTACCCTGTTTCTAGTTGTACTCCCTCTTGTGATTATTAAATATACTTTAACTATATTATGAGATTACCATTATTACATTTTATTTATGAGTTTGTCTTTCTAAAGTGCTGCAGGAATTCTTTAAGCACAGGGAATGTCTTTCCTTATGACCGTGCATTGATTTACAAAATGTCCCTGGTAGTACGTCTCCCTGGAGAAGCAGATGATGTATGAAATATACCCACCCAGGTCCTGCACCCAGACATCAAATCACAGCCTGCTGGCCTGGCTGCAGTGCTATCCATTAACATATTATCATGCACGCGAACAGCACGGCAGCACATCCCTGAATTCCTTCAGGCAGTTATGAGCCTCCACAAGAAATCCTTCAGTGTAAGACTGTAAGGATAAACGTGACAACTCTCCTCAGGTTTCTGTGCCAGGCTTCATTGGTAACAGTGAAATCTTAGCCCATGCACTGATTTTCAATGAGAGATCTGGATATTTAAAAGGAGAGAGTCAGGCCAAAAAGCTGTCCATTCTAAAAAAGACCAGCTCAGGGCTCGATTTTTTTTTTGTTTTTCTAGTTGCCTACATTGCTAGAATCAAAGTATGCTTTGGTTTTGTTGTTCGAAAGGTTATGTAGATGCAAAATTACAAACGCACACAAAACCCCTGACCCTTCACAACAGCTAAATTTGTAGTGATGGCAGGGTTGCCTGGTGCCTACAGAAAGCTCAGATAACAAGAACCACAAGTGAAGCCAGCACAGGCTCCTCTTTTGGACTCAGAAAATGAGTCAGACCTTCATGGACTTGGCGTTTTCCACACCCTGCCAGCTCATAGCAATGTGACTTAGTCTGTGCCTTCAGAAAAAAAGCATAGTACAAAGAAAAGACTGTGAAATACCACCACATGATGGTAGTGTGCATGCCCCTTGTTGGAGAAACAATATTTGGGACTCATCTACTTGCAGCTGAGTTCTTGTTTCCTCTCTTCTTCTTCTGTATTCTAGATTTTACTGGAAAGTCTGGCCATTATCTATGAGACTGTCTGCTTATCACACTCAGCACAGACCTCACAATATAAAAGTTACACTGGGGCTGGAGAAATTCCATTTAAAGCAGTCAAAGCTTGCCCTGATCAAAGGAAAGACCCCAGACCTCAGAAAAAACCACACTGGGCTTTGAGGAAGGTCATGTGTACCCCCTGCATTGTTCCTGTAAGAAAGCCTGAAAGCCTTAGAGGCAGGAATATTTCCCTTTTCTTCTGTCTCCATTTGCTGAGACCAAGCTGCAACTCTCCACAGTGCCCATAAATATGCATGATGTGAATTTTCTTAAATAAGGGGGAATTCCTAGAGCCTTTCCTGCCCTCTCTGTCCCTTTATGGTGTTAGTATGATGCTCCCTCCATTACAGTTCAGTTCATCCGTGCTGGCAAAGCACAGGAGGAGAAGCACAGCGCTGGGCACAAGTCAGCAGCAGCTGCAAACTGCTCAGACCACCCTGGGCTTTTCAGAGCAGGCACACTTCTCCATCCCCTCAGGCACAGCCTCTCCCTTTGTAAAGAGCTTTTCACACAGACTTCTGCTGAAGAATAACTTAGGAAATATTATTGTCTCAAGCTCAAAAGCAGTCGTGTTCCCTCCACCATGAGTGGATTCTCCCTGCAGAGGAACCACCTCAATTTCTGCTTTGAGGACAGCAGTCACCCTACCAAAATAGCAACAGCCTCATCACCAGGAACGTGATCCCACTGCCACAAAGGCGTGGATCCCCAGGCAGTGCTTTGGTCAGCAAAAGCCGCAGAGACACTTTAGGGATCCATCTGGATTCTGTCCAGCACAGGATGTGGATTGGGAGGAAGAGCTTTGGAGATTTAGAATGGCATGCTGAACAAATAAAGTTTTGAGTGCAGATCTAGCTGGATGTCTCCTAGGCATTCCTTTCTTCAGCAGCAGTTAATTCTTACTCTTGTATCTAGAACAATTTTAAAATTTAATCCAAAGTTACACCCTACATTTCTTACGTTCTTATAATCCATTCATTGCTAACAAAAAATGTTGGTTTCATATAATTTGAATAAATAATCCTAGAAATCCTAGAAAATCCTTCCCTAGAAAGGCAGGAATGATCAGATATGACTGTAGTTAAAAAGCTTTGTTTTCTTTGAGAAGGAAGTAAGTGCTAATGCAAAATGTGAAAACTATTTTTTTAAAAATCACTCCAGTGTAATGTGTACTTGCTCAAAATTGTCAAAGGGCCCCGATTATTTCAGTCTCAGGTTACAAGACAATATACAGACTCAGATAAAAGTCTTAATATTAAAAAACTAGACATTTATTTATTTCCATATGTTAAATAAATCCCAGCAAGATTAACTAGTATGACTACATGTCTTAAGTGATGCCTGATGTCAAATTCCATTGTACTATCAAATAAAATCATTCATTAGTGCAAGTGTGTTATTGTGTGGAGACAAGAAAGGTGCCTATAGTGGTCAGAACAAGGGCTTTTATCATAGTCATCTAGGGCATTAACATATTTAAATAATCATATTAAAATATTAATTAGAATGAGTTCTTAAGGCGAGGCTTTTTCCAGTGGCAATTGCAAACTCTTCTCATCATCCGACCACAAGCATAACCTTATTTTGTTCTCTGTTTGTGCAGAAGTGTCAAGGCTCCATGCAGTCAGTCACTCAAAATCTTAAGCTGCCTTTGTTTCTGTGAAACAATGTCATTGTGGTGCTCAGCTGGCACATTGGGCCACATCCTGGAGCTTTGATTTGTTTGGGTTTTCCTCTGGCTGACAGACCTGCAGATTCTTAAGTTTGCACTACATTCTTTCTAGAAGGAAATGTGTTGCTTGGAAATTAATTATTTTTGTTTGAGTTAATTCTTGTTTCAACAATTAATGGTGATCTCTCTTTAGAGCGCATTCTGTTACTTGGATGAAGATTATATTGTCGGGTTTTTTGCTTCTTTTTGTTTTCTGGTAATATATTTGTGGCAATGCCATGAAAATTTCCTTTCCAAAATTTCTTTTCCTTCCATTTCCTTTCAGGAAGAGCTATTCAGAAACCTGTAATCACCGCCTCTGGTGTTTAGATCCAAACAATGCCATATCAGCTTTCCCTCTTCTAAGAGGAAAGGGATACTTGCATGTGTCAGACTGTCCTAGAGCTTCTGAGTGGGTGGGACACTCATGGCTCTGTTGGTCTGATCCAAGGCAACGCCTCCTTTCCTGAGTTCTGCAAATACAGCCCACCAGGATTTTTGCTGCTAGTCCCTGTATAAAGGTCTTCTGACAGCACATAGTTCATTTCAAGACTCAGTTGGAGACAATTATTAATATAATTGCTCATTATTATGATGAATTCATGACATCTGATGACAGTATTATTTACAGTACAATAAAAGAGAACTGTCACTATTCATAGGATAGATTTTCTGCTCAGATAAAACTGTAAGTTTATTTTTGAAGACTATCACTTCTTGATCAACACTATGTGTTATGACTAACTATTGTATATAGGGAGCTTTAGGGGGCTTTGTTTTCAGAGCTGATTAGGCATGCGCTTTTCTTCTGCAATGTTTTTCCTAAAAAAACAAACCCATGCTTTTTCATAGAAATAACATTCTCTGGGAGAAAACCAGTATTTTGCCCTAACAGTCCATCCCATTCCCCTGCCCCCCTGCTCCTCACCCCTTAGTTTTCTGCCAGGAAAACTGAACAGATGGAGTCACCACCAGTCTGAAAGACTCACTTTTGCAAGACAGAATAAGCTTGACAAGGCATTCGGCTAGAAAATTGTCCCTACCTCAAGTATGTCCAAATGGAACACATTCCAAGTTTATTTTCCCCATTTTTTACAGATCTTTATTTCTTCCAAGTAGAGGAAACCTCATTTTCCAGTCAGCTCAGTCCTTGAACCCCTGCTCCAGTTCTGGTAATGAGCTTTTCTGTGACACAGGTCATGCCCTTTTGCTTTGCTCTTCCAAAGAGAAGTGAACAGCTGTGGCCTCCAGGGCATCATTATTGGTGTTAGTGACATATTTCCAGGCTGGAGAGTCAGAAAAGCCAAAATGCAATACTGGTGACCACGATGTCCCCCCAGGAGAGCTACCCAAGCCCAACTCTTCATGTTGCTTTTGCTAGTCCTGCTTTCCCAACCCCGTTCTAATGTACAGCAGATGATTTTTAGCTGCCACTTCACTGTGAGGCAGTCACACAGCTTGATTGATCCCTTAGAGAGCTGGTACCTCCCCTTTTTACCTCCGTGTCAACCTATGCACTTGCTCCTAGGGAGCCTGGTAAGGAGTTTCTTCTAACAGTTAATGAGCTGTGCCTAATAATTCATTTGAACATAGCACATCCCCACCTGGACCCAGTGCTAGAGTGTAGGCTGATAAAATGGAGTGTTCTGCTTGCTGCTGGGCAATTGCTTTGGCTGAAAAGGAGGGGCTGAGGATTTGAATGCGTGTTGCAGGTGTTTGCGTGTTTTGCCGGTTGAATTGTCTGCCAAAATCAGTATGTAGCACTTGGATTTTCTGGTGGAGGCTAAAAGGTCTGAACAAACAAATATATTACAAAACCAATATATACACAGAAGGGGAACAAGTGCTTTCTTCCCAATGGGGAGCTGGAAGGGAGTCAAATCACCAGTTCCCAGAGTCAGTGTGGTGCAGGAGTGACTAAAACATCACCCCAAAATCCAATTGTCTTGCACAATCATAAGGGGTAGTATCTTGCCTCATACAGACTGCAGAAGAACCTTCCCCCGATTTGCAGCAGTTTAAGATAATACAGCTGACAAAGCAGGACCTGACACAAGAAACATTATCTCAGCGATCAGGAGAGAAATTACGGCTCATGAGAGCTGTGTTCAACTTCAGTTTCACTTGCCTGTGTTTGTGTGAGAGCAAAAGGTGGTTTGAGAAGTTCAAAATGCCCTGTGAAAACACACAGCTGTTCCCTTCATTTAGAAATGAAAGACAGCTCAAAAAACCCAGCTGTAATTCTAGCAGTCGTGGTTGTGCCTCTCTCAACGAGTTACAGCTGGCCAGGCACTCAAATTCCCTGAAAATGCTGCTCTGAACTCAAACCCAGGGGCAGCCCGGCATGAAGGGATTGCCATGGTAACCATGCTTTGTGTCTACAAAAACTGATGGACTGTTTTCAGAGGAAATGACATAGAAGTGGCACTCTCCGTCTTAGACAAAAATAATGCTCCCTTGATGAATCACATTGCAGGAGACGCATGAAGCTTTTGTTTTGATTTGGAAGTCTCTGGATATGATTTAGTAGAATGGGTTTTCATTTGTAAGCACTAGAGCTAACAGTATATTCTGAATATATACCTTCACATAGTTTTAGCTCCTATTCAGAGTGATCTCCACATTGATTCATACTTCACCATTCATATTTTTCTGGTGTAAGATTTCATGGCTTGAAGCCACAGAAATATGAGTAGTATACACCACAAATTTGTCAAAGAAAGTTCTATTAGAAAATCTAATTGGATCTGACTTGATTTCCTTTTGATGAATTTATGCCTTGAAAGTATGCATAAAGCTCTCACCCCAGCTTGGAGGAAAGTCCTAACTGTAATGCTGCACATGGGACAGCTCATCTGTCTATCAGGCAGTTGTTCAAATTTTATGTGTGGAAAGAATACAGATTGATATTCAGCATACTGACATCTAATCTTTAGGACAATTTCATATTTGT
This sequence comes from Sialia sialis, assembly GCA_009812075.1. Taxonomy (NCBI): domain Eukaryota; kingdom Metazoa; phylum Chordata; class Aves; order Passeriformes; family Turdidae; genus Sialia; species Sialia sialis. Next base: position 20,613,701 of record VRYO01002734.1, read on the forward strand.
TTTCAAACACAGCTGATCACTACCAGCAGTGTGTTTGCAATTAGAAACTTCCAATCTACTCTGATTTCACCAAGAGAAACCATACCAAATACAGTGACAGTTCTCAATTTGCAATATGCTTAGCTTGCTCTGAGCTTTTCATTGTACTAGACTGATGGTCACCAGTTGTGCAATAGGCGATGGAATGTTACTATAGAATTATTCCTGCAATTTGCCCCTAATTTCTGGCAGAACTAGCTCAAATTTTTTTTTTTTAATTTAAAAAATTGTTTATTCTCATATGTGAATCTGCCAGATAACAGGCACAAAAATTAGTAGCTAGCATAGTCAATCAGTATTTGCTGAAATGTCCTATTTCCACAGTATGAGTTATACAGCACTGAACGTAGCAGAATTCTTAGTCTAATCAAAGATATTTGGAAAAGAGATCTGAATGGAGAGCAAAGATAAATAAACCTTTACTGTTTTTCTAGAGATCATAGATTTTATTCATTGCATGGAGACAATTTACAGTAATGGCTTCAGAAGAGAGAAGAGTTTTTGTTGAAATTCTGAAAGGAAGCATGCCAAAAATGCATAATGAGACTGTTCGTACGTGGTTTGCGTGCCAGTAATTTGCTGGGTTGTGTTAGGAAGATGTGCTTTGTGAGACAGAAGATCAGGTGAACTGTCGCAAAGTGCTAATAAAGGACAAGGGTTGCTGTTTTCCTAAACTTTAAAAATCATAGTAACCAAGGTAGAAATAACAAAGTCCTAACTTGAAAATAACCAGCAATCTGATATTGTAAATCAAAGGCAATCTAGCTGAAATGTTTCATTTTTACTAGCTTTGCAAATATTCCTCATACCTGAAAAATGACCCTGGGGCATAGAGTATTTGGTGAAAACACAGAGGTATGTTCAGTGTGATTTGCTGGATTTGAAAAAACTTGCAAAACTAGAGTTTGAAACACCAAGTTAACTTGTCTGGAGACAACAAATGTAAAGAAGTTAAAAAGCTCTAAACATCTACTATCACCCCATCAAAATATGTAATAAGTGTTTTCATTTGATTATGAACAATATACTCACTGCTTTCAGACATAATTTAAATACAGAAATATTTCCCTAGCATTTTGTTATTTTGATTTTTGGTTGATTTTGGATTTTTTTAAGAGTGGCAGTGTTTTAAGAGTGGGATGGAGAATTCCTCATCTGTGTTTGGAGAACAGAAAGATTTTCAGGATACATCTGACAACACACTGATTGACAAAATAGAGTATGACAAGGAGATCAAATTTCAGAAGCATGGCTCAGTACAGTTTTCCTTCAAAGTTTTCCTTTAGCATGAGATTATGAAACCATAAACACATACGAAATTTCCTAGTGTTTTCAAAAATTTACTTCTGGTTTTCAGTTTTGTCCTCACTACTCTGGGAAGCTGTTATGATGCTAACTGCTTGATTTTCTCCATCAGATACCCAGGCAGTTCTCGTATCACCTGAGTGCAGTCTTAAAGAGATGAAGATGTAAAAACAGACTTGTCACCAGGGGGTTTAGAGCCACTCAGCATGTTAGGTGCATGGGCATATCAGACCCATTATATCCTCTTTTCTTTCTAATTCAGTTCATTGCCACTTGCCCTTTATCTTCTTTCCCAGCAACCCTCAATACACACCATAACAGAAACAGCAAACCCTTCCTACTGCACACAGTGTGAAGCCAGGTTTAAAGACATATTGGCATTATATTTACTCACCATTTTACCCAAACCTTTTCACACTCCCCAGTCTCATATTGCTTTTTTAAAAAATTTATTTGATTTATTTTTATTTTTTTTTAAATCCTGTACAAAACATTGGGGAGCTGCTTAAATGGGGAGCTTCTTTTTATTCACTGGTATTTTTTTAAATTTCATTTCAGCTCTATGATGGGCCTGATGCACAAGCCAACCTGATAGGCACTTTCTGTGGACAGTCTCTTCCACTGGCAGGGAGCACTACAGGGACCAGCCTTCATGTGGAGTTTTATTCTGATGGACTGAATGCTAGAAGTGGGTTCCAGATGCTATGGCATGTTAACGGTAAGTTAGCCACACTTGCTCTGGGAAGGTAGATTTTCTTCCCTGTATGTGCAATGGAGTTCCAGCTTATGCCACTCTATGCTATCTAAATGGAAATAACCCATTACAGCTCTAAATCCATTGCATTTCCTCATAGTTCTTCACATACTTTCCCAGTGGATGTTTCTGCATATGTACACACCCAAAGATCAGCTGACTGGAGATTGAGAACTATTAGTGAGATATGTTTTCATTTCCAGGAGTAGGCACAGGGATGAGGAGTGTGTCCCGAATGTCTGTACTGAATGGGAGATAGATGCTGTCTGTCATGGGTAACTGTGAGTGACTTGGGCTTTTTAATTGGAGCATTCAGCCCTCAGTTTTCCCCATTTCTATAGACTTCTGTTTTCTGTGCAGGCTTCTCTCTAGTTTAATTTAGTGGTACTTGTTTTCTTTGGTAGTGTCCACGTTCAGCTGCCCCTGCCCCATTTCTCTGCATGAAGTAACATTGGTCAGGATGTGCTTTGGGTGTTTATTCTCTTGTTCTTGCATCAAAATTGTCACAGGCCTTATTAAACAGGCAAGCACACACGCCAACTACAAACAAATCTGTTAACAATTGTACAAAGGCAAACTGTGTTTGTGAGGCTACGAATGTAATATTTTTCCCTCTGATTATTTAGCAGCAATTGTGGACTGTTACAAGGTTAAATCGTGTGCTGTTGTACATCCCACCAAAGGGGCTCCAACCTTGAAAACAATTAAATGGCCCCAGTTGCCCTGTCTGTCTCAGCAGTCTGCAGCATTCAGGTTTGGCAGCGTGGGGAAGCAGCTGAAGTGGGCTGCAGAGGCCCCACTGTGGGTTGCTGAGGTTGAGGCGTGCTGACCACGGTTTGAATGGATCTCCTTGCTCCTACCACAGACTGCTGGAGTCTGCAGGCTCCCAAAGGGCTCTGCTGGCTCCACAGAGGTGCCTTGCATTCAGTGGGTGAATGAAGGAGCATTTCTGGGTGAGGGAGGGACACGCTGGGGAGTGGGATGTGTGGCAGGAGCCAGCAGGGAAAGGGCCCCAGCACAAAGATACCTTCTTGTGCTTTGGACTGACGTCATTCTGGAGCAGCACAAAAGAAGAAAAAGCAGAGGCTTTTATGCACAGCCAGATGACATCAGTTCCATACAGTAGCCATGGTGCTGGGTTAACTTGCTTTTCTAAAGCTTTCAAAGCTTTCCAGAATCTGCCTGCATGGTAAACACTTGTGCTTTCCCTCCTTTCCCACCCTCTCCAGTCCTTTGCTGCACTGACATTCATTTCTCTGTCAGACAGCACTGCCCTTCTGTTAATTCCTGGACACTGAGCTCCACCCTAATGCTGCACAGGGCCCAGACTGCTAATGTGGGGCTGTGTCTAAGCAGCAGACCAGGATCTGTGGGGTCAGATAGGCCTGGCTCTTAGGGAATGTCATTGCTGGCTCAGAACGTCTCAGCTGTGACTTCTGACAGCTTGCAATGTGAGTGCAAGTTCCTCCAGAGCTGAGCACAGCTGTCATCTTTTTGTTCATTCCAAATATTTCCTTTCCTTTTCTCTGTTGGTGTCATGCACAAATACTGCTATTCCTCTTACTCTTGATGGGTGCATTGCCTGGTTGCTGTAGAGTGGATAAATTAGATATGTCCCTGTGTTTGGGTACTATATTTACCTCTCCCGTCTGAAAATCTTCCAAGTTAATAAAAAATTTCACTGGAAAAAGTCGCCTTGTCTAGGGGAACTGATCAGGAGATGCAGCCTTTGAGTTGGGTATTTCACAGTGAAGCATTTGGGTCCCTTCTTCTCTGAGGGCAAATTCCTAGGGGAATCTATATGCAGATCTGGTAACATCTCAACTCACAAGAAAATAACAGAGCTACATATATTGCTGAGAGAAGAGCTTTTATTCTTGCTCAAGTGACAAATGTGTGCTCTAGAGTTCAAGCTGCTCTGAACTGTTTCTCAGGCTGTCCATGTGCTCCTTAACTGGCAGTTGTGAAGCCTCTATGAGATATATATCAAGGACATTGACATGCTTTGATGGTTAAAAGATCAGCACTTATATTTGCCATGTGCCTAATACAGTTTGCTTCAGACACTCTTTCCAGCACCTTTTTCACAGTTGTGAGGCAGTAAAAAAAGACACAAGCTTACTTCATTGATAGCTGATTTGAATAGCCCCTCCTGCCATATATGAAATAGAACTGTTTTGGTTTAAAACATTTGCATCTGATCATTCCAGCTGATGAGGAAACCCGCTTTAAAAAGTGGTTTCTTTGAAAACCTAAAGGCTTACACAAAGAAAAAATTAGTAACTGATCTTAGGAGAATGCTGTTATTTATGCTTAGAGGTGTCCTATATAATTCTAACTTGGATTGCTCTAGTGCAGAGAAGTCAATTTAAAAATTACTGTGGTTCTGAAATAACGCTGTTCTTCAAGGGGGTTTCATTGATAAGGATGGATTTAGAATTGATTTGGATAAATCAGTAGTGTTTTCTTCTGCAGTCAAGGCCTCAAAAGAATTATTTATCAGTAGAAAGCCTGAATCTGCAAGGTGCTTATTCTACTTTCACTCTGGTTTAGGAAGCTTAACATAGGCAAATATATTAGGGACATATATTGGCCCTTTGAGAAAGAACAAACTTGTGATAAGAGTCTAGATATTGCAAAGAGTGCCCATCAAATTGCTTTCCCTAAAAAAATTCAGGAGGTCAAGAGGGCAAAGGTCTCTCAGTGCAAAATTACACCAGTGACAACTGTCATATCTGAGAAGACACATATTTCCTAGAACTGTCCCTTACCTTATTAAGCAACATGCATGTAGGGCCTCACTGCTTTATATATACATCTGCAATTCATTGGAAGCTCACTCATTTGGCTGCTTGATTGTCAATAGATCTTCTAATTTTATCTTCTCAGCATAGTCCAAATTTGCACCAACTATTCTGCTTCCTGTTTCATATCGTCAGTATATGTGTCAGATCAAATGTTAAACAGTTTGTTAATTCTTCAGAGAAGCACTTCAGAAACAGAGGTTAGATGAAGATGCAGAGCCATTCACTGGAAACATTTGTCAGGCATCTATTAGGATTGCTGAACAGAGTATCATCCTGCATGTCAGCAAGGGAGCTGAGGTCCAGATTTTCTAAGCCTGAGTCATAGCTCTGTTGTTTATTTCTTGTGTAACCTTTCACAAATTGCCATTTTTTCAGTTTCCAGAAATGACTACAGTAATTT
>VRYO01002734.1:20620005-20634660 GCA_009812075.1 Sialia sialis
TGAAATTACTGTATTCCTTTTCTGTGTCTTTCTTTCACATTAAGGCTAAGGATGAACAAGGTCTGATATTAACAAATCAGAAAGCAGAAAAAACCCAAAACAGTATCTCACTTGAATTTTTACTCTCTTGCATAAATCCTTATCACATAAATTATTCTACTTCATCCATTAGACAATATTCTATAACCAAACCTACCCAAGAGAGCAAAAGTTTTCAGAATCAAATCCAAATTATACTTCACTCAAGTATTATTGTAGTATAGTCAAATGTTTACATACATGCTCCTTGGAGTTAGAGTCAGCTTACATTTACTAAAATGTTTCACCATGAGTACCACAACTGGAAAACTCTGTATCCTTTCATTTCCCTCACTTTGATTTGGCAGGAACAGTGCCAGTTCTTTTTAACCTTTATGGATGAATTTTTTCTAGGATGTGGCTAAAATATACTTGTGAATAAATCTGAACACCTAGCAAATAGGAGGGTTTTCCACAGATTACAACATTTCTGTTCAGCTATAATTATTAATGAGAATAGGGATTATTCTTTGGTTAATGAAGACCATCTGCTAAACAGGCAGTAATATGAAAAGATCTGTAAATCATCCCTTGCACAATCTTCAATGAATACGTAGATTTTAGTCAGAGGAAAGCAAAACCACCAAATATATGTTTCCTAAGTTTTCTGTTTGTTGTCTGATTTCCTAGCAACACAAGGCTAGGTAGTAGTTTCCAGCAGTTTGCAAGGGAATTCCAGGACCTTTTCACTACTAAAAGAGTACTTTCCCTCTCTTATTTTTTTCTCTGTTTAACTGCAGGGCTGAAATGTCCCAAATTACTGCAAGGAGGTTGGCACAAACTGGTCATATGCTGTATGCAATTCAGCTGCAAGCAACTTTTCCACAGTGCAGCTGTCTGCATTTCACAGCACACAGCAAGATCATGTAGTTTTGTGCTGAGAAAAACTTTTAAAGATGTTTCACTAGGAGCAGAATGGCTTGATATTAATCACTATTATTTCAACAAAAGCTGAAGTAATGCAGCTATTTATAAGTTCTGCTTCTGCATTTTTATTTATCCCTAAAGACCAATTTTTTTACTTTGTTGCTGTAAACAGCACAATTTCCATTTATTTGAATAGAATCAAAATTTTATTTGATGTTTGCAGACAAATACAAACATTAGGAGAAGGTTTGCATTCGTGTCATTAATTATTCATGCAACTTTGTATTCAAAGTTTTGCAGGCATTTCAAAAAGTTCATTTATATGAGTTTTCTCATTTTGGCATTGTAATACAGCAAGTTTAAATTGGGAACATATGTCTTAATCTCTTAAGTATTTATGTAAATTTTTTTTAAAAATCAACTAGCATCTATATTTTCAGCCAACAGAATTAACTTTTACCTTATCCTGATAAAGCACAGAAACACCATGCACAGACTTCCTGGGACTTGGCCAGAGAGTTCAGAGATAGTGCTTCTACTCTGATGCGGAGGTTTCTTGTGGCATATGCTGGTCAGTCAAAAAAATTCAGGTGTGAAGTTCACGTATTTGCAAAAATCAGTGACTTCTTTCAGCTATTAGTCAGTGAATGCTTTGTCATAAACTCAAATAATTCTGATCTTTTTGCAAACAACTTATAAGAAATCAGTTATCAGAGACCTAAACTTTACCTCCATTTTACTGGAGCACTTTGAGAGAATCACTCCATTAAAAAATAACAAAAAAGCCCCAAAAAACAAAACAAAACAAAAATCCCAAGCTTTTTCTGGGAACTTATTTAGCTGGAAGAAAAGAAATGGGACATTAAAAACAGTTTGACCTTCTTACTCCTCATGTGCTTCCAGAGAATGTTGATTGAGCTCAGAGGAAATAGAAACCTCTCTGGAGGGGGAGTGTGAGTAATCTGAATGCTACCTGCAAGGGTTGCATGGAAGAAAAAGGTCTGTGCCTCAAAGAAGAGCACACAAGCTTTCCACCCTTCTGAGCCATTTCAGGTTTAAATAAAAAAAAAACAACAAACCTCCTTTGTGGCTATCAGGAAATTCTTAGTAGGAGAAGCTGAGTCATAACTGCCTGTTAAGTTTGAAAATGTTCCCAGCTTTCTTCTGGCTGAGATAAATAGCAATTGGCTTTGTTTTGCCTGCTGAAACTCCCCTGATCCCTGTTCCCACCCCCTCAGGAGCAGAGACATTAAGTCTGTTTGTTGAGAAATCTTTCTGTTTCCCAAGCTGGCGAAGCAGCTTTTTCCTCCTGAGGTCTGTCCTTGGTGGCTGTGTAATTCCAGCTGCTGAGGGGAAAGAAAGTCTGTAAATGCCACTGTAAGGCTTCCCTGACAACACCACCTTTTTTCCTGCAGTTGTAGAACCTCAACAGCCTGGTTTCTTTAGAGGAAAACCAGGCCATCCTCTAATGGCACTGAGAGGAAAAGGGAATGGTGGTTTACACTGAAGCTTTCTTCCTCTCCATCCCACTGATGAAATGTTCATTGATATCAAAGTTTCAGGGGGCTTAACACTTACCTGTGCTGACAGCCTCAGCAAAGGAAGTGTACTGCCTTTTTCTCCATAGGGATCGAAGGGAAGATTGGTTTAAAACACACTGAAAAACTTCTTTAGTTCCTAAATTGAGATGCCCAGTAGCTTGGCAATGTAGCCAGTTGTGGCTGCTTCATGTGCAGCAAGATGGGCAAAAGGGAGAAAAGCTAAGTCTGTGTCAATTTACCTGTGAGTCAGCTTCAGCTGTGTAAAGGCTTACCTGGATTAGTGGGAATTCTTTTAAAAGGTGCTTTTCTGGTGGATACTGTGTGATGGACTGAGAGAAATCAGTGTTAGCTGGCATGGCCTCACATCTGTATTTAGATGTCTCCCTATAGCCAACTATGAGGAAGTCAAAGTCAGGTTTTCTGTGTGAAGCTGAAAGACCCCATGGTAGAGATGATGGTAAATGCTTCTGGGACTTAGCAGCCACAAGTTTGGCATGAAAGACATTAAGGAAAATATTTACACTTAATTGAAGATCTTGATCTACTGCTTCATGAAAATATGGTGTAAAGCAGAGCAATTGTCAAAGAACACCTTGTTCAAATTGCAAATTCTTCTTAGATTGAATAGAGATTAGATGAGTTTTACGCATCTGTGTATATATGTTGAGCAGATCAAAGAGGTAGTTTATTTGGTTTATCTTATAAAATATCTCCTATAAATAAAGGCCCTGATACAGATGTTATTTATCACTTCTGACATACCACAGTATTTGCCTCTGGGAATATAGAGCTCATGGTTTGTTAGATGGTTTTATTAACTATTTTGGGACTTTGCAATGTGGCTTTCCTCTGGAGATGAAGCCAAAGAGATTGATGGAGTGAGGGCATTACAAAGCTCAAGTGACCCTATAAATTCTGTGTAAGCAAAAGATTATTGCCTAAATGAAACACTTGGGGGGCTTGTAATGTAATGAGCAAAAAAAAAATGCTGGAAGGCAGAGTGGCACACACAAAATCAGATCAAACACAGAATCCTTTTCTTTCTACATGTGACAGATACATAGGCACCCTACTGCCTTTTCTAAAGGTAAGCTTTCAGCATTAATGTAGCTGATCTAAATCTGACTGATATTGGGAGGGCTGCTGTGCCGTCCTACCGTGTTTATGCCTGAACATGGGCACTGAGTCAGGAATAGCATCTTCCCAGGAATTCATTAAAGAGAGACTAGTGCTGCACTTACCACATCTCCATAAATCAATGATAAAACCAGTCTCAGATGTTCAGCTGCTTTGTCCTCTTAAACCAGGGCCTGCATTCCATCCATTGTTTTGCTACTGTTTTTGTAGCTCATAGTATGTAAGAACTTGGTCACCCCAGGGTCTGGGGAATGGTGTTAGGACAATACATTCTTATCTGAAAAGAAAATACATAACTTTTCAAACATGGCTTGTTTAACAATTGCACTGTTACAATTTAATAAAAAAGAACAATAAACCCACCAAGTGTCAGAAAGCTGGTTTATCCACTGTGATCTGGCAAGTTGTAATCATGCTCAGTAGGCTGAGGCAAATTGCATTGTCTTTAATTTTATGATTTCTAAAGCAGTGGGAAATGGCATTTTTACAACAATAGAAAGACCTCCCTATGATAACTTAGCTTGTGCATTATTTGAAGTCAGTAAGAGCTGAGAATGGATCTGATTTAGCTTCCTTGAACTGATAAAGTTAAAAGCCAATAAAAAAAAAAAATCACTTTTTTCCTCTGTCTCGGCAGTGAGAGCAGATGCTGAGGTTTTGGTATGAAATGTACCAAAACAGGAGGTGAAGTACTTCCTGCAAGGCAGTGAAACAGCTCCAGCCTGCCATTCTCTGTGACAGGGCAGACCTTCCAGCCCAGAGTACACATCTGTGGGTGAAATGGGTGCTATTGCCTGCCCTTTCAGAGCTGTCAGGGAGTTTATCCAGACCTCCTCACCAACAGGCTGCTTTGCTTTGTTGTCAGGTTGTGGAGGAGAACTCTCTGGCCCTTCTGGTTCATTTCACAGCCCTGGCTACCCCAGCAGGTACCCAAGCAATAGGGAATGCATCTGGTACATCCACACAGCACCTGGCAGCAGCATTCAACTCACCATTCAGGAGTTCGACATTGAGTATCACCCAAACTGCAGCTATGATGTTTTGGAGGTAAGAGCATCAGTTTTACTCCTCTAAAATACACAAGTTATATTCGTTTCTGTCTGGAACAGATAATCCCAAGAACTGCAGATGCAGAACAAACAATTCTACCACAATATCCCTTTTGTGCAGTGGCTACAGGTATGTTCAACTAGCATTGTCACAGAAACCACAACATTCTTATTATTTTTTGCTTTTATGTCTTTGGTGACTGTATACTTTAATTAATTATGATGTTAAGCAAGGTGTGCTTCCTAGCAAGAGACAAACTGTTATTAAAAATTTAGTTTTAAAAACCCCACCTTTTACAAAGAACTAAGTATAGGGTGCTGTACTATGAAGATAATTTCCTGATGTAAGGGAAGGTGATGGATCACTGTGGGGGATAACTCAGGTGAGACCTTGTGTAGAGCCTTCCAAGGATGTGGGGAGATTTACAACCCTGAATGATGAAAATTATGAAGAATCTTTGCACAAACACAAAAAAAAGAAATATAAAGGAGAGGCAATGTCGTAGTCATCTTAGTGGTGGAAAAAGGAGAAAAGGAGCCTCTCTAAGCATGTTGTGACCTTTAAGAGATCCATAGGACTGGATGACCCTGTTATATGTGACATCTTTTCACTCATGTTGGTAAGCAACCAGGTGACCAATCTCAGCTAAAAGAGTTGAATCGACTTCCAGTACAGGAAGAAGGGATAGGAAATAATTTCAGGAAGAAATTGTTTAGAATTATAGACTTTCTCAAATGCTCTCACTAGAGACATTTGAGATCATTAATGGAGGTACACTAGTTATGACTTTTTGTCAATGTTAATACATGAGTGACATTTTAATGTTTTTGTAATGAATGCAAAAGATTGATTAAGAGAACTCGTACCACTCCACTGCAGCCTTTCTTCTCCTCTTCTCCTGGGTGATGTGATACAGCATACAGTTAGACAGCTTTCTATCCAGCACCCATACCTATGCTCTCGTGCCCATTCCCACATTCTGACTTGTGTAGGATCTGGGTGTAAGGAAGTTGTTCCATGAATTCTCCATCAGTAGCATTGGCAAATATTCCTGTATGTCACATTTCTGACACCAGAGACTGTGAGTAGGTGACCTGTACTGGCTGGTTTGGGTATTGGTGAAGTCTGTTGTATTGCATCTTCATTGTTCTTTGTGCCCAGAATTACTAGATTGAAGGCAACCTGCCTATGAACTTCCATTATGCCTCTGTTGCGCAGAGGAATCCATTAAACAGCCTCCAAGTCTAAATTTGCTGTGGATGACCATTTCTTGAATAGTCCAAGGACAATACCTGCATCTGCAGATGTTTACTCAGGAGCTATCAGGATCCAGTAAGTTTAGAGATGGCTGAAAACCATTTGTTTGAGAACTTTATGACTGGCAAGGTAGCTGGCCTAAAACCAGGTGAGTCGGTTGCCAGATACCAACTGCTTAAGGACACTGTTTAACAGAACCCTCCAGTCTGCTGCTCTGTGTTCCTGAGCAAGGTATTCACCTTAGGTTTTGGGTTTCCTTTCTTTGCCATTTGCAGCTTGGTTGCTGTGTTTTGCTTCTTTCCAACCACACTGATTCATCTGCACAGATGCAGCCCTGCTGCTTGAACTCCTTGCCTTCCTGCGCTCAGAGTTGGCATGCTTCAAGTTACTTGCCTCCTGACCTTAGTTCATCCAGTTTCCAACACCTGCCTCTGATCTGCTGGCAGATAGCCTAACATAAATCAACTTACAGGGGAAAATTTATTAATGTCTTAGTGCGTGATCAAAGCTCCTGCCTGGCAGCACAGAGCTTCCCCTGCCAAACTGCAGGCACAGTGGAGCTTTGTGTACCTTGCCACATACATATTTTCCTGCTTTTATTATAAAATTTATTCATACCACGATTGACATAGTCTGAGCAGAACAAGTGATGACTCAGATTTAGCTGAGCTAAAAAAATGAACATGGCTAGCCATTTTCAGAAGCTGCTTTATCTTGTCATCCTGCCACCATCTTTCCTGTAGTTGTCTATGTATTTCCAAGCTGAAAACCACACACATATTTAAGTTTGCAGACTGTTAAAAAAAGAGGTTACTGATGTTCTTTTGATACCATTGCTAAGGTTCCACATTATCATCCCAAAAGTATCCTGTCTAAATATCTCTGGGGTTTGAAGTCTATTTTTTCTCAGGTTGTTCTCCTGATTTCACATTTGCCTTATCTCCAAGTAGTAAGTGCTACTGCTTCCTGCTTCCTTTCACATGAAACAATTTTCCAGTTTTAACAGGAAGTCAAAATCAGTACTAAAGTAGCTCTGTAGTCTGCTGTCGCTCCATGTGCCATTAGTCTGCTACCTGAAATAATATGTCCTGTAATAAATATTTTCCAGCAATTGCAGAACTTGCTCTCCTGGATGCATTTAGCTTTTGCTTAGGAACACCCTCATTCCTTTGACCTGGCAGTGAATTCAGGAAAATTCTAAGAGATATTTCTCATTGCAACATCTTTGTTGCTAATTTCATTTTTATACCATAGTTTCTTGAGTCTTTCAGACTTGCACATTTGTCTGAAGCATACTTGTTCTTGTAAAAGGCAACATCTCCCTTCCTTTTCCTTTGACAATGCCTCTTAAACAAGCTGTCATTTACATGTCAAGATCCCCAGACTGCCTGCTATATGCTTCACCAAAAGTGTGCAATAGTAATTACGTTAATTTTTTTTAATGTGAAATCCTCAGGTTATCCCCATGGCTCAAGTGTTTGATGCATCCTCCTTTAATCTTTCTCCCCATTTGTTTTATGACACTGTTATAGTCTGTCTTTTTTTTCTTTCTTATCAAATTCCATTCCTTTTTTAAACATCCAGAAGCAAATTTAAATTGGTCTTACAGATATTTTCTATAAATTTTTCATGGAAATAGAATACATTATTTTGGACACAATGAAAGAATTGAAATAATTTTAAAATGGCTTCTATTGAAAATACATTCATAGAGGAAAATTATCATGTCTGCTTTGAATAAGTTATGAAACATAAATGATAACATCTTCTCTTTTAGCATGGACCATATTTTTACAAACTATAAATATATTCTGGCTCAGCAAGATGTAGCCCTGAGCTGAAAAGGAAGGAAGACTGTCAATCTATTGCACTTCTAAGTCAGATGCTCTGGTCTTCTCATTTAAATATACAGAAAAAGCAGGTATTATCACTGTTCTTTATTCTCTGCCAAAGCCAGGCTCTCTCTTTGCTGGAAGTTATATCTGAGCAGGGATCAGTGTTATTCCCAGAAAATCTGTGTCATGAGGGTGACCAACTGCATAAAAACAGCTTTCTGTTGCTCATAACTCAGGAATGCTGACTGTTAACATTAAATGGAGCTAATGGGGCAGAAGCAAATGATAAGAACAGATTAAAAGCATGGGCTTTATGGCAGTGTCCTGCAGCCCTGCTATGCCATCTAATACCACTTTATCTTGGGGTCAGGTGCTCTGGTCAGACTAGGTGTTTATATATCTATTTTTTTCAGCTCTGACATCCTATCATCCTTTATGAACCACACCCTTGAGTTCATTCTTTCCGTCCATTCTCTTTTCCCTCTTCTTTTTTCATGTGGTAACTATTGGTTTTTCTCTTTGCAGCCAAATATAATATTTTATTGTTTTTTGTCATGGAAACACTCACTTATTTTTGTTCCAGCCTGTATGAAAGCATCTGATTAATTGAACTGGCCTAAAGGAGAAAACAAAGTACACTCATAATTATTAGGAGCATGCCTCTGACTGCTTTTTATTTTGAAACTGTGCAGAAGCTGTTACTTAACAGTTAACAATGTAAAGGATACTCACAAACTTCAGATTTCCATCAGTATTTCTTCCCCATTCTTAATTCTTTCCCAACAGGTCAATTCAATGTGTTCACCTTGGGCCAAGTTAGTTTCTGAGGTAATGCTGCAGAAATCAGCAGGGTTTATGTCAGAGCTGGGTTTGGTTCCCTTGCCCATGGTGTGCAAACAGCCCCAGGCAGCACCAGGGATGATGTGAGAGGCTGGTCCATGAGACTTATTAGATGCATATCAGAAACTCCTGCTGTTTCCTCTGCCACATAGCTTCCCTAGGCTGGTTTACATGATTAAAAGCATGTGTTCCTGCTAGATCTCATGCTGTGGCTCTGACTCAGAGAATGTACCACAAACACATTTTAAAATTCACATTTGAACAGACTTCTGACAAATGCAGCAGTCACTGGGCCTCGCAAGCAGCCAAGCAGGAAGATTTTTCTGAAGACACTGAGCTTCCAGCGGACAAGCAGGCTGCTTCCCCAGACCGTGACAGCTTCATTACAGATTCTGAATCTGAGCTGGGATTTCATCCATACTAACTTCTTTTGAGTGCCTTGAGATGATCGATTGGACAGAGGAACCATTATCCATTCAAATCATGCAGCCTCCCTGCAGAAGGCAAAAATGTGCTGTCTCAGTCAAAATAAAAATGTTTAAGCTATTAAGCCTGTGTTATCAGCCACCAAAGCAAAATGCTGTCTTTTGAACATCTAACAGACTATGATGTTTATAGAAAAATTAATTCCTTATTATTCTGGGGATGGAAGCCTCATTTCCCGAAGTCTCACATTAACCTGGAGTCACTGAATTTTTTTTCCAGTTAAAACCAAATAATTTCTCTTATATCTCTAACATCAGAGCAGTGTCAGGCCCTCTGAGTAGCTGGTGAGCACACAATTAATCAAATTATGTAACAATGCAGTACACTTAGCCCCGCATGTGGGGGAACTAGCTCAGCTCTTTGTTAGACTTGCTCAGATATTTAGCTTGGACAGAACCCAAACTGCTTCTGGGGTTTAAAAATGTCTGACCGAGCTTATTAAAATATTGAGTTTCCCCTCATCTTGAAGTGATCATAGGAAAAAAGAGCACATATAAAGCTATTTCTAAGAGTACTGTCACTTTCTGAGAAAGATGCATAGACTGGTTCTTTTAACTTTTTTGGTGTTTACCAAACTATTAATTTTTGGAGTGGACTTAAGGTGCTACTGTTGGAAAATTCTGATGGGATTTGTTGCCTTATATTCATATTTTCTGCTTTTGGGGGTTTTCTGTTTCTTTGCTTGCTGTTTTTTGTTTTTTTGGTTGTTGAGGGCTTTTTGTTGTTAGAATTTGCTGTTATCTAGTTTAGTTTGGGGATTTTTACTAATATATGCATTTAGAATTAGAATCTTTCTATTACATGTTCAGTTGCTGAAAGACAGCAGCACATTCTTTATTTGGTGTATCTCTTTTGTAGTTTTCACATCCGAGGTTACTGCCAAGCTGACTTTTGCAGCTGCAGTCCTACCAGGGACATTCAATGGAAGGTCACAGACTGTTAGTATTGGGTGCCATTTCATTAGCATGCAGGAAGCCAAGAAAATCCAATCATTGAGGGCTCTAGGCACCAAAATCACATGTCAATTGGAAATTGCACTGAGCATGTGTGTTTTCTTCAGCTTTAAAGGGAAGACTAGGGAAGGTGAGCCAGTTCCACCAG
Organism: Sialia sialis; assembly: GCA_009812075.1. Taxonomy (NCBI): domain Eukaryota; kingdom Metazoa; phylum Chordata; class Aves; order Passeriformes; family Turdidae; genus Sialia; species Sialia sialis. The sequence goes on from VRYO01002734.1 coordinate 20,630,198, forward strand.
TTACAAATGGTTTCAAATTAAAATCCTATATTCCCTGTGGAAAGCAAGAAACAGAGTTAACAAGGCTTCAGCACTGCCACCTAATTCATTTCACTTGGTTTAAAAATGCATTGTAAGTATATAATACTGCTGTGATGCTTAAGGGAGTGGTGGTTCTTTGGTTTATGACTGCCTGAGGCACTCTCTTCTGAGTAAGAAATAATTACTCTTAAAAGCCAAAACCCCTTTTTTGTGGCAAATATGAATGCTATATATATCATTGCTTCCAAAGAACATTATTAAAATGTAGTTTACTTGAACCAACTCTGGTATTTTGGATATTTATACTGCCCTTGAAGTAAATAAAATTGCAATGCATTTTTTTAATCAGAAGGAATTATTAAATTTGCCCCCAATTAAAAAATCATCCTTAACTATGCCTGTAAGTATCAATGATGCAAATCATTAGCACAGGTTCCTGCAAAAAGAAGCAGTTTGCTTGCACAAGCATGCAAAAAAAAAAAAGAGTTTATGTGCCCAGAGAAACAAGGTGCTAATAACTGGAGGGAAAGGGAAGAAGAATCTGGCCAAGTCCCCAAACAGAAAGTTCTATTTAATGCAAGGCTGTTCTCAAATTATCTAGAATTTTAAATGTGGTTTGTACAGGTGGTTCAGATACCAAGTAAGTCTGCAGAGAAAATTACTCTATTAGCTGCTTTACATTTCAAAATGTTGAATCGTTTTCAGTACTTATAGGTATTTTGTTTTTTTTCTCCTAGAAACTAAGCAGTTTTCATGTACTCTGTCTGACAGATACTCTCTTTGGAAAACTTTGACAATATTTCTTCCACTTCTAGGTCTTTGGTGGCCCAGATTTCCTCTCTCCTAGGCTAGCCCAGCTGTGTGTTTCAAGATCAGCACAGAACCCACTGCGAGTCTCCACCACTGGCAATTCAGCCATTGTCCGTTTCGAGACAGACACGGCAGTGACAGGGAGAGGTTTCAATGCCTCCTGGCAAGAAAATCCAGGTGGTGAGTACACTGGTTAATGCCATGAGAAATTCAGAATGTCTGAGAATTGGGGATCAACCATGCAAGCATTCAAAGTAGTCAAACAGCACAGGACTGCACAGCTATAAAGAGAATTTTGGTGATACTGAATTTGGTAACATTATGAGATGCTGAGAAACACAAAGAGTTAAAAATGTCTAATTATTAACTATGTTAAATCTAGGTCTATTTATGTATTTTATTTAGGTTTCTTCTCTACATAATTAATTAAGACATTCCTGCTATCAGCAAAGGATTTTGCAAGTTACCATTTTTCCCCACCCATTCACCAATACAGAGTCTTTTATTCACTGAATGATGCTTTTGGTTTTAAATGGTAAAATGAAAAATATCTGAGAACATAGCTTAACTTGAAGAACTCAGACCCAAAAAATATTTGGAGTGATTAGTAAACACTTGATCTCTATAAGATTCATCCATCCCCCAATGTGATTATTTGTTCATGGCCTTACTGGTAATCAGTAAAAGAAGAGATATGCTTAAAAGACTCAACCATGTCCCTACATGGGAGTTCTTATAAAAAGGCCAATTATGGGAAAATAACTGCAAGGAAAACTGATGAGAGGCAAATTTTAATTCTTGCAGTTTTGCTTGATTAAGCACGCTGATTCATTAATTTGTCAAGGTTTATACTTCTCCTCTCTCACAAGTTTTATGGGAAAGGCACAAGATTTTTTTTCTTAATAAAAGAAGCCTACAATAGTCCTTTGAATTAATCCCCTTCTGAGATCTGGCAGCTTTTTTTTTTTCCTACTTAGGCCCCCTGAAGCTTTCTTATCCCTTTACAATGTCTTGCCTGCTGTATTCCAACCCCCTCTAGCCTCTAAAATACCCACTCACCAGAATAACAGTATAGTAACAGTAACAGTTTAGTCTTTTTTATCCTTCCAGCGGGCTGCCTCCACCTACAGCAATCCCAATGTCTTTCTTTCTCCCTCCTCCATCTCTTTTTAAGATATAAAAGTCCATTTGTGTAAGTCCTGTTGAAATCCCTGGTACTTCCCACACAGAATCCATCATTCCAGGCTATTTAGATATTCATGAGCACAAGATCTGTTCTGACCAGAAGTATCTGAGGGTGGAGTCCTCAGGAAGCCCTCAACCTCATGCTTAGAGAAGTAAAAATTTGAGGTTTGCAATGGCTGCACAGCTCATGAACAATGAGGAGCTCCCAGCTCTCTTAGTAAAAAAGTTATTTTCTCACCCCATACTAGCTAGGCCTAGTTATTCCTTTCTCACTATGCCAGGTCTCTGGCATTCATATGAACAGTATTTTGGATTGCTTTTGCAGTATCTAGGATAGAGGAATAGCAGCACTAATGCTTCAGCCTTTACAACATCTACTGCCAGCTTGGGGATACATTACTCAGAGCAGTGGTTTTGCATATTCAATTATAATGATAATGTTATACTTTTCTAACAGGAATTTCCATTGATTTTTGTTGCACACTTCAACAGTTGTAGCATCTTACAAAAGCTTAATGTAGGAAATATAAAGAAGAAGATGTTCTTAGTTTAAAAATAGAGGGGGATTCTTCCTAAGTGTAAAAGAAAAGAGCTTGTGATTAAAACTGGTTGTGTCTTTTTCAGGCTGTGGTGGTATTTTCCAAACTATCAGTGGGGAAATCCATTCTCCAAACTATCCTCAACCTTATAATAACAACACAGATTGTTCCTGGGTTATCCAAGTTGACCACAGCCACAGAGTCCTATTGAATTTCACGGATTTTGACATTGAAAATCACCATTCATGTAACTATGACAATGTTGAAGTAAGTAACAAAAGAAATTTCAAAAGTTTCCTTAATTAGTCTGGTGAAATGCTTGCAAAATAACCTCATACATAGATGACTGTTATGATGACACCCTTTCCTTTTTATAATGCAGTTTACCACAGCTTATTCTGAGCCACAGGATGAACTGCTGACATATATAGCAGGTTGCCCACACTCTGCTACAAACTCAGGACAGAGGGAGTCTCCATCCAGAGGGAATTGTTGCTGTCTGATTTTCTTTATGCATGCACTGTTTATTCAGGTGCTTTGCAGCTGTCTGTTTAATTGTTTCATTAGACCCACTGCTCTCTTTTAAGCTTCACATCGCTGCTGGTTTGTGAACTTTTGTTGGTGTCCCAGAAATTCAAATTGCTGATCAATCAGTACACAAAAACTAAAAACTCTCCAGGTCTCCTTTGGCCATTTGGGAGCAGGGACATGAAATCCTGACCCTCCATGTCAGATTGCACTTCACTCAGTACAAAGGCGTGTGTGATCAGTACTGGTCAGATAAAGCACAGTGGCTGTAGCCCAAAATCCAGCTTTCCTCTCCTTGATAAACTTTGTCATTCACAAAGAACTCAATTTGGCAGGGGCTGTGATTCTTTTGAAAACAGCATCAGTTTTAACAACATCGCCTCGTAAAGCTTTTTTGTACTGAACTAGAAAAAAAGGAAATGTGCCCCCATTTTGCTGAGCAGAACTGAAAATTTCATTTGCCCACAATGCATCTTTGTACAACTGTTCCTTTTTTTTTTTCTCTGGTTATGAAGCATAAGAAAATATGGTTATGTCTTTTTATTTATTTATTAACTACATCAGGGGACCTTTGAAAAGGAACTTTCAGATCTTCTGTGCTATGACACAGGAGTAGAAAGTCAAAATGCCTGACAGAATCACAGGCTGAGATGGTAATATTTGCATTAATGCAAACAAACCATTCACAAATTAAGGGCTAAATTCTGAAAAGGCCTAATATACCAGTTCATCTTCTAGACCTGATGCTAAGGGATATTTGCACATGTCTTAACATTTTGTGGAGTACTCAGTTCCATGAGCTCCTTGCAGCTACAACCATAAGTTTCTTATTACCTTTACAGGCTGGATAGGACATGAGTTTTGAATCATTGTAAAGAATCATTCCCTCAGTGGGAAGAGGAGATGGCTGTGCCAGAGTTTTTTGCATGAACAGAGTCTGCAGACCCTGTGCAGTGACACCCCTTGTCCTCCAAGGCTGTATAGGACTATCAGTTGTTTGCTTCTGCTCATTTGGTTTTTTGAGAGTGCTGAAGAAGAAAGTTGCCCATTAGGCCCAGCTGTTCAAACACAACTGGAGATTCAAATGTGATGCAGGCATCAATCACTGCCCACCATGTAGAGTGTGGTTTGAAAATTAATGAGGGGCAAGGCTGGTTTCAAGCCAGATCAAGAGATAATAAAGGGGTCTGAGGCCTTGGTGTATGAGGTAGAGTTTTTCAGTGCTCTTGTAGGGGAACCAGCAGGGCAGGGAAGGAGTAAATGAGGTTTCTGTCACTCTGGTGTGGCAAAAATAGGGGAATCATTGTTAGCAACACCTAGATGTGATTTGTGTTTACAGTAATTTCACGATTATAAGCCGCACCTTTTTCATTGAAGAAT
>VRYO01002734.1:20635660-20716449 GCA_009812075.1 Sialia sialis
CACATAGAACAGAGGGAGGGGACAGAGAGTGTCTGGAAAATATAAGTAGATGTCTGACTGTGAAAGGTTTAGGAATTGCATTCCAAAAGCTGTGTAAATGGAAAATACAGGCAGCTAAGGAAGCAGGTGGGTTGTTTGTCTCTCCGTAATACAGGAACAGTTACCATGTATGCATAGCACAGAGGTTCCACCCTTTTCTGTTTCTTGAATCTTTTACTTATCTGTATGGATTTTATTTGCTCTGTGAGTTCTCTTGGGACTTCCCTCCATCCCTGAGTGTACCAATGGCCTTTTCCTTCATGCTCCTCCCTCTTCTAGATCCGCTAATTTTTCCCTGCATTATGACTCAAGATTATTTTTTTTCCCCAAATATTTCTACCATAAATTCCTTTCTGTGGGGAACACATGAAAATGTATTTATTTCCTCTAAGGTTTTCCATTGCATGTGTGTTATGTGAGCAAAGTGGGAAAAGAGAAAATACTTGTGTCTGCTGCTTCTTGGCTGTGCCGCAACTCCATAAACCTGGTGCATTTTTCAGTTCTGCTCAGTGATTTCAGATGTGAATCTGAACACAGATCAAAGTTCAGCCAAATGTATTCTGAGCCTGTGATGGTAAATCATGGGATAACTGCCCTGAGCTCCCTCTAGAGCCAATGGAAGGAGTGCAGTGAGCACATTTTTTATTCGTTTAGCTTTCTAAATTCAGTTGAGTCCTCTGTTTCTGCAACTCAGTTTTCTTTCTTATTTGTTCTCAAAACAGATAATCATGTCTTCATCTGTTAAATGAGGGTGTATAGCCTTTCTCTAATCTTAAGTCTAACTCAGTTCCATTATGTAGAAAGTATAAGGTCTTTGAGAAGAGTTTTTTGTTGTCATTGCCACCACACTTGAGTAAATTTTTAATTCCTCTCTGTGTACCAACCCTTGTGTACTTCTGTTGGGAGAGTGTGACTCACAAAAAATTTGTTTATTTGAAGGAAAATGGAGGGAAAGAAATTGTGAATGCATCAATTGCTGTATTTTTGGACCATGTTTAACCAATAATGTATCTGATGCTATGCCAGGAGCTCAGGTCAGCAAGAGTTTCAAGTATTTGGTGACTGGAGGAGGTTATGGCTCAGAAGGGAGTGCTTGTAGCACAGGGTCCTGAAAAGGGGAGTGAGAAATAGCTTATTCTGTCCAGTGAGTTTGATGAAGTAAATGTTATTTTTTCTTTCCTGTTGCAGTATAACTAGTAAAACACAGGAATGTAGAAATGTAAGCTTCTGAGAGATAGGGAGGAGGTACAACTTCATTTATTCCAGGTGCTGGCAAAGAGGATCTTTCAAGAGAGCACAGTTAGAAATATGTGGAGTTCTTTTGGCTCAGAAGGCAAAAACTGACATCTTTTTGTCATGTGTTTGTGCATAACTCAGGACACATTTGCAGAAGAAGGCAATGAGTCACTCAGTTATGTTCACTATGGAAAGGGAGTTGGTGCTATACACAATACAACTGAAAACTTGGCTTTTAAGTAAGCAGATACATCATTTTTCCTTAGTCATGCAGCCACAAAAATGCATTTCTCAGATGTTTTTAAAAATAACTTTAAGAAACTGCAGAGACTCAACTCTCTTCTGAAATACTGTGTGAATATTGTGGTTTCTGATCTAACTGCAAGCCTGAAATCTTCCTGGTCTATCCTCAGCTGGGCAGAGCACACAGATCAAAGCCAGCATTTTACCAGGAGTAGTCAGGCCCTCGCTTTATGCCCTGTCAGTGCAATGCTTCTTCTCAGTTCTAGCATTCAGATAAAATCCTCTCACTGCTGTCTAGGGAAAGACACTGCTTTAATTCCTAAGGTTATGTTTTTTCCCCCACATTCCACGGTTTGTGGTTTTTAACTCCAGGCAGTCTGATTTATATACAGAATATATATGCAGAGGAAGAATAAACACTGCACACTGTGTATTAGTGGGCTGATTGTGGCAGGCTGCCAAGAGAAAAGAAAGGGTTGAATGGACGGATGATTCTGGGTGTCTTTACCAGGTACTCATTTTAACAGGCGTTGCAGACTTAATACTCCATCACAAGATCCCACACAGCTAGCTAGTGTTCACAGAATCACAGGCAAATGTTTAATTCATCAGTACAGCATTGACTATGTAGGGTATGTCAGGGGATTAAGCAGGAGTTTTGTCCCTTGTGTCTTAGCTCTGAGGTTTATTTGAGACAGGTCATCTTTCTCTCAGCTGCTGGTTTGTTGTTTTTTTTTTTCACTAGTGCGTTCAAAAGCCTTTGAATACTGGAGGCAGAAACATTGCATTGTGTTATACTGTCTAGTTAAAAATTTCTAATTCATTGGTACTGCTTTGCACAGACTTGCTAGAATGTGAGGCATTTTGAAGTAAAGGAAGACATTCTCAATGAAAAGTACGTTTTCTAATCTGATGGCATTTGTTAACATCCCTTTTTGGGTGCTCCTATACACATTTTAATCCATATTTTTCTCTGTTGTATTAAATGATGTGTCTATGGCAGAGTAGGACGTTAATGCTGAAACAGGAACTGAATTCAGCTGCTGTTGCAGTCCAAAGGCTCTTCCTCTGTGGGTCATGTAACTGAGCTCCAGCACTGCTTGCTGCTGAAGGCTGGCACTTCTGAGACTGTCACATGGCTCCAAACACAGCAGAAGCAAATCATCCATCAAATTCTGCTGCAGTGCTAGGAAGGATTAATGGGAGACTGAGACTGTGGCCATTTTTCTCTCTCTGTACTTTCTTTTGTCAAAATTGTGATGTTGCTTAAGTTATGAATTCATTAGTTCCAACTACTCTGTCCTTCTCCTCCTGGTTGTGAAACAGGAAGGAAACAAAATTATCAGCTGTAGGGGGAAAAAAAAGGGAAGGAAGACATTTGTGATTAAACTAAAAGTGAAGTTTTGTGAACCTAACTATTTTCTTCCTCCTTTTTTTTTTAAACTTTTCTTTACCCTCTGCTTAAATAGCACTTCATTTATATGGGCATAATTCAGCACTCTAAAGTTGTTATAAAACATAGATATAGGACTCTGATCCTCGATGCTGGATCTAAAAACCTTAATCCCAGTGACCTTTTGCCCAGAATCATAGCTCTCACTGGTGCACCAGTTGCATGTTTGGGCCAGTCTGGAAATCTTTACTGAGAATAGATGTAGGGTTTAACTGAATGAAAGCTACATGGGAGCTCATGTTACTTAACAGAAAACAGCAAATATATGGGGACATCTGGATTGTTAAAGGAGAGTTGCTTCAATACCCAAAACACATGAAAGAAGATGTTTACTTGGTGCATTTCTGTTACAAGGGTCACAATAGCTTCAACCTGAAATATATGCAGTTTTTGGAAATTGCCATTTAAGATAGGCAATGTACAGTTTGTTGCAGTGCCCATAGCAGGACTATATCATGGTCAAAATATATGACACATAAGAGAAGGAACAGAATAAAAAGTCTTCTCAATACTCCCATTGAAAACCAAATACTTCATTTGATCTTTTCATAACAGGTATTTGATGGTCCTAACAATGAAGCACCACTTCTTAGAAGACTCTGTGGAACAGAGCATCCTCCTCCTATCACATCCTCCAAGAATCTGATGTACATCCGACTGCACTCTGATTCCACCGTCCAGCACAGGGGCTTCAGTGCTCGCTTCACTCAGGGTAATTTCATCATTAATGCATATTTATCTAATCACCTCTAAGTATCTAACACAGTATTTTAGCACAGCTGATAATGGGAAGTGTCATTTCTACCCAAGCAGAACACCACTGCGCATCTTTACCAGGAGCAAATTTTTCCAAATTATTGATGAAAGACTTTAAAGTTTAAGGATCAGCTTATATTCTTCAATTGGCAAAAAAAGAAATCATACTTTTAATAGCAAGGCATCTAGCACACATCAGCTACCTCTTACTCTGCCTTCCTAGAGTTAGCTGTCCATAACTGTCCTGAGAAAAATGTGCAACTGGCAGTTTCCACAGACCTGGTGACAAAATAACATTTTGTATGTTCAGCCATGTGCATGAATCTGAAAAGCCATAAAAGAATTCTGTGTGGTGCTGTTGATGAAGTCCATGGATTCAGGCCTGCGCACCCTGCCAAACATCAACTATCCAATTTGTGGTGGACTAATTGGTATTTTAGATGGTTTCCTTTTTAATGAAAAATGACACCAAATGGGCAGAATTTTTCCTGAAGTTACATATTATTTGATACCTGGTGATTTGCTTTTACTTTTTCTCAATAATTTGGGAAACCGTTTTTCTCCAAGGCATTTGATTTTTGCAGAGAAAATCACTTTCTCTCATTTTCCTCTAAGGATTGTTTTCACTTCAAATTATTGCTTTTCCCAGAAATGTTTCTTTTGTTGAAAATATTGTGAAAAATTATATAGAAAAGGAGGATTTTTGTAACAAAAATTTCAGAAACCCCAGTTACTGAGGTACTAGTTAGATACCTAATTAGGCATTTCTGGCTAACAGCTGTGAGAGCCCTAAACTGTTCTGCTTTCTCAGAACTCATTTACTGGATTCAGTACTGCACAAACCATATCTGGTGAGTGAGGGCTCCCTGCCTAGGATGTTAGCAACCCAGCTTTCCTGGTCCTGAGAAAACTCAGTTAACTAAGTCCCATGTTTTGTTCGGTATTTTAGGCAGCACAGCACAATAAATGAGCCTCACCCTGCGGTTCAAAGCAGGTGTGTGTTAAACTCTGACCTGGGCAGTTTATGAGCAGCCAGTGAGCTCAGAGATGAGGCATGGCAGCACTCAGCACTGTCAGCCAAAGTTCTGCAGTCAGTCAAGCTTCAGCATGTGTGCAACACCTCACACAATTGCATGTTTGCTGACAGCTCAAAAGAGAATCCTGCCAATGCAATGTGGGGCCACCCTTGGGTGCTGGAAGGTTGTGGACAGTTACTTATGATTTTATTCTTCCTAGCTGCCAACATAGACAAATGACCGGAGAAATGGGTGTATTGCACTACCCTGATACCAAGTTGTTTTGATCCCAAGATATCTCTTCTGGGCTATGAAGAGATGGAAACTATCAGGTCTAAAGTCAGTCTGGCTTCTTGCAGATGGTCAGCCATGTGCACCACAGCATGTGGATCCATGCCAAGAAAGTGCAGCCAGTGCTGGGAACTAATCCTTAAGTCTCTTCTTGTGATTAACTACTACGGCAAATTTTATTCTCATTTCATGCTGATGTACCATGTTACACTTTATGTATTCATTTTCACTAGAGAATCTAAGCAAGGTGATTTGTATATATAAATTTTTATATATGTACCTATATCTTTGTGTTTCTTTCTAAAGCATGTGGAAGCTTCATAGAGTCAGATTCAGTTGGGGCAGCAATTTCCTCTCCTCTGTATCCTGCCAAATACCCAGACAATCAGAACTGCAGCTGGATTATTCAGGCTCAGGAACCATGTAAGTAAAAACATCTTTTATAGTTAGTTGGGATGACTAACATCCTCATCTTCTTTTCTGTAATAACAATGCAAAATTCCTCCTTTATTTCTTTAGGAAGTTCTGCATCCTGGTAGTTGGTGAGTGTGGCTCTCCCAGTCTGTCACGAGTCAGATTTCACTGAAAAGATTTAGTGTATAGTGAGGAAAACAATTTACAACTTTGTCATCCTAGCCCATTTACTGTGACCCAAGTGTTACAATTATAAATGAGGTGTTGAATACTATATGAAGTTGGATTCATTTGTGAGAAAATCTAAGGGTTAACATATAATTAAAGAATTTGTATTTAGCTGACCTTATTTTGGTCTGGAGTTTTCAAGTTGGAGTTGTGTTACATGAAATCTATGCTATTAACATTAAAAAAAATAGATTGAATAATGAGAAAAGCTACACAGAAACTTCAATTTCAAATGCAAACAAAAATATATAAATAAACTGTTATGTGCATAGATACACACTCAGCTATTCATAATTTTACACAGATTTATGACTGATTATAAAACACCAAATATTTTCCATCAGATACTGCTACTACCTTTAACACCCTCTGTTACCTTTACCTTGTATAAGATTCCTAAAAATCATTTGTATATGTTAAATCCTATAATAGTGTCCTGGTATCCCAATTTTAAATAGCAACTATTCTACTTCAGTTGTATGTATTATATTTAGATGTTGTTAAATTCTTAGAATGTTTCAATCATAAGTTTATTTTGCTAGTTTATTAAACAAATATAAATTTGCCAAGAAAATACCGAAACATAAATTAGGAGATAAGCAATTCTTTTTTTAGCATAGTTACTTATACAAATAGGATGTCCATGAAAAGAACACCACCTGAGCTGATCATCACCTATACAACATCTATTTTCAAAGACAAACATTCCCTGGATTCATATGGTAAACTCACACATGACTACTGTCTCCTGAATTACAGGAGTATGAGAGACCATAAAAATGCTGTGTAAGAAGCAGTGACTTGCTCCACTTACCAGCAGGACTACCCCATGCCTCATGTTACAGCTCCACGTGGCTTTGTTATGCCATCGCAGGGCATTACATAAATAAATGCCACACATACATTGCATTGCATACCCATGTCCAATAGATTTAGCCAATGGCAGGCCACAGCAGAGTTCCTGCTCTGCTTTTACTGGGAAGGCCAACAAGTCTCCTGCTCTGGCCACTCACTGTGTTTTTCCTTTTTGCTGTGTATCCTGAGGACCTGCATTGATAGCTGTAATTGATTGACCAGGCGGGACACAAAGGAGTGCGGAACATGCGTCCGCAGCTGAGTGCCAGTCAGGGCACCCTGCTGAACGCAGCCTGGCCTCCATGGCTGCCATTGCAGCTTGGCACCCTGCTGAATGCAGCCTGGCCTCCATGGCTGTCATTTCAGCTTATTCAAGCCAATTAAGTGGGGTCCAGTACAAAGTAAAATAGTTGTGTCAAATTCAGCTTGGTCAGTGTGGGAGAAAGCTTAGTTATCATCTAAATCATGACACTCTTTCTAAGCCACTCAAACTACATTGGAACCATAAGTCCAGTAGTAACTTCTGCCCAGACTGGTGTCCCAGAAGGACAGCTTCTTTTCTGGCAGCTCTGACTTCACCTTTGTTTATATCAGACAAGCAAGACTGGTAGGAGAGTCAAAAATACCCTGACTCAGAAATCCTCTTTTTCATGATATAGCCTGCAGTCCAAGAGTGTGGAAAATCCAATTCTGTACAAGTGTAGCTGAGGGTAGTTAATGATCCTTTGGCCAGTCTAATTGATGAATATGGAATGTTGCAATATGATGAAAGAATCGTCTCTTTCTAAGCCTGGAGCAGGGCACATTTGTCCAGATCTATGGTATAGATCGCAAAGGGACAGCAGGTCATGGGTGTGTAGGTTTTGATTCTGCATGTCTGTAGATTTTCCATGTTTTATTTGCTAATGTTTTCAGTGTATAATGAAGTTGTCCAGAAAGAAGGGAGCTTAGAGCCATGCATATATGCTAAATCCCGTCCTTCTAATGTTGATTGAACTAGAAAGAACTGAAAGATGCTGAAGAGATTTACCAGGACCTTTGCTCTAAAGGTTAATGCACTTACATCAAATTTATTCAATATATAATGAAAAAACTACTTCAGATTATATGTTTTATGGGTACTCATTGACTTCAGTAGAAAAAAAGAACATTTGTTTGCATGTTAAAATTTGTCTGTGAAATTACAAACTTCCTCCTAAATTTTTACTCTTTGCTGTTGACAGTCAACCACGTCACACTTTCATTTACTGACTTTGATATTGAAAACAATAGACAAAACTGTACAACAGACTTTGTGGAGATTTTGGATGGGAATAACTATGATGCACCTCTTCAAGGTATTGTACCCTCTCCCTGTGTATTTCATCTACATAGAACTACACCCAAGGTAAGCAGGAGAAGGTTTTCTGTTCATGGCATCCTGCTTCATGGATTTTCTTTGATAGCAGAATCTCCTCGGCCTCTCTGGCCAGAGAAAATTAAGAATGGAGAATAAGTCTTCAGTGTGAATGGCAGAGTCCTCCCAGGCTCTGACTATGCCCTGCTAACCTGCAATTTGGTGTTGACTCCAGATGCCTTTTCCTTCCTCCCCAGCTGAACAATATTGGGAACCTAGCAATTCAGTTTAAAGAGAATTTCCAGTTAATTGCACAAAAACATAACATAACTCACAAGCACAGCAAATAAGTGCAGTCCATGCTAAACACATGTGAGGAAGCTGCAGACTTCTGGGAGCAGGAAATGGTTTTTTGTCAAGCTATGGAAAGCTTAATTTTTGTGCTCTTTCCTGAGTTTTCTATAGCTTTCTTCTGACTTCTCTGGACAGTACCATCACCTCCCATTGCCAGGAGCAGCCTGAAGCAGCAAAATTCAGGGCCCTGGCACAGGGTGGTCCCAACTCCCCTCATATCCCTAGGGCTGCCTCTAATTCCTTTCTGGAAAATTCAAAATATCTCTGTCTTATTATGTTCTTCCCTACTCTTCTTATGTACATGCTCCTTTGTCAGGAATGGGGCTGCAGTCAATTTAAATGGTTTGTAACTAGGAGCAGAATTCATTTTTGTCTCCTATCCTTGCCTTTCACTTGCCGAAAGGACTTTTTAGTACTTAAAGGGAACATGTAAGAAAGATGGGAAAAAACATTTTAGAAAGGCATATTGAGATTGTCATGGTTTTAAAAGAAGGTAGATTCCAACTAGATACAAAGAAAAAAATTTTTACAATGAAGGTGGTGAAATACTGCAGCAAGTTGTCCAGAGAATTGGTAGATGCCCTGGAAATATTCAAACTCTGGCTGGATGAGGTTCTGAGCAAGCAGATCTACTTGAAGGTGTCCCTGATTATTGGAGGATGGTTGGACTAGATGACCTTTAAAGGTTCTTTCCAACCCCAAGGATTCCATGATTCTATGATACTATACTAGCTGCTATCTTTCTTTTCACTGTCAGATGCCTTTTTGGCAGATCTTGACTCATATTCCTAATCCCCATCTTACAATCCCTTACAGGAGAAATGGTCCATTATTTTTCAGTTGTGTTTTTTTTCCCATCAGAAACCAATTGAGTGAAATGGAAACTGCTGTCAGATATATTTGATAGGTTTTGTTGGGGTTTATTTCCAATTAGGCAGTAATTCCTCATTTTTTGCATTTTCACTGGGGGAACTCAATGACAGAACAGCCAGGAACAAGAATGTCTGTAGCGTAGGAAGTCCCTTTTGCTGTTAAAAAAATGCTGCAAGAGTTGAGTTTTGTGCAAATGTAGTGGAGGAGTTCTTTTTTTGTAGATTAAATTGACAACAAACTCCTGCTTGTTGTCAGGCATTAACTCCAAATGTTAAATAACCAATAGTAATTACATGCTAAACACTCATTTTTTTCCCTCTCTGGTCTGCTCTCTTTCAGGCCGTTACTGTGGCACTACTCTGCCACATCCTATCACTTCTTTTGGTAATGCCTTGGTGGTGAATTTCATCTCCAACAGCAACATTACTGCCAGGGGCTTCCATGCCACTTATGCTGCATCATCAACATGTAAGTCCATACAACAGGTGCTACTTATGCTTCTGACTTTTAAGCAAAAGAACAGATCCTTTACCCCTTTTTCTCTCTGCCATTCAAGTTTTGAACCTCCCCTGTTGCCCTTCCTCTTTTTGGCCAAGATCTCAGCAAGTACTTCAACAAGCTAAAGAGCAAAGAGACAAGGAGAAATGCTTTCTTGATTAGCAAGTGCTCTATCTCTGTCTAGCTTCTTTGTTGTGTGTTTTTTTAATGCCATCCTCTCCAAGCCTCTGTTGTATCTTTCTTGTTGCAGCCTGCGGGGGTACTTTCCACATGGACAGAGGAGCTTTCAACAGCCCTGGTTATCCCGAGCCATATCCGCTCAACAGCGAGTGTGTCTGGACAATCCTCAGCTCCCCTGGCAACCGCCTCCAGCTGTCCTTCATGTAAATGCATTGCCAGGGGTTATTATTCAGCCTTTAACAGACCTGAAGGAAGGATGCTCTGTGTTTATTAGGAAATGTAATTACCAAATGATAAAGCTGCGGCATATTTTTAGAGTAGCTTGGAAAGAGAACACAGCAGGGGTCAGTGGCAGCTTGCAATCAGTGTTTCCCTGTCTTAGTCATTGCTTATATTAAAGCATATACAGCATTATATAAATAGGTGGTTTATTATTTGAACAGCATGGGATGCTGAATAAGCCAGTTATTACTCTCTTATAAACAAGAGGAAATTTAGCATCACTCTGCCTTTTCTTTGCAAAGGAAATTCCTATAATGTAAAGATTCATTTTAGTGTTTGTTATATAGCTGATTAATATAAACGGCCCATATATTCCACATATTGTAAGGTTATGCCTCTGTAACACAGTTATTTTCTATTCCCCAATATTCCTGGCTAGCTAATTAGGGATAGAAAGCCCTGTGTCATGAATAAGCAAAGAGGGGCTCCTTCTTTTCTTGGCTTAGTTCCAAGGTTTATTCAGGAAGGCACAAGGGAAGAAGAGAGAGAAGAGCACATGGTACACAGATTATATAGCCTTACAGGGGAAAGGGAGGGGGTCAAGGGGTCAGTTAATAGGATCTTCTTCCTGTTGGTCAGATCCTCAGATCGAAGAGGCAAACATATGTTGGTCAGTGAAATGCAACATCTCTGGAGGGATCTTGACGCATTTATGAGGTGGGCTGAGGCAAACCTCATGAAATTCAACAAAGTCAAGTGCCAGGTCCCAAAACTGGATCAGGACATTCCCAGATATGCCCACAGGTTGGGCAGAGAAGTGATTGAGAATAGCCCTACAGAGAAGGACTTGGGGGTGATGGTTAAAGAAAAACTCAGCATGAGCCAGCAGTGTGCACTCACAGCCCAGAAAGCCAAAGGAATCCTGGGCTGCATCCAAAGGAGTGTGGCCAGCAGGTCGAGGGAGGATTCTGCCCCTCTCTTCTGCTCTCATGATATCCCACCTGGAACACTGCATATGGTTGTGTTGCCCCCAGTGTGAGAAAGACATGCAATCCATGAAGGTGAAAAGGAGACTGGAGCATCTCCCTTGTGAAGATGGGTTGAGAAAGGGCTGAGAAAGTTTAGGCTGTTGAGGCTAGAGAAGAGAAGGCTGTGTGGAGACCTCTTAGCAACCCTCCAGTGTCTGAAGGGGGCATACAAGGAAGCTGGAGAGGGCCTCTTCATCAGGAGCTGTAGTGACAGGGGAAATAGCTTCAAACCAAAAATGTTTGGATTAGACATTAAAACGATATTATTTACTGTGAGAGTGATGAGGCACTGGAACAGGTTGCCCAGAGAAGTTGTGGATGCCCCAAACCTGGCAGTGTTCAAGGCCAGATTGGATGGGGATCTACTACTACTTAAACTACTTGAACTTTAAGGTCCCTTCCAACTCAAAACATTCTATGATTCTATTCTGAGATTCTAAAATTGATGTTAAACGCTTCAAAATTTCTCTACCAGTTAAAGCAGAGGAGCTACTACAAAAGGAACCAGAAGAATATGTGATAGAATTTTATTCTCCCTTCAGCAAACTAACTTTCCTTTGAACACTTCTGACAGGGAAGTCAAGTGGAGAATAATGTGGAGTCCTTTACCAGGGCTGTTAGGTTGTTCTTTACCCATGAAGTAGATTTCTGAGCCTCCCTGTTTCCGGGCATCAAACAGTGGCTGCTGCCAAGAAAGAGAGCACTGACCTTTAGCAAAGCTTGCCAAGAATGAGCACGGAAAGAAAACTAACTCTGAAGCCTGCGTTTGCAGTTAATCAGAACAAAAGGAAAATTTTTCTGGTAACACACTGACTGCATAAGGCACAACTTGTTAGGCATGTGCTGATTCACTAATGCAATGAAAAGGACATTCTATTCCTCAACTACTCACTGGAGCAGAGAAAAAGCACTACAGCCTGAAAACGTTCACCAATATGTTTTCTAAAAGCCTGAAAACATTTTTCAAAATGCTACAAACTAAGCAGTAACTTTTCAGAAACAGCCCAAAATTCCAGTGTGAAGCAGAAACTTTCAGTGGAACATACATTCACTTATATGAAGTGACACTGAGTAGATGTTAATTCTTTTTCTTCAATTACACTTAGCTGAAAAGTGGGCTGAAAATGCTGGAGAGCATGGAGTAATTGTGTTAGAAAGCACTGTTTGTTTTATTTCCTGTAATGTTAGGGGGTTATAAAGTTTTGTTGGCATGAGGCATTAATTTTCTTCAGCTCAGTCTGAACAGAAATGTCTATCTTGCACTGTGAGGGTTAGCTTTAAATTTTTTATAAATATATCCAGATGGATATGTCCAGTGGTTGGAAACATTTCACAGCATGGTATGCTGAACACATATGGCTATATTCAAATCTGAAAGGAAGAAGTTGTTACCAGAGTATCAGAAAGCATGAGTATTTAAGGCATTGGTTATTAGAGACACTCTCTGGAATCTTTGCTATATATTCATAACCTGCTTCTGAAAGCCATGTTGGTCTGTAGGAAAGCAATTCATTTAGAATAACAGATGATTTTTATAACATATTTAGAATTCAGCTTGGTGCAATAATTAAGAATTTATAATTTGATTACTATATCTCATTCCTTTTCTATGGTAAAAAGTAGTTTAGATGAGTTGATAACAATCCATGTTATAATTTTGCACACCCAGATATGTAAAAGTTAGAGAGGCTACAGAAACAGTAATATTTTATATTCTAGAGAAACTGCTAAGAGATTTCTGACCTCTGAGGTGTTAACTACAACTAAATCAGCAATTATTTTCTCACCACAGAGTGTACACATATGAAGGGGCTAAAATATTCTCTGCACCCAACACTCACTGGATTTACATTAAAAGTCTGGATTATATCTCAGTGCTTTCTGAGTTTCAAGGTTGTTCTTGGAGAACCAAAAAATTTTAAAAGCATTTGAGAACTCTAAAATGCGTAATTCTGGATAAGGGGCTGAAAAGTGAGTGCCTTGTATTGATGGCTTTGGCAGGTGTTGAGGGTTTTGCTGCTGTCCTTAACTCTTACGGTAGGATACCATCTACCATGGGATTAATGGCCACTCTGAAGCATGTGCCAGTCGTACACATGCTAATTCTCTTCTACCGCTATTGAAACAGAGCATTTCAGCTGGAGGAGAGTAGAGGCTGCACCAAAGATTACGTGGAAATTCGTGAAGGGAGCGATACAGGCATGCTGGCAGGACGATTCTGCGGGAGCTCCTTGCCTTTAAATTATACATCCACTGTTGGACATATCCTGTGGGTCAGATTTGTCTCGGACAGTTCACGCACCAATGTTGGCTTCAGGGCCACCTTCTCTCACTGTAAGTAGATGTAATTTGATTGAAAACTATTGTTCTTTCATAGTACTTCTGAAATTATTCTAAGAAGCAATTGTTTTGCCCTTTAAAGTCTATTAGAAACTATTTGCTGATGTCAAAAAGTCTGTAAATTCACTTAAAAATGTTTTGTACAATATTTACTGAATGTAAAGGGATGCTCTTAAATGTGCCAGAAGAGAATTCGTGTGCATGTAAGTATATCATATTTATTGGGCAATTGCCAGTTCAAGAAAAAAGTATTTCTTTCCAGCTTTCCGTTTTGCTTTTTGAGTGTGACAGTGTATCCATCTTCTGTTTTGGATCTAGGTGCTATCAGCCAGGGAGGGGAATTGAAAAAAGGAAATTATGCCAATTTATAGATCCAAAATTTCAAGGGACCACTGCCAGCATCAGTCTGACTTGCTGCATGAACAGACTGCTGAAGTTAAGCAGCCATTTTGATTATACAAGCTAAATTTCTAATTATTTTCCTTCTTTTGAGATTTAACTCCTTTTCAAAATGAATTATCATTAGTTCAGACCTCAATGAAGTCAAAACCAAAAACATTATTTAAGGCTTTGGGGTAGAAATTAAAATAAAGTCGTCAGAGTCAGAGAGGTGTTTAGATGTGCTGCCTTCCTGCTTCTCCTACACATAGACCCATATGGCTCAAATGGGTAATTTCCATCAGAAAAGGGAACAAAGCATCTCTCAAAACAAGAAAATAATTAGATGTGCATGTTAGAACTGTCTGGGATGTGTCTTACAACCTTACAGCACTGTCTAGTCATAAGTAAACTAAGTCCGATGGACAGCCCAGTGATTGTTTTACTCTACATGAATTATAGGCATTAGTTGTCTCTTTCTTGTTTTTCAGTGTATGGAAATGACATTGTGGGAGACAGAGGACAAATAGCTTCACCCCAGTGGCCCAGAAGTTATCCTCACAATTCCGATTACCAGTGGCGGATAAGCGTCAACGCTTCCCAAGTTATCCACGGCCGCATCCTGCAGATGGACATCGAGAATCATCACACGTGTCTCTATGACAGTCTAAAGGTGATTCCATTCTGACAAGTTACTTCACTTCTAGCAACTTTAGTAAAATGGATCAATAGAGAAACCTACAAGATGAATGGGAAGCATTTCTGAGGATCTGGTGTGGCTTCTTGTTTTTGCTGTGTTGTCCTTTCAATAATTATTATTTATAGGAAGAGTTACATACTCTTTGGCTCCCTAAGAGACATTTCCAATCTGTAAGTTTGAGATTTACTAAAAATAAGTCTGCAGTGGTACAATCCTGAATATTACTATTCAAGAATTTCAGCCAGATACCAGACTGAAATTTGCTTCATCCTGGTTTAGTCAAGGACAACAATGATAGTAACATGTCAATGCTTGTAAAAATAAAGGTATTTTAAAATCCTAAAAGGAACAATTCTTGCACCTTCTTTGCCCTCTGGATCAGTAATTTGGCTGCTGGCATTAGAAAGGTGTCTCTTTCTTCTTCTTTTTTTAAAGCAGTTAATTAATCAATTATCCTTTTTTATATTTGAGAAAATTAATACTAGTTCAATATTTCTGGTTCATTATTAATTTACTGATAATCAAATGTGACATTAGTTCAAAAAGAAAAAAACTTTTTCTTTCATCTCATGTCATATATTAACAGTATTTTTTCTCCTAACTCAGCCTGTCTTTCTTTGTCCCTCTGAAAGCAAAATGAGTTTCTTAAACCAGCTAGACATTTAGTGAGTGTAAATCAGCCTGATCTATAATCTGAATCAAGGATCAGATCATTAATGTAATGTTCATGTTAATTTAATAATTTGTAGCTTTCTCTACTGGACATTTTTACTGGGTGGTAGTTGAGAAGAACAAAATAAGCTTGAAGGTGGCAA
Organism: Sialia sialis; assembly: GCA_009812075.1. Lineage (NCBI taxonomy): Eukaryota > Metazoa > Chordata > Aves > Passeriformes > Turdidae > Sialia > Sialia sialis. Next base: position 20,650,916 of record VRYO01002734.1, read on the forward strand.
AGGAGAAACATCTTGTAAGCAGCCAAGCTTTTGGGTTATAAATACATACAATGAAAAAAAAAATTGTAAATATTTATCTGATAGAACTCAAAATACATATGTTCCTCAGTGGGGGGAAAAGATAAAGGAAAAAAAGAAAAGTAATTCCGTCTCTTTTCCCTGCATATCATAGCTGGGGTTTTTTTTCCCTGTCAAGGAAAAAAATGGACTTTTTGTAAAGTGGGATGTCTTTCTGTGTCCCCAAAGAGCAGCCCTGTAATAGGGAAAGAGGTGAATTTGATGACTTCATTCAGCATCTTCTGTGAAAGCTTCACTTTTAACAACATATAGTGGAAAGGGAGATTTTGTTCCCTTTTTGTGAGATGTTTCTTTCTAACTTGGATTCGTTGAAAGATCTCTCCCTCATTTAAAGAGAGTAATTTTCTCCTTGGAAATTTGCCAAGTGTGGGGCAGATGAAAATCTGGATCTGTGAGGAACAGCACTGTTCTTCTCTCTGCAGGTGTATGATGGGCCCACAGTTCATTCTCGTCTTATTGGAACATACTGTGGTGCAGACTCTGCTTCTTTTGCATCCTCTGGCAGTTCAATGACAATCCAGTTCCAGTCAGACTCATCTATGACTGGAAAAGGCTTTCTTTTGGAGTGGTATGCAGTGGACTCTTCTGTTACACAGACCATTGCTAGAGGTGGGTTTTCAGTGAGTTGCACAGTTACAAGTGGTACAGCCAGTGATACACTCAACTTTACTTAAAGAATTCCAAACCAACTTCCCCACTAGAGAAAACCTGAGTTATTAATGAGGGAAAGCTTCCAGTGACATTTTAATGAAGCATTTTACTATCTTTTAAAAGCAATTTCTAGAGACCCTTAGATATAGTAAATTACAGCATTCTAAAATTCAGTATGTTGCAAGAGGATCATTTTTCTTTATAAAGATATTTAATTAAATCAAAACATTTGTTATGCCTTCATGGAAAATTATCCCTCTTGTAAAAATGTACTAAATCTTTGCCCAATTTGTTATGAAATGAGCACAATAACTTATGTTAAACTGTGGTAGATGATCTTAGATGTTTTGTTAGATATTCCTCAAGATAAAATAGGTCACATCATTGCTACAGCAGGTGGCACATGAACATCCTTATGGATGAAGGTTTTCAAGTTTTATACTTCCAATCCAAACTGAAGTTGAAAAATTCCTGCATTACTGTAACTACACACATCATCACTGTGCCCTCGTTGTGCTTTATTATATGACTGTCATCTTATATTACATAAGGGGTGTATTTGGTTTAAAAGAGGATGCTTTCTTTTTTGTCTTCTTGTCCATCACAGGTGCATGTGGAGGGACTGCAACAGCTGAAGAAACACCTTCATTCCTCTTCTCACCACACTGGCCAATGAATTACAGAAACCTTGAGGACTGTACGTGGCTTATCAGAGCTCCTGGATCCACTGTGGAATTCAATATCCTGGCACTAGACATAGAATCTCACAGTGCATGCAACTATGACAAACTTATTATCAAAGATGGTGAGAAGCCAACCTTGCCCTGCCCTGACCTGATGGTCAAAGGTCAAAATACCTCAAATGCTCATCTTCACTGAGCTTAAGCAATCTAGATAGCAATGGGAACATGCCCTAAAACAGTACTCTTCCCCTATTCTGAGACATTCTGGTAGTTAAAATAAAATTAGCAAGGTCTAGCAAAATATTTGGTGTCTATAAAAATATTTCTAAATCTGTAATGGGTTAAAGGTCCTGAAAAGAACCTTCCTAAAAGTGTGAGCTACAGCAACAAACAGGCAGATGTGGACTGATTCAGTTTTAACACTGATGTGTTCTTTTCATCTCAGGAGACAATAGTTTTTCCCCAGTACTGACTACTCTGTGTGGACGAGAACCTCCTGGGCCAGTAAGATCAACTGGAGATGCAATGCTCATCCACTTCACATCGGATGCAAGTGTCACTGCAGCTGGGTTTAATGCCTCTTATCACAAAAGTAAGACTTGTTTTTTCTTCTCCAGATAAATGTCTGCCTTGCTGCTAACAATGGGCTAAGAGATCCAGGCATTGTTAAGAGCTGTCTGCAAATAAATTAATCACACACTCATCTAATTATTCACCTCTCCTGAATATGTGTTAATAAATGTCTGACTCTGCACAGGTAAAATTTGCTATCTGCCCTGCAATGTAATGCAAAAAAGCATGATTCAACCTGACCAGTCACTTCTCAGCAGGAAGAAAAGCAAATGCTTAAGTTTATAACAGCTCGGCTGAATGGTGAAAAAATGCTCAGCTAAGAGAAGGAAATAAATGACTAAAAGCAGAAAGAGACAAATGCAGAAAGCTACATAAATTCTAGCAGGAATGTCAGCAATTTCCAGCAACAGTCCTCCCACATGAATTTAGGAATGATGACAGATTCCTGAATGGGCTGAGGCATCAAGAAAATGTTAGGGCAACAGTGACAATCAGGGAAAGTTTTTGTGACTGGCAGCTGGAGTAGATGGCAGTGTTTTGGTCCATGGCTAGAAGCAATGTCCTCAGACAGGGTAATGATAAGCTCATGCCATCGAGGTCCTTGACATTGCTGCCTGCTTATTCATCTGCTAAGTCTGAGAATAGTCTCATGGTCAGGAATTTTGGTGTGTGTCATCTTGAAATCTGTAAGGTTGCATTTTGGGAGATCATTCATCATGTGCATTGCTATATGCCCCTCAGCTCTTCGTACACTCATTTCAACTCCTCTCCTTTTTTATTTTAACCCATCATATCTTCTAGGAAACAGGGTTTATCTCAAGAGGAATAGCTGAATATTTGATGCTTTTGAGTTTTTATCTTTACTTCAACTTTTATCTGTACTTTTTTTTCAGGTTGTGGAGGCTATTTGCACACAAGCAATGGTGTGATAACATCCCCCAACTACCCTCAAAACTATTCTCCTAATCTAAACTGTTCCTGGCATGTAGTGGTAACCACTGGATTTATCATTGCTGTTCATTTTGAACAGCCTTTCCAGGTTAAGAGTGAGGATAGTTCCTGCATCCTTGGAGATTACATAGAGGTGAGGTTCTTGGCTGGGTCACTAAACCCTCAAAGCTATTAAAAATACTGAATCTTACAGATTTAAGTGTCAGTAAAGCAGCTCAAGATGTCATGGGCTGCAAACACCAAAGAGAAATACCAAAGATGATATTTCTCTCTATCTCTTTTTTATTAATGTGCATTAATTAATCACTAGTTTATTAATTTCCCCTGTGGCTGGAAGCACTAAAATGGTGCGTGCACAAAGTTTACTTTCCAGGGTTGTTTGCTGGAGTAACATTAGCAACTTCTGTTTTAGCTGAAGAATGGGTTAGATAATGCTGCCCCACCTTTGGTGTCTGCAAGAGGGAATGGACGTTTTTGTGGAAGCAGCCCCATCCCTACCATGTACACCACAGACAATCAGCTGTTTGTCCACTTCACTTCTGACAGCAGCAATGAGGGTCAAGGATTCAAACTGAGATATGAGGCTAAGAGCCTAGGTAAGTCTAGGTAACAAACTTAAATTCTGCAAATTATACATATGTAACTTGAAATTTGTCCTTTTAAAGGGTATTTTTGTTTTAAGTTCCAACCCTGGTATGTATGCAAAAATGCTGTACTGCATGACTTCTAATCTGACACTCAGATTCTCCTTTTTAAAGAGTGTCAGGCTAAAGATACTAAAGATAGATTTTTAAAAAAGACCCTTTCGTAGAGAAGTAGCATCTACTGTTAGGAAGAGATGTTAGAAATTCATACAGGAAAGGAAGAAACTTCTGGAAACAAGAACTTTATTTGAAAATGTAGTGCCCAGTGCAAGTGCTAAATGAAGTTAGGAACTTTTCAGGATAGTGTGTCTAAAAAGGTGGCAACATTTCTCACAAGTTTTACTCCCAACTGAGAAAATAGCATTAATTGCCAAAGCTAACTTCTTTGAAAGAATGAACAAAATGAAACCCAGGTCCCAGGAGGAAAACACAAACTTGGCACTTGCAGTTTTCCCACTTTGTTCATAACAGACTCCACTTGGCACACATGGAGACCTGTTAAACAGTATTTCTAAACAACTAAAGCAACCTATCAATCAGCTCAAATATTTAAGTACTTGATTTCTGACTTTTTTCTCTGCTGCCCCAAAGAATTAGCATTACTTCAGAGAATTCATGAGGAGAATAGGTGAAGCTGTACGACAGCATTTCTACCACTTCAATTTATGGGACTTGAGTAAAGCCCCAGGTTAAACCAGTATTGCTAGAATATAAAGGGTGTTGGGGACAGAAAGTTTCTGGTCAAAATAAAGATATTTTTGTTAGGTAAAGGACCTGAACAAACCTTCATGTTTGCTCTGACTGGCATTCCTACACATTCATTATTATCTCAAATAGATATTTCAGTTCTTGGGAAGTAGAAGTTGGGAATGATTCATAGAAATATTGATGGGTCTGGAAATATTGTGGACTTCCTAGTTCTTGGGAATTGGCATAAGGACAAGGCAAGAAATGTGTTTTTTGCTTTTTATAAGCAAACCAAGGAAGTAGTAATAGCAGTTTAATTCAGGACCCTGAACATTTGGAAATGAGGAGGACTAGGTAAGCAGGAGAACAGGGATATAGGATTCTACTACATTAAAGTGTTAAAGCAATAAAATGAATTTGTTTTTTTGATGTGACTATATGACAACAAAAGAAAACTGTGTTGGAATATAGTGGTAAGTCATGTTTTTGATGCCTCACCCATTTCCTTTTCATGTTGTTTTTTATTGGCGATCTTTTCTTCCCCAGCCTGCGGAGGGAACATTTATATCAATGATTTCAACCCCAGTGGATATACATCTTCCCCCAACTATCCAAGCAATTACCCTCCACATGCTGACTGTGTCTGGACCATAACTGCTCCCAATGGACATGCAGTAGAGCTGCAATTTGAAGATCAGTTTTACATTGAGCCTTCACCAAAGTATCCATCCACATTATTTTGCCTATTTTTCTTCAGAGAATCCATTCTGATTTTTCCTTCTGTTTCTTTCTCTAATTCCTCCCAGAGAACAAACACTTCTATATTTAAAATCAAATGGTGTTAAGAAATTTTTGAGAGATCACTGAAGCTATCAGGTCACTGGTTTACATTCCTAAGACATTGCGATGCATAACGGAAATTAGTATGACAGAAAAAGAAACTTCCGTGATAGAAAGGTGCTTTCTGTAGATTCTGTGCCCTGTAGTCCTTTCACATTTAAATTTTCAGTAATTTGGACTCTTGGGTGCTTTTAAAGCCAATGGACTGCCACCATGATATTTTACCTCCCTCCTCCATTGCCTGGTGGCTAGTTTGCTATGGGTCTGCACATTTGTTTTCCCTGCCTGAAGCATAAAACAAGGCCATTTTCTAGCTGATGTAGTTTCATTGATAGAGGCTGGGCTACTGTAATTCAAATGCAAGGCTGTGAAACCATGACTAGGAAAAATAATGAAGAATGGAGAATCCCAAAGGTGTCTTTTTTGGCTTCCAAGACTGCACCATTCCGAAGGCAAAGCTTATATTTAAGATTTTTTGGATCTTTGTATGTCCACCTAATTAGACCCCAGAATTTGTCCTTTAATTCAACTTCTCAGTGAGACTTAATAGGGAATATCTGCTGAATCTGAATCCTGCCAAAAAATGTATTTAAGATGATCACAACTACTTTGCCAGTGCTGTTCATAACCCTACCAGAATTTGCTCCTGTCAAATCTGATCTGATCATAGACTGAGTTTTAGATGAATCTTTCTCAATGTTTCTCACACTTCTTTTGATTCAATTATTACAAAACTGCAATGGATTATGACCTTGTTGATTCTGTCCTGGTCACACTGCATGGAAACCAGTCTAATTCACTACAGCTTCATGACTTTGTGGACGTGCTGGAATGATTTTGAACCCTATGCACTGAAAAGAAAATTGTCTCCTCCTCCAGCTGCACTTCCAGTTACCTAGAGCTGCGCAGCGGTGCTGACTCCAGTGCCCCCCTCATTGCCAGGCTCTGTGGAGGTTTGATGCCAGGCTCACAGAGATCCTCCGGAGCTGTCATGTACCTGAGGTTCAGGTCTGACAGCAGTGCCACACACGTGGGATTCAATGCTAAATACTCCATTGGTAATGCTTTAATTTATCATTTTCTATGATTTTTAAAGAAGATTTTGGTCTTAAGTGTTTGACTTCTGTAATAGGGCTTAAATCAGACCTGTGGGGTGGGATGGGCTGGGCTGTCAGGAACATGCCTCTTTCAGTTAGTGTCAGAACTAAGGCATGAGAATATCAGCATGTTCTGCACCTAAAAAGAGCTGAAAATTAGGGAAATATTTACATGAAAGAGCTCATAGGCCAGCAGCAGCAGAAACAACTACTGGATAGTCTCTTGTCAAAGCCAGTTGCCAAAGGAGCAGTATATAAAAGGTCAATGTGGATAAAATCATGTAGCATGGTTTGATTTTCAGCACTGCAAACTTAGTGTCACTTTCATGAGGAGGGTTCTGAAGGGGAATGTGAAGATCAGCTGAGAACTGGCAGTAGAAGAACAAATTAGGAGCATCTCTATGTAAATGAAAATCAATCTATAATGAAGATCCTAGACAAACAGGGACAAGAGAATAAGGGACTGGAAAAGGAATGAGCTATGAGAACCATTATTTGTCATCTGGGAAAGAAATGCTTCAGTAACTTGTTCTCAAGCTGCAAATCAGGGTTAGAAAGCACTAGAAAAAAACATTAAATTTGAGAAAAAGTAGTCCTTGATCAGATTCAGAACTATGCTACTTTTTTAGGTTTGATGATGTTAATAATCTTCAAAGAATAACAGCCATTATGGTGGTATCACTTACATAGGAAAGTCTAGGACTGTTAATTTCTCAAAGACAAAGTAGTGAACTATATTGATTTATACAGAATTTTGCTCATTGAATTAGATCTGAAACACTAAAGCCAAAATAGAGTGCTATCACATTTCTGAATGTGAAAACTGAATAAACGTGCATATATACATATATTTGTTAGTATATGAAGCCACAATTTACATTTAACCATAACAGATTTACAGTATCTTAGCTCCATGCCATTCATCCTGAAACAAAGTACTAATGACACAGAACTGATAGTATGGACACAACTGTTACTGCCTGGAAAAATGCACTAAAAGAAAAATCCAATAAATTCCACCTGGGAATATTGTTTCACAGAATCATAGAATATCCTGATTTGGAGAGGAACCATAAGGATAATCAAGGTCCAGCTCCTGGACCTACACATGACCACCCCAAAAATCACACCATGTGCCCGTAAGCACATGTTTTCTATATTCCTTACTACTACAAAATTATGTTTGCAGGTACTGCAGAGAAATGAGTGATCAGAGAGAGAGAATTTAAAATTAGTAGCTGTTTTACACACTGTGCAGGGATTACTTACTAAGACATCACAAGGAGTGAATGGGAACAGGGGAAGGGAAAAAGGAGTCTGAACTACAACTGTTGACCCAAACCAGAAGTCAACTTTTGTCTCTCATAAAAAATTGAGATCCACACTTAGCAAATTTCATTTCTTTTTAATTTACCTGTTACGTATTTCCAAGGTTTTCTGGTAAACATGGACATAGATAGAGATTAGATTGAAAACCTGTGAGTTTATTCAAATTGAGAGATATGAAAGAGAGGAAAGGATATTTGCAATGGCAGGGTATGTGTGCGTGTGGCAGGGTTTGGGAAAAAAATAACAAACAGTGATCAGGACTGACGGAATTAGATTGAAAGCATGGAAGATTTTTAATTGGGAGACAATTCCTGTTTTGTTACCACAGCTAGAGAGCAGGTCAATTGTACCTTATCTTTAAGTCTTATTTAGGAGAAAGATCATCTCTCAGAGGTTCTTTAGTCAACCAAATAAAATTCTTCCTTTTGCAGCTCCCTGTGGTGGGACAGTGATAGGACAAAGTGGTGTCATCGAAAGCACTGAGTATCCTGACCTTCATTATCAAGACAACCTGCTGTGTGAATGGTTTCTGCAGGGTCCCAGGGGCCACTATCTTACCATCAGACTAGAAGGCCTAGATCTTCAAAACTCTTCTGAGTGCACAAATGACTTCGTGGAGATCCGAGAATATAACTCTTCTGGTCTGAGAACTATTTCAGTGTTTGTATTCCCCTCCCTAGCACTACAATGAAACCTCACCAGAGGTTCCTGAAAGCATTTCCCTTTGGCTATAAAGTGAGCCTTTTCATTGTGCAGCATTTGCTTGTGTCTGCCTTCCTTGCTGATGCAAAGTAAGGCAAACAAAACCCTTCTATTTCCCTGCAATAACTTGATTCCACTAGTTTACACCTGCCTATCCAGTTAAATTGGAAAGTGACCCTTCAATATAAATATATATAATATATTTATATTAATTTCTCTTCCTCTATGTGATTTTTTGCAGGAAATTTGCTGGGCAGGTACTGTGGTAATACTCTCCCTGCTGCTGTGGACACTTCTGACAGTGTTGCTTATGTCAAGTTTGTCACTGATGGATCAGTCAATGCCCGGGGATTCAGACTGCTCTTTGTTTCCAGTACTGAAGGTTGGATTTGTAAATACACTCTCAGGAAGCAGCTTATACCACAGACCATAACTGCACTAATACAGCATATACTGTAGATCTGTTGTTCTTGTTCTTGGAGTGGTGTGGATTTACTCTTCAATTTAAACTTGGGAGGAGTGTGAATAGAGCTCTCTGGCAGCAACTTAGCTGAGCTGAAACTTGGTGAAGCAAGCAATCTCCTGCTGTAATGGATGTTGCCATCAGTGGCACAAGGAAGCACACTCTTCCACACCTTTACTCTTCAACAGTCACTCGAGGGATGCCTTAACATACCCTTCCCATAACCCTCTTGATAAGCAAGATCAGCTTATTCTGGTATTTAGTGACCTTCACAAGGAAAAGTAATTTCATATGTTCAGGTAAAATGTCATGTGCTTCAATTCATGCCCATTGCCCCTTTTCCTGAGCACAGTGACTTCAAAGAGCTGCTCTAATCAGGACTGAGGACACAGACCTACTCCTGCTTCACACTTCACACTTCATTGAAGATTCACAGTCTTCAAAGTCCATGCAATACTTGTCCTACAAAAATATGGCTACTTTTTTAGAAATTCTTTGCAATAGTCATGTTGAAAAATCTACTGCCAACCCTTCTTAACTCACTCCAGCTCATTTAAAAGTTCAGCTGAAAGCTTTCTTCTTGTTTGATTCTGGGGAAACAAACTCCAAAAGAATGTTATTCCACTCCTAGGCTTCTATTATGCAAACTTAGAAAAGAAATTCTGTTACCAAATAGTATAATGCAGGTGGATGCTGAGATCTGACTATTCTGCAGAATCTCTGAGTGTGAGGAAAGGAACTTCCACTACACACCATTAAACAATATCTTTCTATCTTGAAAGGAAACTGAGGGTAAGCTGGTAAAATTCTATAATAAGTTTAAAAAAAAAAATGCACTCTGTATCCAAGACTTTCAGTGTTCCTTCCTCACAGCACAGTTTGATATTCATAACAAAGTTAGGAAAAGCAAAAATAACTGTACTGAAAAGTGTTGCTTAAAATACCTAAAAGCTTTTTCTCTACCTCCGTTAATCAGAATAGGAAAAAGACATCCTCCATCATTAGCCGCTCTAAGACCCTACTTGTTCTGTGTAGTTCTGCTCAGTGCTCTGAAAGTCACAAATGTCTCAGTCTTGCCATGGTGAGAGGCTTGTACCATATGGCATCAAAGCTTGTGGATCACCCAGGCTTCTGAAGCTCTTCAGAGAAGGAAATATTAACAATTAGACTAAAAGGAGATGCTATGGTCAGCTAATACTCAACTGCTTTTATGACTGAGTGATAAAAACTGACAGGAACTTGGCTGTTTAAACAAACATATGGACAGGGGAGGCTGATCAAATCAACCTCTCAGGATTTCTTTTTCTCACAACATTGATTTATTTTTTTGCTATAATTCTATTTGCAAAACTTTTCTCTGAGAAGTGTACCAATATTTGGATATTTCAGAATGTGGTGGGGATCTTACTGCACCTGTCGGAACATTTACTTCACCCAACTATCCCAACCTCTACCCACATAACCGAGTGTGTGAATGGAGGATCACAGTGGAAGAAGGCAAACGAGTGACCCTAACCTTCAATGACATGAAAACTGAAGAGCACTGGAGCTGCTCATCAGATTATGTGGCTGTGAGTATTGGGTGTAGAGTCAGAAACTGCTCTTCCTAATCCCTTTATGGAGAATTAATGGACGTAATAAAGCTGAGAAGTCACTTTTAGGTCCAAATATGGCTTTAAAAGAAATCATAATTTAATCTGGGAAAAGCAGATAAATGAGAGAGAGTATCTAAGCTTGTCTGCTTGTTTTGGAGTATGGAAATTTTTTAATTGTGGCCCAAGAAGAGTAAAGACTTAAAGGAATCATGGGATTTGTCTTTTTATCAATTACGAAAGAAACTTCTGGGATTTTTTAAAGTTTTCAATGTCTCTTTTCTGTGTAAACAAAATCTATCAGTCAGTTCAGGTTTTATTGGAATTATCTAGATACTTTGGAAGTATCTACCGCTGTTGTTACTTTTTGCTGTCAACTAAAAGAAAAAAAAGAGGAAGACAGAGATTGCAGTAAAAGGCTACTCTGAGCTAAAGGTAGACTTTACTTGCATATCACACTCCATCTCAGAAAAAAAAGGCAGATACTAGTTTATTATCATGTTTATTTTTGATTTCTGGTTATTTAGTGACAAAAAAATTCAAGCCCAGCACACAGACCTGGACCTGGTCAGATGTACAAATGACTCAAAAATGTGATTCCTCTATGAAATTGCAGGAATGTGAGGTAGAGTTTAGCTTCCCACTTGTTCAGATAAGCAGTGCAAAGAGGAATTAACTGTAGGATGATCAGAAGCCAATCCATGCACAAGCATGGGAGGCAGAAGTGGCTATTCATCCCTTGAGGTTGTAGATGATGTTTCCCGTGTTCTTCTTCACAGATACTTTAGACAAACCTTTGGGAGCTGTTTTTTTATCAGTTAATGATCACTTAAAGGCAAATTTTTCCTGCTGGCCTTTATGCCTTCAATACTCTAATATATTCCAAGTCTCAGTGGGAAACATTTCTGCCTTGCTTGCACTGCAGAGCAGAAAGAAGGAAATTAATTCCTAGACTAAAGATTGTATGAAGGAAACAGAGCAAAATATCTGTGGATCATCAAAAAGTGAAATGTTTGAAATAAACAGAAATGCCCACCAGCACTCAGTATGTTGGAGAAGTTTCTGATAAAGCTGATGTTTGCTTTAACAAGGAAAAAAAGATGATGATTTGAAATGAAATTAATATGATCAGTAGCTGGCATTATTAAGTGTTTGAATATGTAAACATTGAGCTAAAACACAGTATTCTTATCAATTAAAAAAATTCAGTTGGTGTTTGAAAAAGGAGAGAGGGAGAGAATATGTTTAATATTTTACCAAATAAGCAAGTTATTTTTGATGTCTACTTCAGGGCCTCATCCACTCAAGGCAATGAAATTTTGTTCCAAGGTTTGGGTAGATTTGAGAACTAACCCCTTGTGAGGGACATCAATGGATTTTTTATTAAAGATGGTAAACACTCTTAAATGACACAGGAGATGCTCATAAGTCTGTATGTTGGTGTCATACGAATTTATTTTGATCCCACAGGTTTACAATGGCTTTGGGCAAAACTCTCCCCAGCTGGCCAAGCTATGTGGGGAGGTAAATCCAGGCACTGAGGTGAAATCCACTGGAAACAAAATGAAAGTCATTTTGGTGACAGATATGTCCCGTGCATTCAGAGGCTTCAGTGTCTCCTATACCTCTAGTGAAGATGCAGGTAGTGTATGTTTTTACTTAAGTGATTGATGTCTGGTGAGTCATTTCATAGCTAGATTACTGGCACATATTGAAAAATTACCTGAACAGATAACAATCTCTGATACCTTTTTTCCTCTTGCATCTCTGGATGGGAATAGATAATTATCTTTAATTAGCTGTAAGAATTTGAAAAAAAATGGAGAATGTCTGTGAGCAATGGACTTCACGTGCCTCTGTATGGATCACAGTCTCTGCTGTCCCTACTGATTTATTTTTTTTGTACTTAGTCTTGAATAGGAGATGAAGTGGCCTTATTTGATGAAAAGTTTCAAAAAGCATAGTGCTATAGACAAATTGAACAATTCAAGTGCTCCCTTATTCCTCAGGGGGGTATTAATTTATTGTAGTTTGTGGAATAGTGCAGCTAACCTACTTTTGCAAGCTCAGCATCCAGAGAGGAGGCAGCTGGCACAGCCTTACTACTACAGCCTTGAGTCTTTAGAACTTATTTTCCAATTCCCACCCCAAGCATCCTACTATGGCATGAGGGTATCTTCCATGAAATATTTTCTCTTGAGCCTAGAATTAGGTAATGAGCAATGGCTGAGCAATACAGAACTAAAGCTCTAGTGAGATTTTATCAGAATATTAAATAGTGCTTGTTGTATTGATAGTGCTGCTGAAATATTTTATTTGATACTGTAAATAATTGTTTTTTGCTTTACATGTATGTTTTTAAGACTTGCCAATAAATTCTAGGGCACTAGAAAGAATTCTCTTGTACACAGCAATAAATTATGAAAAAGTAAGAAGATGGAAAAAATTTTGATCTAATCAACACATGCTTTCTGATATGAGCATACCTGAATGAGGAGGGGCAAGATTTCTCCTCATACAAGAATTATTACTACTTTTAAATTAAAAATATTTTGTTTCTGCAGTTTGTGGTGGAATTCTGATGGCATATGCTGGTGGGAGTTTCTCTTCTCCTGGTTATGATGGCATCACAAATTACACAAGCAACCTGAACTGTGAATGGATCATTGAAAATCCCTCTCACTATAATTCATCCATTTATATATCTTTTGAGAATTTCCACTTGGAACATCACCAGAACTGCCAGTATGACTACCTAGAGCTACGACTAGGTTTGTATGTTCAGCAGGAGAACAGATAAAGTCTACCAAGATTCTGGTTGTACAATTCTGTTTGTGCCAATTCTCATTCATATATATTTGCAGGGAGTGGCTGTTGTAGAATCTGTACATTTGAGAGTGTTCACATCATTCCTCCCATGTTGCATCCATTGTTAGAAGTAAGATTTCACTACCAGAAAAATGGATGCATGGATTTGGTTACCTGTTCTTTCAGGGGAGAAAATAGAAAACTGGATAGACATCTTGGAGGGGGGAGGATAAATAGTTTTGCTGTTTGCAATACTCACCTGACTCTCTTTTTGCAAGGGACAATGTGAATTTCACTTCATCTGCCTTGAGAGATGGCTTTTGCAGTCATCAAAACAATTTATTTGGTACACTCCCCATCCTCTGTCTGGTCTGAAATATCTCCAGGGACAGCAGAATGGAGTAAAGAATGTTTTAATTATTCATAGCCTCTGGACTGCACACCCACTTCAGATCCATTTTTATGTTCTATAAGATGACTCTCCTAAAAGAAATCCATATTTCCAGTGAGAATACACTGCAAAACACAGACTAAAGCAGTTTAAAGAAAAAAATCCCAGGATTAATGCACCAGTGATATCCCTGCACGTTTGAACATTCTTTATCTATTCACGAGTGCAAGCAACTGGAAATGTCACCTGAAAGTCGCTCAGCTAATGCCAAATGCAGTATGAAAGCTGCAGCTGTTTCCCTCACAGAAAGACTGTACCTGTGAGTCCCAGAGAGAGCAGGTTTTAATTTACCAGGAAACGCTTTCTGAAATATGTGAAAAGGTTGAGAGGAGGAATCTGTCACATCCTTATTTGCACTCATTTAAGCAAGAGCTGTTGGTTGTGCACCATTGGTTTCTCCTGTGTAGAGCTAGACCCTGCATAGCTCTGTAGCCTTGCAGTTCTCTCCCATGTATGCACTGGAGCTGGAAAATCATAGGAAAAAACTCAGAGAAACAAACAGTAAAGTGTGCTTTATTAGTCTTCTGTTCTTCTGTCTTCTGTTCCTGCTACTCTCACTTTATCATATACATCAGGCCTCCAGGGAATACAATCAAAGAAAAGGGAAGAAAGGATAGTCTTGCTTTGTACTTAGCCATTTTGTCATCTCAATAGCAGTGTGCATTTCAACACTTAAAATGGACCTCCAGTTTCACAGGTAGCCTAGCTTCAAAAGCAGAATGCCCTCATTCATTACTGTATGCTGACAAATAACACTTAATGAGCACTGAGATGCAGTAGTGCAGAATACCACTGAACTCAGGCAGGTGCTATTTAAGACTCTTGACACATGTATAGTTAGGAAAAGGTCCAATTCTACTTAAGTTACCTGAGAGACTGAAAGTGGAGCTGAGATGTGCAAAATTATTTTTTGATGCCCATACAACACATTCATAGTACTCAAATAATAAATTTTAAAAGAAGATTTGACTGTAATGTGCTGACTAGATAAAATAAAATAAATATTTCAATTTTTTTAGAGTAAGTTATTAAGTTATTAAATTATCATGCACATGTATGTAGGTTATACATGGTAATACAGGTGGGTATATTGCTACAATGAAATATACTCCTAACTTTTGGCTTTTGAGGAAGACTCTTCATTTTGTCTTTCAGACCATTCCCTACAGTTTGGATGAAATATTACAGGCACAACATTTCTGTTTTCTTCTGCTGTTTATCAACAGTCTAGATTTCTGGCCAGCTGGCCATTCACGACTGGTGTCACTTTTCACACTCTAGAGACTGAGTAACCTAGGTGACATCTGTCACATAATCAATCACCTCATAAAATGTACAAAAAAGAAAACATATTTCACATACTAATGCTAAAAGTAGTTATTACTACTTTTTCCTGGAACACAATTTATCATTAACATCTTCTGCTTGTACAGCTCAATATAACTTTTAGTGCATGTTATCAAGACAGTTTGTAGCATTTCTCTATGTAATTTGCATGTAGAATTTTATTGTATGTCCCTTTTCATCCTTGTCCTCCAATGAATTTCAAATGGTGGCCGTGTCACTTGCATATAACAGAAATATAAAATTACTCAACCAACCTATGACTTGGAATAATGCTAAAAAGGCTTTGAAAAGGACCCAAAATTTCCCCCTCTTGCTCTACTGCCTTCTTCACAAGAATGGCCTGTCACTTTGTGCAGAGTTAGGAGTTGCTTTTGAATGGAGACTTTTAAGACCAGCAACGTACTATTATTAGAGAAGTGAACTTAGGAATGGCATTGCCTGGTGTCATCAAGAATGCTATTATGCTTACTTGCTTTCTTTCTCCTGAGAATTTATCAGTAATAAATGGAAACTGATGCTTTTAGCAATCTGATAGGAGCTCACCAACTTGAGCAAACATTCAATGTCACTCAAGTACAGTGGCCTGTGTTTTGCTTTCCTTTTAGGCTTCAAGCATTTCAGCAAAGGCTGGCTTTTTTGTTGTTGTTTTGCCATACAGAGAACCACATGTGGAGGTCCATGGGAAAGAGATGCCCACTAATACAGTGATGGCAGTCTGTGCATGGATGGTGCACATCCCTATACAGTAGAAAACTCAAAATCCCCATTGACTTTTATGAGGATGACACAAAAACAAAGGTTCAGTAGGTGCCCTTGTGATATAGTCCTTAGGCCATCTCTTTCCATTCTGCTCCAAAAGGTCTGTAGTTTTGGGACAGGACAGAGAGGGTTTTGTGTGTCTGATATGTCTGATATGACATATAAAAGTGTGCAGGATGGCAGGAAGGAGAGAAAAGGAGTCCAGGGTATTAAAAGATCATTGATGTAGCTTTTTAGAGAACTTACTTGTTGCCAAGATTTAGATCCCAACAATGAACTGCAACACTCTGCTTATATCCATAAGAAAGAATCAATTACTAAGTGTGAAGTGTACTCTCCATTTTCTTGTCAGAACATAATGAATTGCATGTTTGCACTATTCCTTTATGTTATTGTAGCTTTTTTAGTACTCTAAAAGTGCTCCGTTTTTTTTTTTTGTTTGTTTTTCCCTTTCTTTTCTTAGGGGATGCTGATGGAGAGCTAATAGCCAGACTTTGTGGTGAGGCTGCACCATCTGTGCCACTGGTTATAGCTGCCCCCCAGGTTTGGGTACACTTTGTCAGTGATGCAAACAGAGAAGATAAAGGATTCTTGGCCCATTACACGTTTGAAGGTAAATGGCTCCATAGGCTGCTGCCTTGGCTGACTGAGGCACTTCTGGGGAATGTTGCCAGTCATTGGTGACACAGAGAATAGTCATGATGGGATCAACTTTCAGAGGTGCTCAAAAGTTGCACAGTGTTAGCCACTATTTATATCTTCTAAAGCAAGCATGTGCTAGCAGTTGAACTCTTAGAATTATTTTCTGCCTCACTGTTGGCATTCCCCAAACCACATTTGAGATTTTGCAATGCTCAGAGCAACTGGTTGCACTTGGGAATAGGGACATAACAGATAATACCAGCCAAGTTAGACTTACTTCAGACAGGTCTCTGGAGCGCTAGCAGAGCTGAAATGCATTCTGCTGCTTGAACCTTTGCACTCATTTTGAAATCCACTTGAAGCCATATCAGTGCAAATTGCACCACTTTGCCATTTATGTGCCACAACAGCTACTCTTCTTGTCACAGCTGAATTTAGCCTTGGGGCTTATCTAGACACATCAGAAACTTTTACTTCATTGTGTTGGTCCAAGGCATTGGTTTGCTTAAGAGTGAGAGAAACAAAGGGATGATAAGGTGGAAGAGGCAGATTTAAGTGTCATCTGGCAAAGGTTGTGTAGTTATATTAAGTATCAGAATGCAAAGTTTCAAGGTCATGGCATCCTTTTACTCAGTATTCAATGACACAGATTTTAAAACTTGGAATTTCCCAGATAAATTGTTCATCTTTAACTCTATCAGTACATCTTAAATATTTTATTACTATTACAAGCTGAATAATCTTCCATTAATTTGATTACAGTGTTCAGTTTTGAAAATGTGTTGAAATGTTACTTTTTTTTTCTGCAGCCTGTGGTGGTGTACAGTCAGGTGAAAGTGGAGTTATCACAAGCCCCAACTACCCAGAGCCTTACAGCAATCTGAATCGCTGCTCCTGGGTGTTGGAAGCCCCTGAAGGCAAAACCATCACTGTGAGTGACATGTCACAATTGTGAGAAGTACCTTCTGAGTTTTGAGGAACAGATTTGAGACAATTTGGAAAATCAGAAATGTGGAATAATGAAATATCTTCCCATTAATTTCACCTAAAAGAGGGAATGAAGATAACACGAACAAACTATTTGAAGATTGTTCTTTCTGAAAAACAGAAGGATCCTAGTATAGCTTGACCTCAAAACACAGCACTGACTTCTCCTTTAAACAATGATTTTCTATGTTTGCAAAACTGAAGTAACTCATTTTATTAGATGTTCATGGATATTCTCACTATCATGAGAATAAACATGAGGCTGAAGGTTTTTCTTCTCAGCAGGAAAATTTCAAGCCACTAGAAAGTTACTTACTGGTTAGTCTGGAATATAATATGATTTCTGGTACAAATTACATCACTGAAATGTTGCTCCAATTTCCCAATAAGTATTAAAATCTGCCTTAGGTGCTGCTTTCTAGAGTCAATCATCTAACAGACCAATTTAAGCACTTTTATGACCAAGCAGTAAAAAACTTAATTCACTGAATTATTTGATTTATTCTTTCAAGCACAGACACAATCAGTGACATTCATGATTTGAGTCAGAAAAATATCTGAAAAGCAGCTTTGTGAGAACACATTGTCAATTTTCATATGTAATGGCTTTCATTAATTTTGCTGTCATGTTTTGCTTACAGCTACAAAGGTTAGGAATATAAAACCAGTCCTAATTCTTTTGCTACATGATATTCTGACCATTGCCTATGTTCTTACTTCAGAGAATATAGGATTTTTTTAGTAGAACACAAGATTTCTATTTAATCCACAAACTAGTTTAAAGCAGAACTAATTTTAATCAGATGAAAGCAGATTTCTGTTTTGAATGGTCTGAGTAGCAGCATGTTCAGTGAGGGCAGACTAATTTTTTCCAGTATAAGCTGCCAGTTTCAGTTGCTGGAAAAGTTCTGAACTTAAACTATTATAGCTAAATTTGTATTTAGTCTCAGACAGGTTATTTTGGAAATGAAGACACACAAATGGTACAGGAAAAAAAATCTGTATGTTTGCTAAACTTTTCTATGAAGATTCTTCTCCTGAAACTAGTTTAAAAATCCCAAAACTGATGGAAACAGGGCCAGGCAGTAACTAGCGTACATCAATATTTCAGCATCAACAAATCCAGGAGTCTACAGGATCAGCAATCTGAAAGTTTGGTCTGGAAATCCCACGTGTGAGCATATCTCTCCTAGGACAGCTGGCATTGGTGTGGGAGGAAGGCAGAGTCAGGAGCTGCCTGTCTGGTCTGGCATGTTTATGTGATGCATCCAGACCTACAGGAACAAACCACAGAACTGTTTCTGTTTTGGTAGAAATGAACATTATTTTTAGCAACTGTTAGTATATTGATTCAAAATAATAGGAAGAAAAAAAAATCCATTACTTTCTGCTTGCATAGCTACAGGAACGTGGTTCAGCATCTGAACATATTCAGCACTGTTTTGAAGCACATTCTGAGTTTCAAAGTATGGTTAAGACACAGTGAACCAGTTTTGAACCTATTAATTCCTCTTCCACTTCTGTCTTCAAGCTAAGTAGCTGCTGTTAATTATAGTAGCAAGATTCCAATCAATACTTGCAGGAAAGCATCATGAAGTGAGGATCAGATTTCATTGTGCCACTGTGGCTACAGGATCTGACTGGAATTGCTCCTAGAGTGGTTCTGACACCTGAATGTCACCTTTGTATGTTGCAGCTTACTTTTACAGCCTTCCATGTTGAAAATCATTCCATTTGTAAGTGGGATTCTGTTACTATCCTGAATGGTGGCTCTCCAGGCTCTCCTGTCATAGGAACGTATTGTGGAAACAACTCACCTGGGACTATTCGGTCTGGTTCCAATAAGCTAGTCATCATCTTCAATTCTGATCACTCAGTTCAAGGAGGCGGCTTTCATGCAACATGGACAGCAGAATCTTTAGGTAAGTTTGCATTAAAGAACAAAAGAAAGGAAGGCCATCATCTTCAGAATCTTTAAAAGAAGCCATTACTAAAAAAAATAATCAAGTATTAATCCAGTGCTTTCTGATCTTACACAATGAATTCAAATTTGTATCGATTTTGTACTTTTTAAACCTCCTACTGGCTATTTCTTGATGGCTGTAAATTGATACCATCACCATTCCCCTCTCAGCAGTGGCATCTATTGTCAAGAACTATGAGACATTTCACTTCATGAATAACAATTGTTCCACAGTTTTTGATTTAGCTTAAACACTGAAAACCAGGAAGAAGTGCCTTCCAAAACAGAGAGGCAGGCAGAACATCTCAAAGAACACATGTGACAACAGCCTATAACTCCTTCACTGTGATGAAGATGTTGGTACACTTTTGAAGGTGGTATACATGCAGGATTGAATGGTACATTTCTCAAAGCTACCTTCCTTCTCTTGAAATTATCATCACTCTGTAGCTCACCATTTGTGTACTTTAGGAAGTCATTAAAGCACTAAAGGTGAGTGTAGATGTGGCAGATGGTGGCAGGGCAGAAATTGCTGTGCCTTCCTGCCTCAGTACAGAGCTGGCATATGCTTCCTAGTGTCACTCCAGCTGCCAAACTTCTGGCTGCTCCTGATCATCCTGCCCACTAATGATGTAGTTGTACACAGTTAGGTAAAGGACTGTCTTCTTAAATATATCAATAATCTGTGCTTGCTTGAATATACACTGTCATTTTAGCTAGTTTTTGACACTGCTCCCTATTGTCCCTGAGATTTCAAGTGCAATGAAGCCCACTCTTCAGTGGTGTAGCAGACATTAGCCTACATGTGCCATGTGCATAGGCAGTTATCTCTCTGGAAGTTTTCATTTCTATATATACCTAGTTTATTTTCTTCCAATTTCTTCTCATTTGTTCACTGACAATCTCCAGGTCTGCATTCTGTATGCGTGACCAAAACTTGGCTTCACATCCCTCTAAACACAATTGCCATTTCTGACAGAGAAGAATGAAAAATAACATCTTCCTTTTAAAGCTATTGTATATTTTTTTGATAAAGAGGGAAAAAGTTGGATGTCACAAACCTCTTTTTTTCCCCTCTTTATTCATCCTTTTACTACACTGTATCTGAAATAAGAAGGGGTTTCTAGTACTGTGTGCATAGCCCTAATAAATTATTCTTGGCATGGTATTTGCAAATATGTTTCAAATTAACTAAACTTATTCAGTGTAAAATCATGAGTTGCCACAGAGCCATAACCAGCTATTCCCTTTTATAAATGAATCTGTTTGCAATTTTTAAAGGCATGTTTTTCAGCCCATCCCATAATTCCACTGAAATCCACAGGGCTGGCTAGGCTGGGGAAGTCACCATTTTGCCCTGGGTAAACGGATGTAGCTTGAATAGATTCACATGTGGAGCTGCAGTACTTGCATGTTGCAGAGTGAGAATAAAAAAGGATGTATCAGTAGACTGTTTTTCCCCTGGAGTGCTTTTCTGAATGACTGTCTGTCACAATGTGCAAGCTGTGAGGTGTGGGGAGGAACCTGCACAGTCTCACATGTATTCCTGACCCCTGCACTCTTTCAAAGCAGTATTCACTTCAAATTGCCAGGAGTATATAGATGGACCTTGCAGAAGGCTATGAAGTGGCAAGAATGAGTTTGTGTAGAAAATGAAGTGAAATACAAAGAGACACCTCTAGAGTGTAACTACCTCCCCACTGCAAGGGTGGGAGGAAGAAAATCCAGAGGTGTGAATGAAGTTTCCATGAGTGTCAGGGCTTTTCTCTCTCAATTTTGCAGCCACAGAAGCAAACAACCATTCTAAGCTGAGCACCACTCAAAAATATTTCATCTTTTCTCCCATCTGCTGCTATTTTTTCCAGGCTGTGGTGGAATTATTCATTCAGATAATGGAACAATCAAGTCCCCTCATTGGCCTCAAAACTTTCCCATGAACAGCAGATGCACATGGACCATCATTACACATGAAAGCAAACACTTGGAGATGAACTTCCACAGTAACTTCCAGATTCCAGATAGCAACGGAAGCTGCCAGACCAGTTATGTGAAGGTAAAATAATTGTTGAGGTTAGATCAGCAGAGCAGTGCTTTAAGAAGTCACGATTTCAGAACCCTGTTTTGCATTTGTCATGGTTTGGAACTGTCAAGGCACAAAGTTTGGGAGATGTAAACTAAAGTAGTTGTATCATACAGTCCATTTTCTATGTGCTTTGTCAACTGGCCTGTATAAAATTTTAATTTTCATTGGTTCTTGAGGTTCCGCCTACAGCAGGGTCCCATGAGCCTACATGCATCCCCAGAAATGAAAAATACAAAAAAGGCATATGTTATTTCAGAACCAGAAAATGAGGAGAAAATAAAGCATAAAGAAAAGTTCTTTTCAATACCTCCATTGAAGAAAAAAAATGTGAATTTGACACTATAAATCTACTAGTCTTCTTTATAAGTATTTAGACTGTCCAGGTTGCACTTCTTTTTTGAATTTTCAGAAACAAAGATAGCAATCTGATCTTTCACATATTGTCAAGAACCATTGTTTTCAAAGCAATAGAATAGAGTGGGCATGTCTTGGATTTTTCAGCATAATTATTTTTCTCAGGCATTTGGCATATGTTCAGTGGTTTTGTGCTCATTTTCTCCACAACAATACAACTCCCACTTGAAGTAAAGGGCAAACATAATTTTACAACTTGTAGGAAGATTTGAGCAGCTGTACATCTGATCTACACCAACCAACTCACAGTTGCACTCATTTTTTTAAGGCTGTGAAAAAAACCCCACAGCTATTAGATTTCTCTTTTCATCACCTGCTCCAGAAATTAATTGATGCAATGTTGCAATACATTTCACTAATTTGAAAGTCTTAATGCCACTCAGTAAAATTGCTTAATTTTGAATTCCTAAACTGCCCTGAATGACATAATCAAAACTATGTCAATTGGAAATTTTCTCCATAGAGAAAAATCTGAAATTTTTGATGTCCACTTCCTTTTCCAAATGTCTAATTTGAAATGCATGAAGATGTCTGAAAAGCTATAGAATGATGTAAGTTTCTTCCATTTATTCCAAACCGAGAAGCCAAAAGAAAGTAATCCAAAATCAATAGTGACTTTGCAAAACCTTGGCCAGGCTATAGACTGTATAAATTAATCCTTTGAGCATCCATTGCCTCAAACACCTGGTCACATGAATGAGGTGATTCATGTGCTTACACTTACAGACTAACCCTTGGCTAACCTTTTCCTTTCTAGGATGGTTGCTTGGAGAAAACAGTTTCATGTGGTTGTACTAGTACCACTCCATTTCCTTCAAGCACATTATTTTAAAAGTCAGATACGATGTATTTTGGTATAAATTACAGTAAAAAAACTGTTCAAGCACATCAGCAAAAATAATTTTATTATTCAAATAAATAATTCATTACTTAACAGCCATTTTAAATCCTGTCAATAAACACTCTGATTCAGGAAAATATTTAAATGTTTAGAAACATCAAACATTTATACCTATGTTTCATTTTACATGTGTCTTGAAATTCAGCACTTAAACTGTGAGACTCAAGCACAAATCGAAGTCATTACCTGAAGAGGATTTCACTTAAATACCTATCTAAACCTGCATGTGCGTCTTAGGATGCATGGTTTGAGCTTCAGTTGGCTATTGTTACAGTTAAAGTAATACTTTAAAACATCACGGGTTTTTTCTTTATTATAAATATATTTAATTTTATTATTTTAGTAACTCTTTACTTGATTCAATACTTATTGAAAAAGAAAATACAAAATTAAAAAAAAATATTAGGAACACTAAGTATTATCTGATGCCTACATATTACTCTAGCATGACAGCTTTGATTTTTATTTTCTGAATAAGGATTGCATATAATTATTCCTTTTATACACAGATATGCATATTCATAGGTTGTATGGAGTTAAGTAAGCAGAGCCAAATGGAAGTAGATAATATGCATAAAATGTTTTTCTTTTGTCCCTTGGACCTGATCTATGTTTGCTGTTACCAGCAAGGGTTCAAGCAAATGACCTTCAGATGTCCTTCAGAGGTCCCTGGCAACCTAAATTATTCACTGTGACTCACTCCTTGCAGGAACCTTTTTGTCTCCACTCATTGTAGTAATTAGCTCCAATTTAGGACCCTTTGATTCACTGTGAGATGAATCCTACCCTAAGTCTATGGAAAGAAAAACTGCTTATGCAATTCCTGTTGGCTTCCCACAAACTACTTTGATTTTGAAAGCACTAAACCATTTCCAATCTGGCCTTGCCAGGTGTGGAGAGGAAATAATGAAGAAGATGCAGCTTTGTTAGCCACAGGATGTGGAAGTTCAGCTCCTGCTCCTGTTGTTGCTCCAAACAATGTGATAACTACAGTATTTCAGTCTCAGGATGCTCCTGC
Source organism: Sialia sialis (assembly GCA_009812075.1). Classification (NCBI taxonomy): domain Eukaryota; kingdom Metazoa; phylum Chordata; class Aves; order Passeriformes; family Turdidae; genus Sialia; species Sialia sialis. The sequence goes on from VRYO01002734.1 coordinate 20,674,579, forward strand.
GCCAGGTTTCTCCGCATCTTTCACAAGCAGTAAGTAATATTAAAGCCAGATGGCTGCTTAATTCGTCCATTTGAGACTTGTTTGACCTGTGTGTAGCAATTCAGACCCCAGTCCAACAAGGCATTGAAGCCTCTGCCCAGATATGTAAACCAGGAGTTTCCATACCAAGTGCAATGAACTCTAGTGTCAGACATGCCCAAGATGCAGCTCTAATTTTGTAGTTATTCTCTGCCATCTTTGCCTTTTCAGTGCTGAAAAGAATTAATAGGCTTTAATTTTTAAAATGTCATAGTTAAACTGCATGGAAGCAAAAGTTTTCTTTTCTTAAGAGGACATTTCTTTAACCATGTTTATTTTGTGATGGTCAAACCCATCAGAAGCAGGAAAGGTACTGCTGAGTTGCTGTTGGTTGCTTGGGTTTTTTGTAGGATGCTGCCAAAGAAACCACTTGCCTTTCATGGCATTCAGATTAAAGTAGCAAGAAACTAAGTTCTTTGAGGGAAACACCACTGAAGCACAGAGAATTCTGAATTGATACCAATTTTGTTTTTATAATGTTTGCACTAATGTTGTCAGTAAAACCCAACAATGTCTTAGTGGAGACAGTCACAGGCTTCATATGCCTGTTCCTAATCTTCTACCAGCATTTAATTGTGCACTCCCTTCTTTTAAGCTTTTGTCTTAAAAAAGAAAAACAAATCTCATGCTGCTCCTGTGCCCCAGTAACCCCTCTTCCAATTCAGGCACATTGTCTGTACTAAGGGAGTTTGAAATGTGCAGGCTCCACACACACAAGAACAGCAGCGCTGTGTCCTCCTGGTCAGGCTGTGGGGCTATGGTCTGGTCTTATCCAGGAGTGTGACACTCTTTCCACTCTAGGTGGGAAGGCCCTACACTTCCCAAACCAAAAGTGCTGCTCCAGGTATGTGTAAGACCTGCTTTTGCCATCATGGTATATGATACTCTCACTGAGAGAGATAGAGTCCTTGTGTACATTATTGGGTTTCTTACTGTAAATCCAGAATAGTATTATCCCCTGGATTATAACTGTGCTTTATTTATTTGTTTGCAGGATGTGGAGTAAATTTCACCAGTCCTGAAGGTCGTGTTGTCTCTCCAAACTACCCTAGTCAGTATGATAACGACCTGAACTGCAATTATATTATAGATCAGGGACCACAGTCACTGGTGATCCTAGAATTTGAGAGTTTTCACTTGGAAGGTAAGTGGCTCTTCATAGTTTCAGCATGTATTATGAAGCATAAATTCTTACTTGAAAATATACAAGTCTTCTATCACTGAAAATCACTGCTGGTATAATTTGCTGGCCCATTCTGAAAATCTTTTACAGATCAACATTTATAGTTTTCAGGGTTATGTTTTGAGTCACTGAAGTCTTCCAGAAGAATGAAGAGAGATTTCACTTGTTGAATATCTTGCAGCAATGTTTTTGGGAATTCACCCGTTTCTAAGAACACAAAATTAACTGTGGCTAATCTGTTTCTTTGTTCCTGCCTGTTTGTTTGCTTTTTGTTTGCCATTGAGTCTTACAATCTTTTTGCTCTTAGGCCAGCTGTTTTCCTTTTCAGTGCATCGGTTCCTTAACTCATAATATAGATATAAATATATTCTGTTTTACAAGGATGTAAGAACAAAGAAATACAAAATTACATGAAACGCTACAGCAGTGGGAAATGCACAAAAGTGACTACCCTGTATATACTTGTATGAATATATTTGTGATTATCAAATTTGAAGCATGTAGCCAAGAAATAACTAGTATTCTGATCTCATTGGTGTGAATGGTAAAGCTTTCTCAAACTTGATAAGGTCATATTTTTATTTGTGGACATGCCATGATAACACAGAGGAATCAGTATGTCCAAACTACTTGAGTGGCATCACATATTTTGAGGCCATCTTAATCTGGTTTCCTTGAAGTCACTGGACAAAGAGATACTGAGTAATTTCATACTAAGTTGGGTTGCTTGATTTTAATTTTTCCTCAGACCTATCAACAAAGGCAGAAAACAGTATTCTTTGCATTTTAAGTTTCCAGACTACTTTGAATTCAAAAGTATTCTAGTTCAGACTTAATTTAGATTTGAAATAAAAATTTGTTTTGACTGATTTTACCTGAAATATTTTTTTCATCCCTTAATACAAGCCACTGCTTTAAGAAGTTTTTAAAATAAAATGTAAGTCACAGAAATTATGTATTGTCTTCACACAGAAGACACTGCTTTTATTCAGCAAACACACTAAACATTAGGCTGAATCAGATGTTGGCAATTTTGTCAACTCCTTGAGTACACATACTAATCTGCATTCTGTCTGTGCATTCAGGTAATTTATAAATGGATCCAAGCTTTTAGTATCAAGAGGGTTAAAACAGAGAGGTGAATGATACAGACATAATAATAAACATAGCTCTAAATAAATACTAAAAATATTCTGTTTCTTGCAGGAAAATTTGTTCCTTTATTTTTATAGGCTTCCTTAGGCTACACAGACTAAAAGTCCTTGGTCACATGAAAGAGCTGTGGATATGAGCTAATGGACATCTGGTTAGCAAGGAGGAAGTATGACACTCCCCAGTAGCTGGTTACTAATATTTTCTATGAAATCTTAAAATAGAGCCCTGCAGTAAAGAAAAATCACCTGGGCTTAAATTGAAAGGATTGAAACCACCATCTTGAAAACTGTCATTGCATTTCATTTGAAAGCTTACTGAGCAGTCACACTGAATTTACACATGTGCCTAAGGCTTTCCAGTGTGAACTGCGTTAGTTTTTTTGCAAAGGCAGGACAATGTTTGACAGCATCTGTTAAAAACATTCCTAGCTATTCCATATGCAAAGAAGCATTGCACCTGCTTAGATTGCTGCTGAGAGTGGCCTTTAAAAATTTAATTGTGCTATTACAGATGTTCTAGATTGGGTTTTAAAGTTCAGCCGCATGTCTAATTAGCATAATTTATTAACTATCTGAGCTCTTAAAAGAAATCTAATTTTTTTCCATAGTAGTTAGGTAAAGAAATTAAATATTTAAAAGAATGCCTGTGAAGCGTGCATATCTCATTGACTTAAACAGGTTGAGATATCTTCTCCAAAAAATTAGAATTAAATAGTCCATAGCGTGGTGACACATTGCTACAAAACAGAATGACTTAATGGGTTAGTCACAGATCTCTGCCCTGTAGTAGTTATGTTTTTAGTTATGATGGGATGCCTCTTCTGACTGGAGAGAATGACTGAGGGTGGTAACCCACAGCGGTGATATGGTGTCATTATCTGGAACCAAACAAACATAGCATGCATGTACTAGGTATTACATATGTATTAAGCACTAAATATAGCAACAAACAGAGCAAGAGAGAACTTGGGGAAACTGCATTTGTTGATTTTGTGATCAAAATTTAATCTAAACTGTCTGCTTATCGGTACACAGAACAATTTTTATCTCATTTTGAGACCCTGAAAATATACATCTAATTTAATATTCATCTAGATTTATCTCTCAGTGGTGGAGGAGGGCTTTAAACTCAGAACCAAATGTGCTGTGCAGGTGGAGTGAATAACTTTCTGCAAGCCTCTCTCACTCTCTTTACCTATTGACGATTGCAGGAAGCATAAACAATAGCTTACACAAGATACCTGAGATCTGGACAGGAAAACATAGGCAAGATTAACCCCATGAATGGAGTTTGGCTTGGCTCCTGTGATTTCCTCGCAGTGTTCAGGATGTTTATTCCTGTGCCAAATTGAATGTGGTCGTAGAACCTGTCTTTTAATTGGCCAGTTTCAGGAAGTTGCATAAGCTGCCGCTTGCTTCTTGTACCAACACTGTTCTCTATGGCTATTTTATAAAGAAGCAAACCAATAGGGGTGAGTTTGTTATCCCAGCCCAACTTCTGCAGTGATGTCTTCATCTGTCCCCACCTCCTTGGATCAAAAGTCTACAAAAATCACACATTAGAATTAGTAAAAACACCTAATTTGTCTTTCTTGTTGGACTTACTATCTAAGAAATAATCACATTCAATTTCTTGTCTGTTAGATGTATTCAGATGAACATCCTGACAAATTCTCCCCTAGGAAAGCTGCAGTAATGTATTATTCAGTGGCTGTAGTACTCTTCAAGTGTGAGTATAACACACAATAAAGTCAGAGTCCCAAATAATGGCAAAATAGGGAGAATGAATGTGGGCTTCCGGCAGTGTCTGCTTTTACAATTCTGTAGTATTTATACTCTGTCCATACAAGACAACTGCTTTGTGTTTATACCATATTGATCTGAAAAATGTTTTAATAACTTGTCTATTTCTCCTTTTTAAAAAAACACGTCTGCAGTTTTGCAATTTGCGATAGGTTCATGATTTTTTGGAGTAGGTCTAGCTGCTTTCTCAACTGTTACTAGGCAATTCCGAAAATAGACAAGTTTAGCAATAGATTATTTTGAAATAGAGTATATACGATAAAGAATTTTAATTCCTTGCTTTCAAAACAGTGTCTTGTGCTACAGAGCTGGTTGATATATTGCACAGTGCTTTGTTTCTAGGTAATACTTCTACTTTTGTAATTCCTAATTGTATTGTATTTATTAAATTGTATTTATATCAGAAGCTGCTGCTGTGAAAAAAGCTTCATTATTGTAAGTTTTACAGCCTTTAAACAAAAAGGTTCTGCCTCAGTACTAAATGAAACAGAATCTATGGCTAAAGACAGAGAGATAGAAAGAGGACATTGATATTAGTGATCAGATAGTCAGGAGTCTAGATTTGATCAAATTTTTTGTGCCTGCATCATATCAAACAAATGATTTTATTGACAATAATGAGACTGGACAGAAAATTCTGCAAAGTGAAAAGGAGACAACCCAAAAGCATATTTCAAAATGTAATGTAAGGACAACTGAAGCTCTTATCATGTGAACTTTGGAGACAAGGGTCAATGCATAAATGCTGAATGGTGCCAAGAGATGATAAATGGAGTGCAGATAGATAACAAAAGGCCTTGCAAGCAAATGCATGTAGCAATTCAAAGAAACAGGGATGTGTTCATAATGTCAGGTCAAATAAATGATCTCTCCAGAAGTATTTGGAAGAAATATGGTCATGGCTAGAAGAATGAATGGTACAGTGGAAGGATAGGAAAGAGTTTATCTTAAAGATAGTAACTGGAAACTTATGGGGTCACCAGCACCGAGAGAGCAGCTGCATCTGTCCTTGCAAATGAGATTATACAGAAGTAATGTGGAGATAAGGAGAGCAAGACAGAAGATATCTCACTGAATCCTCATGAATGAATCAGAACACAGGATGCAGTAATACCAGAAGGATGAGCAAAAGCTCTTAGTAGACAATGCTTTCTGAGGAAAAAAACGCTGGCTATGTGGAAAGTGCCTGTCAGCTCAAAGAGGATGTTGGTCTGACATCTGGCTAAGAACAGATCTCTGGAGACTCATGAAAGCTATTTCATTGTAGTGTCAGGAACAGAAATTGGTCTAGAAAAGATCTAAGATTATATGATTAGAGGAAATAAACCACAGAGAAGAATTGTGGATGATGTGCTGAGTATGTGTAGAGGCTGAAAGTATGACGAGGAGAATCTGAATCTGGGGAAATTTACAGAACAATGCATTTAGATTGGTGAGAAATCAGGAAAAGTGTAAACAAAAGAATAAGTTACAGGATAGATATCAAACAATGATTACTCTTGCCAGGATTTATGAGTCATAAATCATATTGGCCAAGCAATGAGGATGCAAAACTAGAAATTAAGACTTGTGCTCACAATCCTTCATTAACCATCTTATTTTTTCTAATGCAGCATTGCAAATCAACTTGTGATAAGTATTAGGGACCTTGGCTTTGCTGAGAAATTAGTTTCACTTCATGCCTTTCTCAGGTCTTTTCTGAAAATTACCTAGGTAGCTTTCTCAAATCTTTCCCATCTTGAAAATACTCATTTCAATTTATTTTTTTTAAATTTGGATTTTAAGATTTATTATTTTTTTAAATTTTATCACATTATTAAATATTCCCAAAAAAGGATAGGATATTAAGAATATTTTTAATTAAGTATTTTATTAACAGTGTAATCAGCTATCTGATGTGGCTGGTTGTTACCAGCTTTGTTACTCTTGCTAGAGTCAGACCAGCACCATGCCATATTTCTGTATTGACATAATTGCAAAGCATGTTAACATACATTGTCTTCATTGAGACAGAAAGAATTTTTTAAATTAAACCTCCATAGATGATCTAAAATACATCTGACTGCTGAGATCATTCTGTTGGTCTCATGAAACAGAACTACCACTCCACTCCTGCTTGTCATTCTGTTCAATGCCAGTTACCTTGTTTTGTGCAACAATTGGAAGCAGCTTGTTTTGAAAGGGCAATCTTCAGGAATCACTCTACTACAACAGTAGGCTGTGTGTCCCTCCTGTAAATTTAGGTAATTCCCTATTAATCCTTTACAGTTTAAGTTACTGCTCCATCATTACAGGTCACTAAACATGATAACTTAATAAACATGTGACACCCCAGCTTCCATTAAGCTTGTAAATTATGAAAAAGACAAAGAAAACATCAAGTTATCCTTTAAGTATAACAACTGATTAAACTCATTTTTCACTAGCTGTGTGCTATGCTTTTCGCTGACAGCATTAATTCAGCTTTCTTGCAAAACCCACATGGCTCTCTTCTTGCACCCACCATATATCACTTGGTGGTGGCAGCTGGGTACCAGCAACTTCTGCCCCTGCTTGTGGCTCCCAGCTGGGCAGGGAGGTGGTGACACGGCTCTGGGCTCCTGGGGCACTGGTGGCTGGTGCTGGGGAGGTCTCTCACACCCCCTGAAAGTGTAACTTGTCATTCTTTGGGAACATTCCTCTGGCATTCTTACACTCTTGTATTGGTCACCTCAATATAAGAAAGACTTTAGGCTATTAGAGAGCTTCCAGGGGAGAGCTATGGAAATGGGGAATGGCCTAGAGGGGAAGCCACATGAGGAATGGCTGAGGTCACTTGGTCTGTTCAGACTGGGGTACACCGAGGAGAGACCTCAGTGCAGTTACAGCTTCATTGTGGGGGGAAGAGAAGGGGCAGGGACTGATCTCTGCTCTGTGCTGCACACTGACAGGAAACAAGGGAATGGCCTGGGGTTGTGTCAGGGGAGGTTTAGGTTGGATATTAGATGAAGTTTCTTCCCCCAGAGGGTGGTTGGGCACTGGAACAGCTCCCCAGGGCAGTGTTCACAGCACCAAGCCTGGCAGGGTTCAAGAAGTGTTTGGACAGTGCTCTCAGGCACATGGTGTGACTCTTGGAGATGGTGCTGTGCAGGATCAGGAGTTGGGCTTGATGATCCTTGTGGGTCCCTTCCAGCTCAGCACATTCTGACACTTTGTGAAACTGATATGACCTTCATATCTTTGATATCTTTCTCCTCAGCCAAATCTGTTTGCAAACAGTGAGGTGGCTAGAAAGTCCTGAAGGTAGAGCGAGAAATCAGAGAAAATGGCTCATTCCTCCAGAAACCTGACTGCAAATGAGAAACTTAAAAAAATAATAGAATACTAAAAAAAATAATAGAATGCTGAACTGTTTCTGCGTTCCTTTTTTCCCCACTTAGCCTAATATCTGCACTGATTTTCCTCCCAAAACATATTGCTTTAGAAAATCACTGGAAGGTCACATTTCCTTTTGACTTTTCCTTGAGTGAAGCTGAAGAGTCTGAGTTTAGGTACTTGAAAGTTTCAGGGAAATCAGGAAGAAATAAGTCATCTCTGAAACTTGCTAGTGTATGGACGACATTTGATTTTTCAAAAGTCTTGCAATGGTTCAAAATTCCCTGCACTGAGTGCTGAATTCTGCAGTTGGGGAAAGAAATTCCAGGTAGCTAGTTGCCTGTAACAAAAAGTCCAATGTTTTTGTCTGCAGAGGACATCCGAGTTTTTGTTGGGTCTTCTTATCTCTTCATGGAGGGTGTTCATTCAGCTGTGAACGCCCACAAATTCAAGGGGCCTGGAGCCTTTTCCAGATCATAGGATGTGTTGAATGAGACAAATCTGATGTCTTACATACAAGGTCTCTTTGCCTTTTTCTGTTTTAATACATATTTAAAATTGTCATTTGCTTCTTCAGCAAGCAGATGAAATCTTGAGATCCCTGGAATGAAAAGCAATATAAAATTCAATTCTTCTCTTTGATTAGGTTGTTGCTAAATAGTTGTTCTCAGTAAATCAAATGCAAAAAATATGCTGCTAACTCTTCTGCACTTTATGCCTATGCAGCCCCAGCACTCCTGAGCAGAATTTGTCTTTATGATGGAGTGAGCATCTTCAGTGGGAAGAGCATGGACACACATCCTGTCATCACTCTCTGTGGCAATAAGCTTCCTGCTCCAGTCAGTGTCTTTGGACCCATGCTGCTCAACTTTTACACTGACTCCCACATTGTAGGCTTTGGATTCCAGGCCAGATACAGAGCAATTGGTAAGTATGCACTCTTCTGTAGAAATATTCTGGATAATGGTTCTGTGTAGGAAAGCAGTACTTCATTTTGGGAATACCTTAGATGGGTGTAGATGGTACATTTTCCCACTGCATTTATTCAAAACAGTTCTCAGGATCAGGACATGGCTCTGTTTGCTGTGTTTTAATACACTGAATGATGTGTTAACTCATGATTCTCATTTCTAGACTTTCCATGGGATCATGTCAGGAAGTGAAACATTTTCCCTTTTCTGTAGAAAAGAGAAGCAACCATTTTTGGAAGGTGTTGGTTGGTTGGTGGTTGGTTGGCTGTTGTTTGCATTGTCTAAGGAGAAACATCACTAGTTTATTTAATTTAGTTAATTTTAAAGATTTTATCACTTACAGGAGAATGGTTGAATTCTCAGATATACTAAAATTACATTATATAATATGGGAAACAGAACAGATAAATGGACACAGCTGTATGCCTCCAATTGATAACCCTCTTGCAGGTGCCAGGAATTAATATAAATGAAACTTGGGATTTAGATTTATTTTATTTTTAATAACTATTTTCACTAAAGGTCATTTGTCATTCAGAAGAGATCTCTTATGTTTTCAAGAGGAAATGTGAATTTGAAAAATTCACATTCACATTTAGTGTGAATTCACATGAGTTTAGAATTTACATCTGCACAAATATAAATATCTCAGAAGGTTGGTTTTATTTGCAAAACCATTATAATATTTTGTAGGTTTAATTGGTAGAGACCAATTTTAAGTTTGAAAGCATAATCTTCTAACTGCAAAGAAAAGTGTGAGTTTAACTTTGGTATTTCCCTTAATGCATTCCTCATGTTCAAAGCCACAGCAAAAAAGCATAAGGCTAAATTCTTCATGTGAAATGAATGGTCTGATACAGTTAAGACAGAGGGACTGGCACTGAGAAATGACAATGTGCAGTTACTCATGGAAAAGACCTTCATAACTTACTCAAGTCAGTTGCTGCTATCTGACTTGTGACTTCTGACATTTGAAAAGGATAACTGGAGCTTTATTAGCTTGTTGCTGTATACAAAGCAGATTCTGCCAATTAACATTCCTCTTCCCCCTAGCTGCATTGTTTGCTACAAAAAAAATGGAAAAGGCTCCCCCTCTTCCAGCAGAATAATGCAGATTCTTTATCTTCCCAACTCCTATCCTTTATTTGCCAGCTCTCCAGGCTGCCAGCCTGCATCGGGGGCTCTGCATCCAGCAGCACCCTGTATGGGACTGTCTTTGTTAAAGTGGTGGCCTGGGCATTAGCATCTTCTTTAAAACATGAAAAACTCCGTGTGGCTCTGAGCTTATCAACAGGATGCAGGGAGACTCGGGAAAAATCTTTTTTTTTTTTTTTCTTCCCCTAAGTTTAAGATTATAAAACGAAGGCTGAAGCTAACAATGGAGATTAGAGTTTTTGTTCCCTGAAGCACAGACACTGGGAACAAACATTAGCCACATCCTGGCCTCATTTGCATCCGTGGTGAGAAACCCTGAGAAGTCAAGCAGTGCCTTGAGTTCAGGGCTGCAGAGTTTAACTTGCTTTTCAGCCAGAAAGCAAATGTTCAGTCCTCCAGCTCAGCCACCCCACAGTGCTGCTGACCCCCAGCAGAGGGTGAAGTGGGGAACAGGATTGGTGATACCTGGAGACTCCTCTGTGCATTTCTGTGCAGAACAAACACTACAGCAATGCCCCTGCCCTGACAGGGTGCTGACAGATGATGAGGCCCTGTGTACATTTATTCCAGAAACATCGGAGATAGGGCTATGAGTGCAGTTGTGGCCAGTTACAGGCTTCTATGGGCAAGGGTCTGGATGGAAGAATATCTTTGCCCACACATTAGCCAGGTTTCTTCTGGCAAGCCAGAATGAGGGAAGAGCTATTCTCACTCATGCTGCTGCATGAGGCATCCATCCCACCCTGCTGCTCCCTGGACCTGCTGCAGGATACACCTGAAATCAGTCTCAGTTTTTTCCTGCACAGTGCCAGTGCCACTTGGTAGGGATTAGTTACCTGTTACTGCAACTTCCACTGCAGAGCACAGCCTGGCAGATATCTCACATTCAACAGTTCTGGGTATGACAATGAAGACTGCTCCACATTTATCAAGAGTCTTTATTTCCTTGCAGGTAAACTCCTGGAAGAAATAGGAGAATTAGGACCAAACTAGTATTCAGATGCTAATCACTCTTCTTTCTGTTTCCTCTACAGCTTGTGGTGGCAGTTTCAATGGCTCTAATGGTGTTATCAGCAGTCCAGCCCATTCAGTTCTTGATTATCACAACAACATGAACTGCTCATACTACATTACAGTTGGAAATGGCAAAGTAGTGGCCCTGAAGTATGTAATCCAGGTTCAGTTTGTCATTAAGGGAAGAGGGAGGTCTCTGATTCCAGTAAAAGCAGCAATTATTTTGACATTTTTTCTGTGACTCTCCTTTTTCAAGGTCAAAGCTAAACTAAAATATGAAATGGTTACTGAAGTAATTTCCATCTTTCTTTTTAACTTGTTATGTAAAAAAATCACAATTTTATGTTCCCACTTTGGTTACCGACAAGACTAAGAAATTGTAAAAATGCAGCTCATGCTTTTAGTTAAATTCTGTCAGCCTTGGAGAAGTTTATACAAGAAAATAATAATTCTCTTAGAAGAGCAGTACTCACTTTATAGCCAAAGTAATAATACCCAGCCAAAAATAGTGTATTTCTGAGTGCATGCTGTCTTGCCTAAGAGAGGGATATTATTGCCACAAACTTTTGCCACTGAGAAATTATAAACTGATCCATTCTTTAATTGTATGATTGTGAATTAGCAGAATATTTCCCAGCTAAGAGGAAGACTCACTAGCCTGCACTCTGCACCTGCGCTTTCCAGGCCACTCACGTGCCCAAGGAAGTCGCAGCCTGAGCAATTGCAGGAGAGAGGCTGTGTTTGCACAGGAGAGACCTCCTGCTTCCTAGAAAGCTGAGGTGTGCTGACAGCTTGCCTTGCAAGAGGCCCAGTCGGTGAGGGTCCCAATTTCTTTGAGGCTTGTTGCCTGAAGAATTTTGCCATGGAATTAATAGTTGCTTGGTTTATTCCTGAAGAGACATGTTTTGCCTATATATGGCTTTGGCTAATGCTAGTACTTGAACCTTTCCTCAAGCACTAAAACACATGTAACAGGAAAAGAACTGAAAATGTCATACCCTAAGACTCCGTCTGTGTTTTACAGATTCAACAGCTTCCAGCTTGAAATATCTCCCTCCTGCTACAAAGATTATGTGGCAGTGTATGATGGCTCAGATACTAATGCTCCTCTCCTTGGGAAATTCTGTGGCTCAGAATTGCCTCCAGATATTAAGAGTTCCAGTAATAACTTGTTCCTGGTGTTTAGCACTGACTTCTATGGAGCAGACAGGGGATGGGAAGCATCCTTCAGAGAGACCTTAGGTAAGTGTATTATCAGACTCCTAATCTGCTGGTAGGTAATTTCTTTTGGTGAGGAGCAGTTGTGACCTCCCTCTCTAGGGGTGCACAAAGGAGGAGAACATTTCTGATTTGTGAAAATTTAGTAAACTAAGCTAAATAGGAGGTTTATGGGATCCCTGCGTTCCTGAACTGATCCCCTTCATTCTTTGCTACCCTTTCCCTGACTTTCTGAAGGTATAGGTATTTCTTGGGTGACTGAAGGTTTAACAGCACCCAAAGGCCTCTCTTTCAGAGGAAATACAGCAACACCTGAGAATTCTTATTATTCTGTGGTCAAAGGTTGGGGTATGCTAAACATGCCTCCTTTCAATCAACGCTCAATTTCCATTTCCTTTCAGTTTCTCTCACACCTTCTAAAGAACTGAAGTGTTGAGGTCAGTTAAGATTGTGGTTCCACACTAGGCACCACTGTGCTGATTTCTACTGATTTGTGGGATCATTCTGATTACCTGGCTATAGCATAAATGGGATCATAGTAAAAAAGGCACTGTATGCTTTTCATTTTGGATGCGAGAATAAGGGGCAGAGCTTGATTATTACCTTAAAAAAAGTTTTAATTCAGTACTCTACTTTTAAGATGAAGTGTAAAAGTAGATCTTTATCTTCTTGTCTGAATTGCTTAGGTATGGCAAGCAACAAATTATTATTACATGCAAATTGATTTCATGTCATCTCTCCTAGTTTCCTGTATAATTAACTCCATGTCTTTTGTGGTCCAGAAAGAAGTAATAGTCCAAAACCGGTGCTGGGACAGATCAGAATGAAAGGCCTTTGTGGCAGAACAAACATAGTCTTCTGCTGAGTCACTGAATCCCCTCCCTACCCCGAGCTAGTGACTTTCTCATTTGATAGTCTGAGAAAGTATCTACAGATAAGGAAAATAACTACAGGCTCTGCCAGGACAAACATTCCCACAGAACCTCAGAGTTATTGCTATTATTAACTACTTATTTGCTTCACTCAAAGTAATTGCTACAAGAATGCTTAAGATCTTATTAATAGTCTTTAAGTCTTGTCAGTGGCATTCCAGGTAACTTAATGTTGCTTCACATGTTGCTGTCTTTAAACCCTGAAGTATCAGTTGTTATAGATTCCCCTGAAGCCTGGGTTCATATTTCCAGGATGAGATCATCAGGAACTCCCCAAGCTCTTCCTCTTCCTGTTGGCATTTAATCAATTCTTTTAGCCACTGACTTTAGATTTATTTGTGCAACTCGCCAGATACTCTCCTTAAGCACACAGCAGAACACAAGCCAAGCTCTTCAAGTCAGTACCATGCCTGATAATTTCCTAGAGTGAGAATAAGCCTTTTATGAATAAACTTTGACATCTCTTAGATGTTTTGGAGGGACATTTCCAGAGACTCTCAAGGAAAAAGAGGTTGAGATGTTGATGGGTTACTCAGGAGCTATGAGTTGCAAGTTATAGAAGATGCCCAGGCAGAGGTATGGGTTGTGTGACAAACAGCCTGTGGTGGTGAGATGCTTAATGGTAGGTCTTCTCTCTTCATTGTGGAAAGCAAGCCACAGGGAATAAACCACATAGCCATTAGCAGGGATCTTGGCAGTCCCATGATAGTACAGAATAGCCAAAAAGTAGAAAAGCATATTATAAAAGGAAAACATGAGTCACATCCTATAAATGTTTCCAATTTGGCTTGCCTAAAAAACAGAGCCAGGAAAATCTGTGACACATCTTTGTACTATGAGGTCTGAGAGTGTATGCTTCAAATAAAAGAGAATAAAACCACGAAGATCTAAAAGCCTGTTGTTCTACATAGTGCTTTAGAGAAGCTCCCTCATGTCTGTTAAAAGATAAAACCCATGTGGTTTTGTAAGAGTACAAATGCAATCAGATGACAATTCATAATGATAAATCTCTTGAATAAGGAAGATGGTGTCTGTAGAGAAACAAGAAGCCTCATTATCTGTTGGATGACAATGAGCACATTATTCTCTAGTTGCCCCAGGGAAACACAACTGGGTAACGTAATTATTGCTCTCTGTTTCATGTTGTGAGTGACCCTGATTATGTATTGGAAAGAAACAAACAGAAACAGTACATTGTTTCTGTTTGTAGTAAATGAAACTATTTCCTTCCTCTGTCAGCTCTTCCAATTTCTTTCCTGATTAGGCTCTTTTAGGAATACTGCCTAAATCTAGGATTATCCAGGCACTCAAATAGTTAAACCCTAAAATTTCTATAGAAAACCTTCTCTGATTCTATTAAAACAATTTGTTTCCATCACTGATCCTACCCCCAACAGAATATTCAAGGTCCCCCCACTAGACGGAAAATGGACATTAAAAGAAAGTGTAAAATAGTGTTAATTTGGCCTTTTAGCAACATGTAATCTTTATTGTCAAATATCTGTTCTTTCTCTGTGGTACTCCATACTGTGCAATAAAAAGTGCACATTTCACGGGCAGCATTCTTTGTCTAACTCTGTGAGATGGTATGTTAGAGGCAGGGGAACATACAGCCCTTGTGATGTGGTTCAGAGGGTTTATCTTTTCACTACTTCTGCTGCTAATTTTGGGCACTTATCAGGCTCATTTTTGGAATCACTTCAACATACTCTCAGGCAGAGCTGGAGAGTTGGGCTGACTGGAAGGTACCAGCCTGCTCCAAGTGTTAGATTTGTGGAAAGACAGACTCACCTTAGTTACCACTGACCTTTTTTCTGCCTTTCTTTTCAGTCTGTAAAATGAGAATTATAACTCTTTTCCACAGCGAGCATGTGCTCCTCTAGACAATCAATAAAAGGCTCAGAAGATAGAAATCAATATCAGCTTAAGGCACTTGGTTACATGAGATGTCTCTGTAAAGGAAGGAAAGTTAAAATCTCTCCCCAAAGAATGAGATCTTCGTGTACTGAGCTTGTGACTTGGCTAAAGATCTCCTGATTATCTCTTAAACTCTAAGGGAAGATCTGAGTTTTTTAGTTAATCCTGGCTGGCAGGGACAGAGCCTGCACATACCTCTGCCATCCCTGCTGTAATGGCACAAAGAACATTTTGGTGACAAATTGAGCTTTTGGCTATTTACATTCAGTAATGGGATGACCCTCTCACCTAAATTTGTGATCCCCTGAGGCACATTATATCAAAGCTAAGAAGACATAAAGGATTTTTTCTTGTTTTAAAGAGTCAGAAATCACTGTTGGAAGATGTAGCCATGACCTTATTAACAGGAAATCATTCCTCCTTGAAAGCTCTCTGCTCATGTACCCAGCTCCATTGTGTCAGTGATGAAAAATGCCTCATTTCTAAACCATCAGAGAAGAATTGAGGGGTCTTCTGAAATGCAGCTCTGCCCACTGAGGCTTTCTAAGGAATTCACATGAATGTACAAGAAGCAAAGTGTTGCACATGGTTAGATAAGTGAGTGAGTCAGAAGGCTCTTGGCAAGCTTTATTCACACAATTCAGGTAGAACTGCAACAGCTGGGACAGTGGAGAAAGTGAGCTGGAGGAGGGGCGGAAGATTGCCTGCTTTTTTTCTACTGCCCTAAATTCTGCTGACTTCAAGCTGTGGCCAGCTTTTTCCCCTCCCTTTTTTATACTATCTTTTGTGAGCATGCAGGAGAAATCCAAGAAATCCATCATGCCTTGTGAAAGACAAGCATTGTGTACTGGATTAATACCATTGTGGTCCCTTGTTTGCATTATTTTGGAGCTTATGAGCTCATGGGCCACAATTTCTCTGCACAAGGCACTGCACTGGCAGAATAAAGCAACAATCTAATGTCACAAAAAGATTATGATTTAAACACAAGATGAAGAAAACCCAATGGATATAGACAGGCAAGAAGAATAGGGCAGCTGCAATGAGAAGACTAGTGTTGCTGGCTCTAGGGTAGGAGAAATGTCTGGTAAATGTTAGGCTGTTGGAATGTGAATTCCTGAAACACCCCATCCTCTACATTGTCCTAAGATTGCCCAGTTTTTCCCTCAAGGATCTCTCCATTCTTTCTATACAAATCATCATTTCTATTGAACGAATATTAATCATTTCACATGAGAAAAATAATCATAAGCAAGTAGAGATTAGAAGAAAAATAGCTGGAAAAATTAATCTTCCATGATACACCAAAGAAGTGCCTTAATAGATAATTTACATAAATAATCTAGTTTGCATATAATAGAAATATATTATACTCTACATGCTTTTCTGCTTGATAAAATGATCTGTAGCTCACCTGATAAATCACCCAGAGGTACCTGCCTTCTCTTATTCTATTTGCTGTGTATTGAATTACTTATTTCCTGTATGGAATTGAATACACTAAAAGCCTGTCACTAACAGGTTCACTGTTATGCACTCCCCTAATGAAATTACAGTCTACTTCTTAAAAAATGGATCCAGTAGAATTTTCACAGCATTTTAATTCTGTTTTACTGTGTCAACAAAAAAAAATTGCCTCATTTCATTCTAGTTCATGTTCTGTCCTGTAAGCTGAAACTATGGCTTACTCTATGTTCAGTTTCTAGGTGCACTTTCTCAGCACTGGTTCTGCAGAGTCTTTTTGGGCTGCTCAAAATTGCTGAAAAAGCCCCCACAATGTTATGAGAAACATAAGGCGTAAAATATTGGTTTGGATATTCTGTTGCATAGGCCAGGGGTAGGTGTCCTTTTGTAAGTCAGATTTAAATTCTCATACCACCAGAAATAGTTCATTGCACTGATTTATGTAATTAATATTGGTACCTGCACTGATAACAGCAGTTATGGCCTCTTATGTGGGAAGCACACAACATTCAGCACAGCTGAATCATGCAAACTTTTTCTTCCTGCACTACAAAAAATCTCAGAATAATGTGTCCTTGACTGTGGCATGTGAATGTTGTTATATTTTCTCATGGGTTTGGAAAAGCAGCAGTGACTTGCAGAGATTTCACATCCCATTAGGACTGTTTTCCAGGGTGTATCTCAAGGTATCCTGAACTTGGCGCCTGCTGCTGCAGAGGGTCTAGCTGAGAAGTAAATTGTCTGAATGTCACAAATCTTCTGGCAGAAACTTCTTTGGGCTTTCAGTTCACACAATTTTTGCCAAATATATTACCCATTAGTATGACGCATTTCATTACACTATCATGGATAACTTACGATTAGTTTTATGTATTAAAATAAGTGAATAAATTGTGGCTAATAATATCTTTTCCTGATCTTATTATAGTCTAGGAAAATAAGAACATCCTTGACAAGATCAGAATATATGAACATAAGTCACAATTCTCAGACTGTTTCTAAATGTATTTGGGGGCTGTAATATAAAAATATCCATCAGCTTGTAATCTCACTAAATTTAGAAAGCATTTGGGTGTTGAAATACATCTCTTTGGTGTCTTTGAAAAGGATACAACTAAGCTAAGGCTACAAATGCCTCTCAGAAATGTCAGTTAATTAATCACAGGATTACAAAATGTGAGTTTGGAAGGGACCACAGTGGGTTATCGGCTCCAAACTCCCTGCTCAAGCAGGGTCATCTTAAAGCACATTGCATAGGATTGCATCCAAACAGTGCTTGAATATCTTCAGTGAAGGATTTCTTCTTCCAAAGCAAAGTAAATAGAAAGGTCTTGCATGCTCAAATTGGACAGATAAGAAGAGAAATAAGAAATTTCTGTCTGATCTGATCTGAAAAATTGAAGTTAAAATGTATTTCCAGACACAGTAATTACATATTTTTGTAGTACCTAAATGGTTAAAAGACGACAGGATATTCAGATTAATGGCACTTCAAAAAACTGTGGGTGAACTCTGCCGGCATTAATTGTCTTAGCTTGATTGAAGTCAATGACTTCTTCAGTTGAAAATCTGTCCTCTGGTGCATACAAAAAAGAGGTGAGGAGGCATTTCTCATTCACAAGAGAGATCTGCAAAGGCTTAAGTAGCTGTGGTGCCAAATATGAACACTGATTCAGTATTAGTAAGTACTGGAATTAGGCAAGACTGCATGTCAGCCTCTGGTCTCCCAGACAAGCATCAAGGAGATGGATAGGACAGTGCAGTTTTGCAGACTTGGCACAGAGCATGTCTGAACTGTTATATTTGGTATCAGTCCAAAGAACCATAAGGATACAAATTTCATCTGACTGCATTTGTGGAATCTGGCTAAAGCAGGATACTGGGACTTTACAGTTCTAAATTCACTGCTAGTACTATTGCCAGGCCATTGAACAAGTGAAAAAACTTTTCTGCATAAAGGCTAGATAAGGACTCTACAGGGCCTTGCGCTTTCAGAGGTCTCCTGGAATGCTGCAGGCTCTGTGACAGGGCCAGCAGCCACACAAAATCATGATATGGTGCAATGATTGCCAAACATGGGAACAGCCTGGCTTGTGAAGGCTCACCAGCCTTCAGTATCAGCCATGAGACAAAGCAGAAGAGTTCAATTCCTCACTCCAGCCCTGTCCTGAGCCTTACTGTTTGTAACCACAATCCAGACAAGGTATGAACTAATTGTTACAGCCATGGTAAGTCCAGCCAGTCCCATGCACTGGAAATAAGACCCATCAAGAAAAAAGAATTAGTCTCAACTGAATTAATCTTTGCCTATAATCATTTTTAGTTCAGATCAGAGACAAATCTAGAGTTCCAAGTGTGCTTCTAGGAGAAACTAAAAGAGAGTCAGAAGTCTTGGACGGAATTTTCATTACTGTCAAGCAGAACTAGACAATTTCTTTAACTTTGCAGCCTTCTAGGCTGCTCTTTTGTAAAAGAAGGGAAAGACAGCAATGTCACTTTGTTGTGTTTTGAAATGTCAGTGGTGTAGTTGATTCTGATAGATTTCAAACTATTCAGTAGGTTACCCTTTCATTGCACCCATGCCTGTATAAATGAACCTTACCCCTGGCTATACTTCAAAGGCAGGGAAGCTTCAAAGATTTATCTTCATCTTCATTCCATATCTAGAGGATATAACTCTTAACAGAGAAACATGTGCCTGGTCTCTGCTGTAATGATTTTTATTTGCCATAGGGAACCTTCAGTTCCTTCTATTCTGAATGGTCCTTGAGCCTTTTAGTTTCACTAATGCTTCTCACCAAAAGCAATTAGGGATGACAGTGTGTGCCCTAGTTCTGATAATTTGCATTCTCTGGCAAGCTTTTTATGAGAACAAGATTGCCATCTGATTTATGATGACCTTATGGTTTTTATTTCAAATCAGAAAGCAAAGACTGAAACAAGACAGTCAGACATGTAGTTGGTCAATCTGCTGACATACAAATTGTGCTATAAGGTACATTTCTCATTATCATAATCAAGTTTAGCTTTTAATATCTAAGAGTTCATTCTGCAAATTAACAGACTTCTCAGTCCCAGATTTTGCCTAGATTTTAGCTACATTTGTTTCTGGCTGTGTTAGCCAGTGATTAATAGCTTTCCTTTAAAAGTCACCTGCATGCTGGATGGCTACTCTTTGGCCTTCTGTCCAGAAGTGGTGCTGATTTTTAAAGCATTATGTTGTGTCCTGGCTAAATTGCAGTGAGATAGTGTTTCTCTTAATTCCCTCCCGTTAAACAGTTGGTTCTTCATTTACTTGTGGGTGTTCCCTTCATCTACAATGGTTTCACTATTGTGTAACCTCAAGTGCCTGCAATCAGATGCAACACTGATCAGCACTGAAAAGCACCAACGTAGATGGATTTTTCAACAAGGACTGCTCTTCATTTGGCTTGATGTAGGACTACTTGATATCTGGCCAGCTTCCAGTTTAGCTGTTATTTATAATGTACTGTCCTGTAAGCATCTGACTATCCCACCTGAGCACGCCAGGCATTTTGAAGCCTCATCTTTATTAACTATAAATCACATTTTCAGTTATTTATCTCCCCTTAGATGATATTGCTGGCTATATTATACTAGCTGGAATAAATTTTCTGATAAGGAGAATTTGGCCTGCTTCTCTCTCTGTTGGATCCTTTTCATATGCTGTACACACAGAGCTTGCCCCCATGTGTACTTTTTGTTGTTAGAGCTGTCTTTATAGCTGCACAGTTAGCAGTGAATTTCACCACTGTAAAGGTCCAGACATTTAATATTCAAAAAAAGGATGACCCTGCAGCACTGAGAGCCTTCTTATTGCTTGGGTCTGTGGCAATTCCCTGACTCGTGTTGCCATGGTCTGACTGGCATCTCTGCAATGTTACCCTTAAAAAAGGGAAGGGGAGCTTTGTTGGTGTCTGACCTATATGTCAGTCCAGACTCAGTATTGCAGGGCTGGATGGTCAGACTATGATCTTTGACTGACATTTATATGCTTAATATTATGCTTAAATGCTTGCAGGTGACAGCCCAAATAAGATTGTTTCAGGGGAACAGAATAAATCACACAGAAGGGTGAGCACAGAGAAAAACCTAGGGAAACTGCATTCTTAGGGCCCAGGCACCCTCCTGTCTGACATTTCCCTCCTTCCTAGACTATTTGTGAGAATGTGATTTATTGCTTACATTTCCCCTGCTGTTGTTCTCGCTTTCTGCAGTGGCACTGGAGTGAATGCTAACACTTTTCCAAGTTTCTGACTTCATTAAATGCCCACAAAACCGGACTGTAGTCTATTAATTCCTAGCTTTTTCACTTTTTCCTGTTCATCTTTAACTATAGAAAAATCTGAAATTTAATGTTATTAGGATTTTGATTTTAAGCAAACTGCTTTACAGGGTGGGGTTTTTTCTGGCTTTGGTTGGTAGGGCAGGATGACATTCAGCCTTAGTCACTCTGCTTTCAGCCACTACAGTCTCGCAAGCCCTGGTCACTGATGCAATCCTGATGCCTGGATGCTGATTTCTCACCAGCAAGATCTTTTGCAATACTGTAGCTCAAATAAGGCACGGGTTTATAAGTCTGGAAATGTATCAGTGTATTAAGGTTAAGTCACTGACAGTGCCAGACAGGGGTATTTTACACACACAGATGAAATTCTGAAACTCTGCTTGTGCTGCTTAGTCCCAGCTGTAGCTTCATTTGTTACTGAATGCTCGCAGATGGATTTTCTGCAGGAGACAACAGGCTTGCACTTACTCCTCTGCTCTGTGCAGTTTACCAAAACTCTTTACAAAAACTCCTTCCTCAGACCCAAAACAAAAGTAAAACAATATTTTATTTAAATTCCACAGTTAAATAAGTGGCCAGGAGATGATCACATTTACTAGCCCAGTCCAAACTGTGGAAATCAAACTTAAAAGAAAAAAAAATCCTGTCAGATAATCTGTGTTTTTTTCCGGGTTTGGAATTCAATGTGATAAATAAATGCTTTTCCCCAAAGGTAATTTCTTTCAATGTGACTGACTTATTGGGTTCAAATTTTCACAGTAAATAAGTCAAGGACTTAGCCCTATCTGTGGGAATGAAATGAAAAGCAGCCTGCATTTCAGAGGGGCTGTAAGTTCCCACCAAGCAAAACATTTCCAGAAGTAAGTCCCTTTTAGCTAGATTCATGAATACAGTGTCAGGCTGCCAAATTCAATCCCTCTAGGATGCAGCTGTATTGCCAAAATAAGCAACTTGATTTTATATCACATTTTCAAAGCCAACAGCTCAGTGCCCCCTACTGACAAAATATTCTCAGCTGCCAGCAAGGATCCCGTTCAAAGGCTCTCAGACCAATGCTTTCCTGTTTAATTGCTGCCCTCTGTCTTCTTACAGTCTCTTTTAAAAACTTCTGTTGATACATTTTCAAAGTAAATACTGTTTTTTTAATTCCCTTTATGAAATCTAATTGTGGTTCATGTCTCTGTGTTAAAAGTCATTTAATCACTCAGATAGTCCTTGCAAGACAGGACAGTCAAATATTCTAGTACAGATAAAAAGCTCCTGGCTTAAAATTAAAGAGTTGGAGATTAAATAAATGCCAGGAATTGCTGTTAAAAAGCTTCTGCTTCTCCAACAGGGTATGAGAATGGCTGTGGTGGTTACTTCTCAGCTTCAACTTCTACCTTTGGCCCTCCTGTCTCCAATGTGACCAGAAGATATGAGAAAAATCTGAACTGTGTATGGATCATAACTGCACCTGTAAACAAACAGATCAACCTCACCTTCACTTCATTTCAGCTTGAAGCACAATCTGCTTGGATGTGCCGATATGATTATGTCAAAGTAAGACAGCTGAGTATTTTAACAAGAAAATATCCATGAGATACAATCCATTATCTTCTCCACGAAGCTAACTTAATTAATAGAAAATGATCCTAAGTAGAAATTAAATTCCTTGATATAATTAAATTTTTTCATTGGGTTAGATTACTACTCCAGATGCCATTCTGCCTTTCTGGAAACCAGTAAGAATTTTAACATTACACTCACTTCTGGTCTTAGACTGCTCATTTATTGAGTATTTATTTCACAGAATAGAAGCAAAACAAAACTCAAACACATGTAAAATAAAACTTCAGAGTTAACTTGCAGATTCATTATCATGCACAATTGCTTGAAAGGGCTAGAATTAATAAAATCTTTCTTCTTTTTTTGTCAAACATCTTGGTGATCAGTGCTCACCTGTAGAAGCTATTTTCTTGGAGATGAGCATACAAAACTTCAGATAACAGAATGCTGCTAAATGAACACCAGCAAGGAATGTTATCCTGTTGAACATTTGAGATATTCAATGAAACAAGGAATTAATTTCATATTTTGATGAATAAAATCAATCTTCTCACTGAAAAATTCTTTGAGTTTACATATAGTAAAGAAATGAGAGTGCCAAATTAAAATGTAATCATTTTTTGATAGATTTGCTGAGACAGGACCAGAATGTTCCATAATGAGATTTACCCTGTCCAACAGAATTAGTTAATATGGCAGTGAATAATTATAGTAATCAAGAACATCCTGTTAAAGCACAAGAGAATACACTGCACTTTCAAGTAAATGAAATTGTAATGTAAGGAGGGGTCACAGAATTTTATTTTTCTTTATTTGTTTGTTGTGCCTAAACTATCAGTGGCTTATATATTTTGCTTCTTTCAGCTTTATGATGGAGAAAATGAAAATGCCAATTTAGTTGGCACATTCTGTGGATCTGCAGTGCCAGCTCCTTTTCTTTCTTCCCGTAATTTCTTGACAGTGAAATTTGTCACAGACAGTTCTGTGGAAAGAGCGGGCTTCAATGCCACCTTCACCACAGTAGATCGTAAGTATACACAGATATGTATACATATATATTGTTATAACTCTTACATGCAAATTCATATTTAAATAATAATTTTTTTTCTAGACATAAGCCTTAGGAAGGGCAGTACAGTAGTACAGCATCTTTAGGGAAACTAAAAGCAGCTTGACCCCAGTACAAATCTCCCTGGTGTTGGCTGGTTGGGAGACTGTCAGTCTGGGAGTACAAAATAGAAATGCTCACAGATTGTTAACAAATAGGGAACAAACATTTCTTTGAGTTTTATGACATATATTGACTCCACTAGCATGCATTTTGGTTTTTGTTTTCCTTCTAGAGACTCAGGCAAATACAAAACTATACCATCCAAAACTCAATGCCATTTGAGTTTTGCTCAAAAAATAGTTTTACTCAGTTTTCACTTTATGATGCATTTGTTACTGTTCTACACAGGCCTGTGTGGAGGAATCTATAATGCAACTCCTACATCCCTGACTGCAACATCTCCTAATTTTCCCAATGAATATCCACCATTTACTCTCTGCACTTGGGTCATTGACGCCCCACCACAACAGCAAGTCAGGGTGGTGGTAGAGACCTTCCACCTCCATTCCAGCCAGGACTGCTCTCAGAACTACCTAGAGCTCCAGGACTCACCAACAGTAAGAAATTTACAGGGGATATACCATTCCCCATTCCCCATTCCCCATTCCCCATTCCCATTCAGCTGCCTTCTCTTCTTGGAAAGAGAGAAGAAACCTCATAATTGGTAATATATTCATTGCTGATCCTCTGTGAGGGGCACATCCAAAGCATTACTCACGGTGTGATAAGTGTACACAAACCTCACAGAAGCACTCTATGCACACATGGAGTTAGACCAGGTTAAGTGTTACACAGTTTTTCACAGTTGAACCAAGTATCAGTGCTGCCAAATTTAACACACAGAAAATACTGTCCCACAGCAAGTTTTCATGGTGCATCCTCCCATCCAAGAACCATAATAAAAATGAATATTCATGCCAGGAAATGTGTTAGAAAACACCTGAAGAAACCCCAATATTTATGTCCCTCATACTTTAAACCTTCTATCATAATTTCTCATTTTGGCATGAGAATACCTCTTATATTCTATTTGTTTCACATAATAATTCAACATGAAGTGCTGACATATTAAGTGATTTCCAGGAGAACTTTAAAATGCAATTTCATAATTGGTATAGAGAGAAAATTGTTGAGAGATTTATTTACCCTAAGTTCAGTACATATAAAACTGAATTGTATCATTAAGTAATTTGTGATGTATTAAATTTCAGCAGAGCCAAGGGTCAGTCCACAGATTCTGTGGCACTGAAACTTTTGCAGTCCCTGAATTTTATTCCTATGATCGCACTGCCATTGTGACTTTCAAGTCAGATGAATATATGATTAACAATGGAGTCAGATTTTCCTATCAAGCTGCCGGTAAGAAATGTCCCTAAATATCTATCTACTATTCTCTTTATTTATTTCAGACTCTGAAATGCAATACAGACATCTGAAATCTTTACATGTTTCTGGTTTTCTGTCTCAAGGTTGCAGCAGAGAGTATAATCAGACATTTGGTTACCTGAAGAGCCCTGGCTGGCCTGGTCAGCACCCCGATAATATGGATTGTTCTATCATTCTTCGAGCTCCTCCAAATCACACAATATCCCTCTTTTTCCACGCTTTCAGTTTGGAAGACAGCATCCACTGTTCCCATGATTTCCTAGAGGTATCATGCAAGTATACATATTTTATGAACCTATGTAAAAATCTTCTGAATTCAAAGGATATTGGTACATTTGGATCAAGTTTGGATCAAGTCTGAGTTGAACTGTCTGAATTAGAGAGTAATTTATTGCCAGAATTTTATGTGAAACAGATGGTATAGAACAAGGTTAAACAATACACCCTAGCTAAGTCCAAACCCAGTGAGTAAATAGTTTCATTATCAGTTAACTTATCCTTACCTAGCTCTTGTTGAGATTATCCAAGATAACAGAGTCATCTGGAATAGTTTATGTTTGATACTAACATCCATGCATGAAGAGAAAGCCATAAATCTGAGCCATTTTGTTACCACAGTAGATTCCACTGCTTGAAAATTTTCTCAAGGAAGTTTTTTTTTTCCTAAAAAAGCAATTAAAAAAACCCAAACCAAACAAACAGCAAAACAGAAACCAAAAAACTCTAGTGACAACTGTAAGACACTTGCAAAAGTACTTTGTATCAATAAAAAGCTGCATCTTCCTCCTACACTCTTGCAGGTTTTCCTGATCTCTGGTCAGATTACAAAAATCAGATGTCTGTGGCAGAATCATTATTTAGCTCTACTTTCATATCCTCTTCACTGTCTCAAGAAATGGATCTAAGCACCAGCATTATTGGAGTGCAGAAAAAAAAATCTAATTAAATCTGAGCTATGTAATATGATCTGTATCTTAATGTGACTGGGGAAAAGAGCAGTCTGCAGGGTAAAGAATTAATCGTTTCATCTGGAATATTAACATTTCTTATGAAAAGCATGGGCTTGAATTGCATAAGAACACCTTAGCTACAAGTAACTGTTTTCAGTCAGGAGATACACACACTAACATTTTGCTCCCTGTTTCTGATGATACTTGTACTATGCAATTACTTATAAAATTCAGACCAGTTAACAGTCTCTTTTTCCTTCTACACAAATGTGGTAGGAAAAACAGCAGTATTAAAATGGCAGCTATAGTATGCATGCAAGTTACTACTTAGTTTCTGCTGTGTTTGTATTGATGAATAGTTGTGCTGGTGTATAACTGCACAGGAATTTAATGTTGACAGTATTTTTTGTGTTCCCTGAAGGTCAGAAATGGGAGCGATGTACAATCACCACTACTTGGCAGGTTCTGTGGAAACACTGTGCCCAGTCCCATCTTCCCCCAAAACCATGTTGTCTTCCTTCGTTTCAAGAGTGATTTTTCAGGTGTTCATGATGGATATGAAATTACTTGGACTTCATCATCAAGTGGTAAGGCTGTAGCTACAAAATAATGCTATATAGAAGGAAAAATGAAGCAATGTGGAATTCAGCTCTTTTTGGATCCTTCCTCATCACCCCTTTAGACCTTTCCTAGCATCCAGAGTTCATTTTATTCATTCACCAGAGAGAGGTAGTTGTTCCTCAAGACCACTGGGGCAAGATTCGCTTTACAAGGTGGAAGCAATTCCCTCTCTTAATGTTGACTTTATAAACCTTAGATTATGTAGTCCACTTAAGATTAATATCTCCTTCTTTCAGAGAGAGGCTTGAAAATATCAGAGACATCTACCTTGGGATCCACAGAGTTGTGGTGACTCATCTTGCTCCAGTAGTCCAGTTGTGATATGACTGAGGAGCTAGGCATAGCCAAGCCTGAAGAGGACAGGAAGTTGCCCCAAGAAAATAAACTACCTATAATGCTGTGTAGTGACCATATAATGGAAACATTCATGAATGGCTTATGAAATGGCAGTGAACAGTGGTGGGAAATAGTTTCTGACACTGAGTTACTAGACATGGTAAAGCTCATGGCCAGATAAGAAGTACTGCAGAATAACCATACAGGACTAAGTGGAAAAGCAGAGAAAGCTCAGTGTAGGCAAGTGTTGATAAAGAATGTGGTCAGAAACCCGACAGTCCTAACTTTACTTGCAAAAATACAGGCACTGAATTGACTTTTAGTAGTCAACAACAAGATCTTAGGGGTAAAATAGTTTCATGAAAACAAAAGTTCACTAAGAGTCAAAGAGACTGGAATAATGATAGAAATTGTTGGGAAAGGAAGAGAGAATAAATAGCCACTGTATAATTCCATAGTTCACACACAATAGAATGATATGCACAGTTCTGGTGTCTTCCTCTTACAAGAAATCAGATTAACAAAGGGCTCAACATTAAAAGTGGCTTCAGTATGAGGTATGCAGAGACTTTTCAATCTGGTTAAGAAACTACTGAAGTCTATAAAACTGAGTGATATCGGATGATAAATAGAGATTAACTGTTATTTTACTTTTCCCATAGAAGAACAAGCAGCCATCATATAAAACCAGGAGCTTGTAGGTTCAGAACAAACTAGACAAACCTGTTCTTGACACAGTATGCAGTTAAACTGTGGAGCTCCTTCCCATAGCGTGCTACAAATTTACAGGATTCAAGGGCTACTCGCACAAGTTTATCTGATAAACATTATTAAATAGAGAAGTGCCATCTCTGGAAGCTGTAAGCTGAAAATTCTTGGAGACTGTGAGGGTATTCTGGGTCATGACCTGCACATTCTTATTCTATAAACTTGCATTTTTCCTAGATCATCTGCTTCTGCCCAGTGTTGAAGCTTAAATTTTGGTATAAATGGACTTTGATTTACTTAATATGCCTAATTTCTCTGAGTTGTTGTCTGTATTTTTCCCATGAGGAATCACTACTTTTCATGCCAAAGAACAGTCGCAACAAATTAATCTCCAGTTGAGTTGCTGGGAGCTGAATTGACTGAGGCACAGACTTGAAACTTCAGTTTCTGTTTCTAATATTATTTTTTTGGCGGGGGGAGGAGGGCATTGGTTTTTAATATTCAATGATGGTCTAATGCCTATTGCATATTCTTAGGCTGTTGAAGCAGAGCCTCAGTTTTATCTATTAGTGTTCTTAGCCACGTTGGCTGTCCCAGCTCACATCTCTCTGGTTTTCAGTGCTATTACTGATACTGCACTAATGTACTACACAATGTATTATCTTGTGAAACTAAGCCTTCTAGGCCAATTAACAGTGTCTGCTTCCAGGATGCGGCGGAACATTATACGGCACCACCGGCTCCTTTGCCAGTCCCAGCTACCCAGCGACTTACCACAACAACTCCGACTGTGAGTGGGTCATTACCGTGCCCCAGGGACAAATTGTCACAGTGAACTTTGATTTCATCCGCATCGATGACCCAGGGGATTGCAGCAGCAACTATCTGATCCTGTACAATGGGCCAGATGCCAGCCATCCCCCTGTGGGGCCCTACTGTGGAATGGTACGTATTGCTTTCCTCTGTGACCCCACAAGTGGTACGGGAGTTTTTACTGTTTCATGTACAAGGCCATTTCCCTAATTCTGCAGGAATTCCACACAGATGAGTGGAAGTGAAGGCATAAAGCATGTGTGGCACCTTAGAAATGTTCCAACTCAGACCGTACAGTGACATCTAGTGGGAGGCATCAGTTTGCTCCGTACTTCGTTCTATTTGTGTTTTAAATATTTGCAATCTCCTGAGGGAGAAATGTAGTAACTAGAGCAGACCTGAGATAACTATCAATCCATGAGCCAATTTGTGCCCTCAGTTTTAACTCTCTGTCTCTTCCAAACGATCTTAATGCTCTATGAAGCTTTTAATCTTTCTTGTCTTTCATTTTAGGACATAAACATCACTCCGTTTACTGCTACGTCTCATCAAGTCTATGTAAAATTTCATGCTGAATATGTGACTTTACCATCAGGATTCCATTTAAGCTGGACAAGCTAAAACACTGCTTATATTACCATTCCTTGCTATACTGAAAAGACTTTAGATGATAAAGGAGGTTTGAAGTCCAGAGATGATAATTGCAACTGAAGTAAGGCCTTTTAAAAGTTACTGTAAATGTAGCTCTTATGAATTTGGAATTCTGTCCAAAAAAACCATTGATCTCTCATTGTGCTGAAAATAAACTGTTTCCTACTCAACTGGGAAAAGGAGGGTTTGCTACGTATTTCTTACATTCTTCAACATAATTCCAAAATTGTATAATTGATGTTATAAAAATTTAATTATCCAGCATAAAAATTACACAAAGTTGATGAGAGGACCTAGACATGAAGCTGTCTTTAATTCATTCCATAGAGTGGTTTTGCTCCAAGCATCTCTGAAGACATCAGCTTAAGTTTTATTCAAATTACCTAAAATCAGAAATTGCTAAAAAATGGTTTCTGTCCTATAACGACTGAGACATATAACTGTGCTGAAGAACTTTCAGTAATAGTGTGCATTGGGTATAGGAAGGAATCAGTACTGGAGAATTCACTGAAGTTTAACACAGCAAGGACATGATGTGGTTCTAAATCTTAACCATGTTCAATATATATAGATACCTGTGGTTATACTTACTAAGTTACATTTTCAAGCTTCAAAGTCTCTTTTACAATTGAATATAAAAAACTTTTGAGAATGTCAGTAACTATGTTATCCTTCTAGTCAACTTGTAGGCAGCTTCCTAGACATTTATGAAACAGATACAACTTCGGAATAGGGCAGACAAAAAGATACCAATTGATCTTTGACTACAATTAGTTTTTCCCTTCCCCAGGCTAACACACATCATTCATAAAAGATGTTGTTGAGGACCTTGATTTCCCACCATGAAGCATTTTTTTCACAATCCAGAACAAATGACCAATTCATTTCCTGAATGTCAGCTGTGATGGACAGGCAAGAGAAATTTCCACCACAGAAAAGGAACAGGGGACTTATCAGAACTTTCATTTCACAACTATTACAATGAGTCACTCACACTGAAAGCAATTCCTTAATGTGATTATTGAAGTAATTAATTATGAAAGGATATTAAAGTGTAAGTGGCAGTTTTAACATTTGAAGATTTTCCAGTAAATGACAAAGAAACATTCCACAAACATAAAAAAAATTATAACAGCTGAGCAGATGTTCTGGTTAAGATAAAACATAGAAAAAATAAAGCAGACAAAAGGGACAAGCTATAAAATATGACCCAAAAATTATCTGGTGGTAAGTTAGGAAAAGAGAAACTTGTGAAGTCCCACTGGTCAAGAGAATGAGATGTAAGCCAGCATTTTATAACTGCCTAAGAAAAACAGCCTGTGTAAGTGATACATGCCTAACTATTACATGTAAAAATCAGAAATATCTATATTTGGATGAAACTGGGAGGTATCTAGGTCCTGAGCTGCTAGCAAAACAGAAAATTTCTCTAATAAGAGAAAACATAAAAGACCACATAAACAAATTAATTATTTTCAGATAAGTAGTCCAGAAAACTTTTGCTGACAGTCTACTCAAGCTGATGCTGTGCCTGCAGTCAAAGGATGATGCAATCTTTGTCCATATTGTTTATTAAAACTCTCTATATGAGTTTTACTGCAAGCAGTAAAGAAACACCTGAAATATCTGAAGATAAAGCCAAAAAATAAATTCTAAAGACAGCAATGTGTAAGTAACTCCAAGTACAATCAAGCATCAATAGAGTGTTTTGCCTGCAGAGGTAAGGAGGACTGCATTTCTCCTCTGTGGAACACTGCATCACAGGCTTTATGAATGTCCATTTTGGCTCTGACCTTCCTGTGAATCACCATGGATTTGGTGCAGTTGTGCACCACATCTGCATTTGGCAGAGAATCTCCTCAAGACCTGGATGCTGTCACTTGCTGCTAGGTGGCTGGACATGGAAGCATCAAGTTTTAGGCCACAATCAGCTTGGCACTTGCATTTCACCAGGGCAGAGCACAGCTCAGCTGGAAGCCACACATGAAAGGGAAGCATATGTCCCTCCAAACAGCTCCATGGCACTGCAGGCAGTGTTCTGTGGTATGTCCACTGCTCTGTGGTAAGTTCCTGTAAAAAAGGATCATCAGGAAATGAGTTTTTAGGTTAAACATTGGCCTTTTTGCAGGTGTGACAGTACACAAACTGACAAACAGAAACCTGTACATTGTTTTAATGGGTGAAGGTCACTAGTGGCTTTTCGAGGCTGGTGTCAGCACCATGTCACACAGTTTAAGGACACCAAGTTGCTCAGGCAGTCCCTGAGCTCTCCTGCTGACCTAAGGACTGGTATAAAGACCTGCTTAGTGACGTGACATGGGCTGAGGCCATTCTGATTACAGGACCTTTGCCCTTAAGATCTCAAGGGGAGCTCCAGCTGAACTGGCGAGTTTGCTGAAACCTATACTTCAGAAAGACTGCTTTCATGAAGAGAAAAAGCATGTTTCACTTGAAAGCAATTAAATGCTTTTGGACTTTTTTTTAATAATAAATACTCGCTGTTGGCAAGATCTGTCACATAATCAAATTTTATAAAACCATTGAAATTCTGCAGAGGAAAAGAATAAAGAGCACTATGAATAAAAGAGAAATTTTTAAGGTTTGTTTTTTTTGTATTTTTTTTTTAACTAATGCTTGGTGCATCTTTAAATGTTAGAAATACTCAATACCTATGCATATTTTTTTTAAAAAAAATGAGTAAAATGCATGAGGCTGTTTAGAGAAAAATAAAAAAGAAAAAAAGTCCAGCAGAGAATTTGTGCCCATGAAGTCTGTTGAATGAAGCGGTTGGTACAAGGTTGAATTGATCCAGCCCAACTGACTCTTGCCAAAAATAGTCAAAGTCTAAAATTAAATTATCAAACCCATTCTTTAAAAAAACAAAGGAACAAAGTAACCCACTGCTGTCCTCTAACATTTTATATGAGGAGCCACAAAAAAATACCAACTGCAGAAGTATTAAAGTCCTTAGAGGAGAGAGCTGATGCTAAGCCATGTTTCTGTCTTGGAAGGTAAGGATCAATTTAAAACACTTGCTTTAAAATGAACACACAGCAAACACAAACAAGCAGAACCAAACAGATGATCTGGAAATAATTATTCCATGAAACTTCTGTGTGCTTTTTGCAGTGTACAATTCAAAAGACAAAATCTGTATTTAATAAGAAATACAGCTTCATCTCACAACACTGCCATGAAAGCCTTTGCTTTTATGTCTGTGCACACTGCTGTTTTTGTAATGTCATTGTTGTGAATGCTGCATGTCTGTATTGTAATAGCTGCATGAGTACACCCTTGTCTCTATCAATGACAAAGCAGATAATGAATGTGCAGGTTTTCACTTTCTAGAGCCTACATTTTTATTTTACATGTAAATGTTTTTCTACATGTTACTATAGATGTTTATTCTCATACAACAGTAATTTTATAAGGCAGTTATATATAGTAATAGTAAGCCCTCTGAAGACTAGGATTTGACGAATAAGCACAAAAATACCCGTAGCAATGCTTTTAATTGCCCTTCCAATGTGGCAGGACTGTTCTTTATAAATGAGAAATAATACCACAATGAGATATTCTTATGATTATAGTTACTTGAAATAAAGGAGACAGAAGATATAGAGCTAAAATGTTAGAAATCATGGTGCTGGTCAATTTAAAAAACTAGCTAATTTAAGTTAAATTTAAAAAGCAATTTTCACTGAAAAACAGTTTTCAATTGGTTCATTAAGCAAAGGACGAGGTGTCTCAATTTCCCGTAACAACACAGGGTATGTGTCCTAGGCACCAGAATTAACGTGTTTGGTGTAATTATTTTCGTCAACTGCTGAAGTAAAACTGCAGAATTATTCTGCAATCCTAATTAAAACAAAATCCAATAAAAATTCATGAGATTGACTGTATTGTTCCCAGTACAAAACAATTAACAAATAAATGTTTAAAATATTTATTAAATGATAATAAAGATAGGGACCAAATTTTAGGAGCTTGTTTTTACAACAAACATTTGGAGAAATAAATATTGCATGCCAGTTATCACGCTTAGTGTGTGTAATGTTGATGGATGAATTTGTAGCAGTGCCCAGCACTACGCAACTGCTTTTGCTGGGGCATGTTGCTGTTGCATCATTTTGACGGTACGCTATCTCTGCATTAATGTTGCTCATTATCATAGCTTTTCTTGGAGGGGAAAACAGGGATAAAAATAGAGTAATAATGTAAAACATAATTTCCTTGGTTAATAGACATATACCTAGCACAACAAAAGCAAGGGAGGCATCAGCAGGACTCATTCCCTTGCTGATCCCCAGCACAGTGAGAGGAACCAGCAGGAGGCAGGTCCAGCCATCACTGCCCAGGCAGAGCAGGCTGGGAGCAGCATTGCAGGGGCAAGTTCTGCCTCCTCTGACCACCACAGGGGAAACTGCAGCTCTGCCACACAGACATGGCCATACATTTACCTCAGCCACCTGCTTTAGCCTGCAATCCTAAGGACAGAAGGCATACACCAGCCTCTGCAACAAATTCAGGCATCCACTCTACAAACATTTAAGCCAAGTGACAGATTTAGAACAAATTTGACAGATAGCAAAGATATTTTATAGTTGTTTCATAAGCAAAAAATCAGTAGCTGAAAGGTACAGAAGACCTAAATTGAAGAAGACTCTACTGCCAGCTCTACTGTCAGCTCTGCTGGCTGGATCCTAGGAACAGGCTGGCCAGCCTCTAGCTGGGGGTGTAGAGGGAGCTAGGGATATCTGGGGCCAAAGGGGTTTTGGAATGACTGCTTGTACTGGGAAGAGGAAATGACTCTTCATAACTGCTGAAGGGACAATCTGAAAAAACAGTTTTCATGATCAAGGACCTTTGGATAGAGTAGCTGGGATATCTTCCTTCCTACTCTTTCTCAGACAACTGGTACTCAACGCTTGATGAGGCACTGAAAAACTTTAAAAGGAAGTAACTCCCCTGTGCCAAATCCAATGCCAATACCCGTGACTGGGGTATGGATCTGTGCTCAGACAAAAGGCTTGCTTGAGCAGGACCAGAGAAGGTCACACAGAAGTTGTGAATGATAGATGAACTCTTTGCACAACAACAGGATAATTAAATTAGGTAGATGGCAAAAAAACCCAACCCAATCCTGATGAAAGGGAGTAATGACAATATGTTTAATAAGTGGAGAGTAATTAAATACTTCTATGGCAGGGGTAGAATGTGAATATCTAGGCCACATGCAATGTTTTGATCACTGCATAAATGGGGCACAGAGAAGCATGGTGAGCTTCACATGAACCATGAAGACTGTTTTGTGAGTGACTTGTTAGAGTCATGTGCTGTTAACTGGAATAAGGAAGCAGGAACATACTTACAGACAATTAATCTGCCTGAGCCTTTGTTACTAAATGACACTCAATTCCCCATGAAGTAAGAACAGACATGTTAGCACTTAGGTCTTTGGACTGACTGGTGGCAGTTAGGGCATTTTCCTAGACAGGAAAGGGACCCAGATTTGCATTTCTGCAACCAAAAAAAGAACTGTACATCATTTTTCTGTACATCTGTGTGACAGTGGGTTTGGCTGAGAAATCCAGCTAAAAGGAAGATACCCTTCCAGCAGTGTCTTGTAAGAAAGACCTGAAAGCAGGAAATGCTCAAGGTAGGAAAGTCCAATTAGGAATAAACATGCTATAGCTATAGTTCTGCAGTCCAGAATTAAATCCTTACATTCCTAAAAAAAGGAAAAGTTGAAGTTGTACCTCCCGGAAGTTTTTTATTTGTTGGCTTAGGCAAACCTTCATCATGTTGGTTTCTGTGGATACCACTTTTAGGCTACTAAGTAACACCATGGAGTACATAGGCAAAATTCAAAGCTGGGCTTCTAAAGTTAGCCTGGCCATAGGTAACCTTATACATTTAATCATTAATTGCTCTGAACTTCCGTATCTGTTAAATGACAGTAGATAGGAGCTTCCTATGAGAGAGGTTACATGTATAACTACATCCTGGGCAACAAGGCTGGAACTCCAAAATCGTGGCGTGTCCCCACCAGTTACAGGTGTTGGGAACACGGACCCAGCCTTGAGACTGGTTCTGCTGCTAGAGCCGACCGGAAAATCCATGAAAGCTCCTGAAGAAATAGAAACCGCTGTTTGAATGCACCGGGTGTTTTTTGCTGTGGATTATTTTAGCAATAATGTGTTCTGTCTCGGCCACCTCTCCGAAACCCGGAACGCTCCGGCACTCCCGGCCCGGCCCCTCAGGGCCGCGCGCGCCCCCGAGGGTCAGAGCGGGCGGGGCTGCGCGTGCGCGTGCGCGCGGGGCCGGGGCGGGGCGCACCGGATCCGCCGGGGCCCGCCCGCCGCCCGGCCGTGGGATCCGCCCGCCGTGTCCCATCGGCTTCCCGTTGTGTCCCGCTGCTTCCCGCTGTGTCCCGCCGTGTCGCCGCGCGGTGAGTGTCCCCGGGCCGGGCCCGGCCTGTCTGTTTGTCCGTCCGTCCGGGGCGGGAGCGCCGCCGGCATCCCGGGCGCTGCTCCGCTGGCATGGGCGGACGGGGCGGGATGGGACGGGACGGGGCCCCCGGCGGCGCCGGGCTCGGGGGTTCTCTGCTCTCAGACGCCTCGGGGCCGGGGCTGTCCCGGCGCTGTCCCGGATGGAGCCCTCGGCGGGTTTCCTCTGCCGCCCGGCTCACGGTGTCCATTTCTGCCCCGCCTAGACCATGTCCAAGTCCCTGAAGAAGATCGTGGAGGAGAGCAGGGAGAAGAACCAGCCCGAGGTGGACATGTGCGACCGCGGCATCTCCAACATGCTGGACGTGCCCGGCCTGTGTAGGTACCGGCGGCGGCGGGCGGGCACAGCGCGGAAACTTCCTTATTTGTCCCGGGCGAGCGGGGGGCCCGCCCCGGCCCGGCCCGGGTGCTGCCCCGGTCCCGCTGCCGTAGTGTGGCTGCCCGAGGCTCTCCGGGCATGGGGGGCTTGGGGAGCGATCCGTAGGCTGAGCGAAGCGCCCCGCCTCAGGCTGCCGGCAGCACCGCGTGCCTGTATCCACCGGGGCTCAGCGATCCCCGCCGCGCTGCTGCCAGTCCGGCGCTTCACTGATGGGGAGACCATCCCTCTTCTCCGTCCTGCTGCTGAAACAAGAACACCAGCCAAGTGGCATCTCTACTGGTTTGGGAAAGGGATGGAGTGACATCAGGCTGCAACTACCCGCCACTGATGTCTAAAGGAGATGACAGTAATACTGTATCACACACACAGCAACATGCTTTGGATATCGTAGGGTTGCACATGCTTCCTGAACCATGACAGGGTGCTGCTCTTGGTATGGTGCATTTGCTGTAGTTAAATTTACAGTAAATACAGCATACCAATAACAACATACTGTTATGTATTGGAGAACATATGAATGAAGAGCAAGTTAGGTATCTTTGCCATGTTGAAGTGCACATGATGTGGTGCCATAGCCAATACTCAGGGAAAGTTGTGACTCTGTAGTGTGCCGCAGGTGGAAATTTTTCTGAATGCATGATGCAATGAGGGGAAAAAATCTCAACCAACTAATGTACTTGAAACTCTTGGCTGTATAGTTTACTATGTTTGTTAAACTTGAGAGCAGCCAGGAGCAAATATACATAACTCTTCTCACAAGATAGATATGAACTCAGGGAAAGGTACGGCACACTACCAAGTCACTATTATCTGCAGAGTTGGGAGCATATCAAGGTGTCTTCAATCACATCAGTAAAGGATGAAGTCTTAAGTACAGTTTTGCACAACTAGATTCTGTACTTAAGTCTTCATTCTGTCCTTACTCTCTTTGCATGGGACTTCGGGAAGATGGTGTTGTAAGGACCCTATATATGAACTCACATTAAATAGCTTCACTGCATTCCTATAGGATGAGCAGGTATTTGAGACCAAGTAGTGTTTAGCTTACATTAATTACAGTTTTGAGAATTATATCTTTCAGATATATGGGGCAGAAACAGAGTACTGTTGCTTCTGTTAAGTAGACTTGGTACTTGCTATCAACACTAGACACATAATTCATTAACCAGCTTTGATCTTTCAAGCATGGAAAAAGGATAATTTTGAAGCACATTGATAATCCTAAAATAAAAGCTATTCTTGCACAAAGATTCTTTAGGGTTTGTTGTTCAGGCAAGGCATGGGACCAGTGTGGGACACTGTGGTCCCCAGGTGCTCCCTGATACCAGGTTGCTAATTAAGCATCTGAAATGTCTTTGGCAGGGACCTCCCTACATGAATTATAGACTTATGGTACCCTTGTTAGACTGCATCAGAGGAGTCTCTGTGCAGATACTCTTGGTGCACATAGTGTGACTTGATCTAGCATGAAGATTTGGGGCCTTCAGTTTGAGATGAAGGTTGGGGAAGGGGCACGTGATGATTGGTTTCTGTTGAATTAATTGCTTTTTCAGTTGTTTTGTTCACTGACAGAACACATAAGTTGTTTTAGGTTTGGATTTATCTTTTTTACCATGGAGGTATTTGCCTTTGGAGAAGGAATACCTTTCACCAAATAAAAAGTAATCAACACGTATTACTTCTGAATTTTTAGTAATGGCTTGAGGAAGTGTTAAATTATTTTCAAACCCCTAACATCTGACTCCTAATTCTCTAGTGTAGATTGGATGCTTTGGCGTTCTCTGGCTCTCAGAACTGGCATGTAAACTAAAGGAAACTGACCTGGTACCTTTCCTCCTCTGTCTGTTGCATACTGGTGCAACATAAGCGGTGTTTAAGCTTGCCTTTTCAGCTAATTTTTATTTTTTCCTTCCGTGAAGTGAAGATCTCTGTTAAAGGCAGTCATCACTATTCATGCCCAGTGACTCTTGCACAGTGTTTCATCTTTAAGGAGGGCCAGTAAGATGTTGAAAGTTAAGATAAGTTTAGATAATGATTGGAGGGAGCATCTTTGGCTATTTGAGTTTTGTAGGTTGGAAGTTATGCCTGAGTTACTGTGTTCAATAATCCCTGATCAGCATTTTGTCTCAGGTAATTATTTAGTGATTGTAAATGCCCCTACCTGAGCTGCCAAGTACCCCTTAAAGGTAAACTGCTCCCTGTAGTCCTTACTCTTCAAGGAAAGGACCAAGCCTTGTCTCATTGCATGGTTGAGTACTTGAGCTGCAGAGTGGCTAATGAGCTTGTATTTAACCTTTCTTAACTTAATTCACATAGAGTTAATGCAGGCACAAGGATTTGGAAGCAGTGTACCATGTAACATCTGTTCAGTGTGCCAGTTCTTTTCCTTAGACATTGCCCTGTTCTTGTTACCTTTGTTAAGGGAAAAAAAAACCCAAAAAAAGAGTAAGTGATATTGAAAACTGGTGTTCTGTGGAGGCAAAGAGGAGCAAAGGGAAATATATGCCCTGTCTTGGATACAGTTTTCTTCTGGCTTCCTTTTTCAGTCTAGTGAATGGCTTGCTGCAGTATAGGGCAGTCACCCATACTCTCTTTTGCATTGTCTTCCACCCTCTGTAGTAGCTGTGGGAGAGACAAAGCAGATAATATTTGCCTGTCAAATACCAGTGTCTCTTTCCAATTAAGGATGAAATGCTTCTATCTGGAAGGAGATTGACAAGCTAGCTTAGACCTGTTAGCTTGGCAGCCTTTACATCTCTTCCCACTTTCATGCTTAGCAAAGAAAGAGTATGGTTACCAGCGAGGCATTCAGATTCACAAAAAAAAGGTAAGTAGTCCATGCAGCGCTTCTAACTTGGGAGTTCATTAATTTCATTAGAAGTAAAGTTCTTTTTTTTAATAGTCCTCAAATCCAGGCATTTCCATGTCTTCTCCTAATAACTTAAATGACAAACTAGAATTTTTACCCTACAGAGCATCTGAATTTTTGATGCTTTCAGAACTGTGATATGAGAACCCTTTTTCAGACATGTTCTGTAGAAGAGATTTAATTTGAGACAAAAATACCCCTTGATCTATGTGTTCTGGGATTTAGCTTGTCATGCAAGTACCATGTGAAACAGTTTTAAGTGTTAAAGAGTTTTTTCATTGTTCCAGCATATGCTAAAGCAACAGTTACACCATTTGTATGCACACTTCTACTACAGTTGTGCACGTTCCATACATTAAATGGTGTAAAAAATGTCCCATGGAAGTGTTCTATTGTGTTGATTTGAGTTTTTGCCTTCATATTGTGAAGTAAATAGATGGTATTTGTTTATAAAGCTCACACTATGGACAGGTAATGGTAGTGAGCATTAATAGACATCCTGTAGGCTGAGCAAGCAGGTCCAGCAAGAAGAGAGTGATGTGCCCTTTCCCTAGCATAGCAAAGGATAGGTCATTTATTGTTAGGACTTGGAACAGCCACCAACAACTGAACTGATTGTTCTTGAAGTGTGGACCAGTCTCATTTATGTGTCTTTTAAGCTGCTGATATGGAGAAGCTACAAGTAAAGGAATTATTTTGCCCAAATAACTTGCGACATCTGCTCTGTTGTCAGGGAATGAATATTGGATGCAATCCTATTTATGTGTTAATTTGTTCTCATTATCATTCCATCTGTAAGCTATTCGTATTTTTCTTAAAGTACATACTTGTGTGGTAGGAATTAACGTGACTAGAATTATTTATCAGAAAGTTAGTGTTGGTAAAATTGTTCATCCCTAAAATAACAAAACCACAGAAGATGGAGAGGCAGGTTACTTGTAGCAATACTGTAATGCTCATCTTGCATTCACTTCTTCCAGTGGACAGGCAGTGTCTTATCTTGGCTCAGCAAAGTCACTGGGGTCTTCCTGTTTAGAAGGTGTGGGTTTTTTTTCTAATTTATTTTACTTTGGTTTGGTTGTTTTGTCAGGTTGGTTGTTTGGGGTGTGTTTTCTTGGTTTTAGTTTGGTTGTTTTTTGGGGAGGGCTTTTATTTGTTTTATATTTTCCTTGATAATTAGGTTGAATATTGTCATCCAGATATTTTATGTAAAGTCACCTTGCAGTGCATGGCAGCAGTATATGAAGAGATTTGATAATAGGGCCAGAATGGAAGAACCTACATGTTCTTCCCTTGACTCACTCTGTTTTGAATAGTAATAGTAATAGTGGGACTGGGACCATAATGAGAATTTGTGATTACTGTGCAAGCAAATTTCTCTGGCAGTAGGTTTTACCCTGACCCTCACACTTCTGTGTGAATATCTGCTGCATTCATGAAATCACAGTAACTTACTGCCTGTATGCTAATGACTGCAATGTTACCAAGGCAGTGTTCAGAAGCTCCTGCAATGGCTTCAGAGAGAGGTTATAGCAATTTCCCATGGGAATCTCCGTGCCCTTCCATTCTCAGGAGAATGGTACTCAGGCTGAGTCATCTAACCAGTTGTATGCTGTGCTTACCTGGACTGTGTACATCCAAATCAAAATTGCCCACCAGGTCCCCTTCAGCCTTCTAGATGTGACTTGGGGATGTTAATCAGTTGAGACAGATGTCTTCCTTGCCAGACTTGATAGTTTAGTTGTCCTGCAGGATGGCTTTATGTATAGGATGAGCTAAATCTCAGTCAGCTGTTCCCACAACACAGTCCTTTTCACACAAGTAGGCATGTAGCAGCATAAGAGCATATTCTTTCCAGGGGCTGGATGTTTGACCCAGGTCAGTTTAATGTGAGCCAGCAAATTTCCCTCTGTGTAAGGAATGAGCAAGTACTGCTCTCTTATCTTGGCTCCCTTTCTTAAAATTCTTCTCAACTTGCTTCTGAACTGGTGGTAGCTTAGGACCTTTCAAGACTGAAGAATTTCTTTCTCTTGATAAGTCTAAAATGCTGCTGGAAGCAGTCCAGACCACAGACACCTAAACCTTTGCTCTTTTCAAAACAGTATTGGAGTGTAGCCTTTCTTGTTCCTTTGGGGAACGTCAGCCTGCCGTTGCTGGTCAAAGATGCCATGGGACTTTTTGTCATGCATCAGGATTGACTGAGATAGTGGAGTTTCAGACAAGGTGTCTAGGCTTCAGTCAAATTTGGACAGTAAAATACAGATTAAAATGTCTTTGGTCTAGAGATTTTTGGCCTTGAAAATTTTAACGTGAGCTTTGTTCTGTTCTGTATAAATGTAAGAGAAGAAAACTTTCTGAAAATAGTCTCAATTGAAGTGATGGGACAAAAAAGGAGAGGTAGTAGTGAGAATAACGCTTCTAACCTTGTGTTGCTAAAGGCCAGTGGTGCACATGGCTTGATGCTGTAGTCAAAAGGTGTACCTTTAATATGCACAGAACTTATTATAGCATTTCAATTCATCTAGAGTTCAATGTTCAGATGACCAAAGTCTGCAGCCCCAAAGCTTCATTGCCCTTGAGTAAGCATTTGTGCTTCCTTTGTACAGACGTGATGACATTGTTTAACTTCTCTGCTTTAAAAACAAAATTAAATAGAAGCAACTTCGTACCGTATCAAAAACAATAATGATTTTTTTCCTTTTTTTTAAAAAAACTCATATTTTTTATTGATGCTGTTGAGTCTTGGTAAAGCCTAAGAGTTCCAGAATGACTTGTTTCTGAAGTAAAATGCAGGAAAAAAGTGTTTTTCCCTGGGATTGATGATTTCAGTTTTGATTTAGCTATGGTCTAGGTTCAGTTGCCTTGGACCTGAACACATCAGACTAGAGGACTTTTAATCTCAGTGGTAGGGCTGGCCTTCTGGTGGTTGTGTTCTTACTAGTCAGGCTTGAATATCAAGAGCCCATGAAGTCTTGACTTTTACTGATTGTCACAATTATTAAAATAGCTAAACCAAGAGAAGCAAATGTATAAAGTATACTTAGGCATTTGTTCACAAGCTTGTGACTATCTCCAGAATCTTCTCTCATTTTGCTGTGTAAACTGCAATTCTTTATTTATCTATATGGGTAAGCACTACATGGTTGTGTATGGTTCAGATGCTGATGTGCCTTTTATGTTTCAAAGATAGAGCTGTTTGTGGAGGTTGCTGTTCTTGTCTGCCCTTTAATGATGATTTTCCTACCATCCTCTTACAGACATTCTGTGGGCTTCTTTTCCTGTCCTCTTGTTCTGAATAGAGAGTGGTGCAAGGAGTGTTCACAGAATCACAGAATCACTGGGTTGGAAGAGGCCTTCAAGATCATGCTCTAACACCTCAATTAGACCATGGCACCAAGTGCCACATCCAGTCTTTTTTTAAACACATCCAGTGATGGT
>VRYO01002734.1:20717449-20794362 GCA_009812075.1 Sialia sialis
AAGTAAGTTTCAGTGAGAGCTATAGTGTTTTATTAAGTAAAAGGTGCAGATACCAGAGTAGAAGAATAAGTTCTAGTGAAGGTTAACAAATACACTAATGTTTTCAGTAGAGGCTCCAAAAGCTTCTTCTTAGGCACTTACCATGATCCGCACAACCTGAGCGGGGGTCGTGATGGCTTGTTTGACCTCAGGGTGCAAAAGACAAATGACAGGAGACTGAAGTTTTATTCAGCAACAAGCAGCAATGTAGTTTATTTAATGCCAACAGAGAGAGAATAGGGAAATGAAGTAAAAGTGGCAGGGAGACAGAGAGTAAGGATGGGGGGGAATAGCTACCAACAGATGAGACGTCATCCTCAGGTCACCCATCGATGTCTTCCATTCGTGGGGAGAAAGAGATCTTAAAGAGTCTCTTCAGAAAGTCATAATTTTATAGTTATTTTCCAAGGCGAGTGGCCTCTGGCCAAAAGGTGGGGAGATTTATGGACTATTGTGTGCGGGACCTGTCGCTCTGGGAAGCAGGTGCAGAAAGTACGGCTTTTCCAGCCCTGTACCTGCTCGAACGCTGTGTACCGTGACAGTCCAGCACACACACCTGTGCACAGTCCCTTGGCAAGCATCCACCCTGGCCAGGCCCAGTAACTCTTGTCCAAAGCCAGTGGTATGGTCCTAGGGTCCCAGAGTCGTTTCGGTGGTTGTGAGGCAGATCAGGCAATCTTCAGACCGACCTTTACAGCACTTCTTAGAAAAAATGGAACTTCAGTGAGAATATTGCTTACATTTTTGAGATAGAGCAAGATAGATCATAGACGTACGTATCCTAATGTGTTAAGAAATTATGATTTTAATAGGTTGAGAGGTAGTGGTTTGAATTTACATGTTAGCTTGTTTGAAAAATCCTATATAAGATTACGTATTAGGGAGTGTTAGTGCTTTTGCCATTGCTTTTTATTTTTGCCATTGGTTTTTGCCATGGCTTTGCTGCGCCTGCCAGCCTCTCCAACCCCCAAGAAGAAGACAGGAGCTCCAGCAGCAGCACCAGCCTCTCTGGGACCCCCGGGGATGGCTCCTGCTTCTGTTCAGGACTTTATGCTAAACCTAGCATGGACTTTAATGTCTATGACTGTGCCTTTGAAGACTGATGCACTTTTACAATAAATAACCTTTTTAGCAACTATTAGGTGCTTTAATCATTTAGAGAAAACCCGGCACAAAGAGTGCATCAAGAGCACCGGGTGGGGGATAACCCGGAAAATATATTTGTAAAAACATTTTTTATTATCATTTACAGAAGTCGCCATTTTTTAGTTCGAACAGAGCTTTGGCCTCTCTAATTTTTTTCCTACATGCTCTAGCAGCTCCCTTAAATACTTCTTGAGAGACCTGACCCTCCTTCTAAAGATAATACCTCCTCTTTTTATTCCTAAATTCCTCTAAAACCTCCTTGTTCATCCAGGCTGGACATTTGCCTCATCAGCTCGCCTCTTGGCGAGGGATAGTTTGTTCCTGTGCCCTCAAGATCTGTGTTTTGAAGCATGCCCACCTTTCCTGAACTCCTTTGTTTGTAAGGCCTGCTTCCCAAGCAACTCTCTGATAAGTCTCCTAAACAGGCCAAAGTCTGCCTTCTGGAAGTCCAGTGTAAAAGTCTTATTGATATTTCTTCTGATTTCACCAAATATTGAGAACTCTATAATTTCATGATCACTGTGCCCCAAGCAACCTCCAGCCACATCTCCCACCAGCCGATCTTGATTTGCAAACAACACATCTAACATAGTCCTTCCCCTGGTGGGCTCACCTACCAGCTGCGTCAAAAACACTCTCAAAACTTCCTGGACTGCCTTTTTTCAGCTGTATTAAGTTCCCAGCAGGTGTCTGGCAAGTTGGAATTGCCTACAAGAAGAAGGGCTGATGATCCTGAAACATTATCTAGCTGCTTACAGAACAAGTTGTCCACCTCTT
The DNA here is from genome assembly GCA_009812075.1 of Sialia sialis. Taxonomy (NCBI): domain Eukaryota; kingdom Metazoa; phylum Chordata; class Aves; order Passeriformes; family Turdidae; genus Sialia; species Sialia sialis. Next base: position 20,719,412 of record VRYO01002734.1, read on the forward strand.
TTTCCTGGTTGGGTGGATGATAACAGACTCCCAGTAGGATGTCAGCCTTGTTAGCCTTGCCCTTAATTCTTACCCACAGGCATTCAGCTTCATTGTCATTCATTTCAATAGCCATGGCATCAAAACCCTCCCTAATATAAAGGGCCACCCCTCCACCTCTTCTCCCTTTCCTGTCTCTTCTGAAAAGCCTGTAGCCATCCAGTGCAATGGCAGCTACATCACAGCTCTGCTGTTGCACCATGGCCTCCAGCTCTTCATGGTTGTTACCCCTGCTGTGTGTATTGGTACACATGCACCTCAGCTGGGCTACTGATTTCACCCCTAACTCAGGCTTAGCACCCTGCTTCCAGACAGCCCAGCTGCACCCCCTTCCCCATTCAACCCTGCTTTAAAGCCCTCTCAACAAGGTCTGCCAGTTCATGAGCTAGAAACCTTTTGCCCTTAACTGAGATGGATCCCCTCTGGTTCCAGCAGGGCAGGTGCCATAGAAGTTGCCCCGTGATCAAAAAAAATGTTGCCGATGACAGCAACCCTTGAGCCACTTGTTAATGATGTGAGTTCTCCTATTCCTGTCACCGTTTATCTCAGCCACCAAGGGGACTGAGGAAAAGACTACCTGTGGCCCTGTTTTACATACCACTTGACCCAGTGCCCTAAAGTCCCTTTTAATTACCCTGACACTCCTCTTTTCAGTCTCATCACTGCCAGCCTGGAGCATGAGCAGCAGGTAAAAATCAGAGGGCTGGATCAGTCTGGAGAGTCTCAGTGATATCCTGTACCCGGGCCCCAGGGAGGCAGCACAGCTCCCTGTGGGATGGGTCCTGTCGACATGTGGGGCTCTCTGTTCCCCTCAGAAGGGAGTCACCTACTACAACTACCCTTCTTTTCTTTTTGTTGTAAGAGGTGCTGATCTCTCTGACAGATGAACCATGATGGGGAGGCTCACTGGGCAGATAATTTTCTTCTAAATCATCTAAATAATCTGGGTGACTCTCTAGTTCCAGGGACTCTTACCTATTCTGAAGTGGCACCTGGCTAGGGGGTAGGGGTCAGGAGGAACTTTTATTATTACTTCCCTGAATAGGGACCCATTCCCACTCCCCTTGATCCACCAGGTGCCGTTCTATTGCCTGACAGTGGGAGGCATAGGAGTCCTTGGAATCTTGTTGGACCTTCCAACCAATTGGACCCAGTACTTTGCTCAAATTTTGGGAGAAATTCAGGGTGGGTGCACTTTCTTTTCTTCTCCCTGCCTTTCCTTCCTTCACAACTACAGTTGCATAGGGAGCTATGGTGATGTTTTGGTTTTTTTTAAAACACTGAAGTTACTGATCTGATGGTGCCTTTGAGTGACCACTTTCATTCTGCTAACAGATTATATTTGCTTGTGTTAAATCATGAGCTTTTCAAGGATTAGTGAAGCAGGTTGCTGTATCAGTGAGTAAAACTCTCCATGTTGTGTCTGCAGTAACAGAAATGTGAAGTAAAAGGGCAGAGGAGTAGGTGGATCTGTCCTTTAGTCTTGAGCTTCTCTTGTTTATTTGTGACAATGCATGTGAATTAAGTTACTGGAATGGAAAGAATAACGTTCCTATTTTTTTTTCAGCTGAAATAGATACAAGCTCTCAGTTGCCATGTCCATTAACTTCCTTCTCTCTTCATTTGCAGTTACGCTGTCTCACATCACACAGCTGGTTCTGAGTCACAACAAGCTTACAAGTAAGTACGTTTCTGGTTTTGGACTTGGTTGCAGGCAGTTGAGTAGCATTGAAAAGCTGACACTGCTACTGCGATACAGAGTGCAGTGACATTATTAGGGTGGTGCTTCTTGGTTAGTACTTCATTAAAAGCAAAGAGATTGAGGGTGTGACTTGGCAGCCATTTTCAACATGCCTTTCCAGCTTCAATACAGACCTGCAATGTACTGGAAGATCTGTAATTCTCAGTCTTGTAACCAGTTCAGCCAGAAATCCATTTCTTACCATGGCTCTGAAGTCCTTATGTTAAGGTGAGGACTTCAGAATTTTTTAACTGTGTCAGATCATTTGAGTGTATGGATAATGAATTTGACTGAAGCAAAGCAAATTACAACTCCACTGCATTACATTGATAACCAAACATTTATGAGCAAGGCCAGCTGAATGCAAGCATCAGGCATGGAAGTCAAGTGGCCTATTTCTCTCCTGAAAAGGGTGATCTCTTGGTCATACTGCACACACCATCTTCAGGTTGTGGATCCTGCTTCCCACGGTAAAGAAACCCTTAAGTGAGATGTCGGTGAATAATGTGTGAAGAAGAACACAAATGTGAGACTTAATTTGGTGGAGGAAGATACCAGACTGACTTTTGCACGGCAAAAGTTTTTGTGGCTTTGGGTTTTTTGTTTGTTTGTTTATTTTTGTGGTTTATCTACAGTGTCTTGTACAAACATTCCTGCTTCTTGATTGTTGAAATTCAAACAGTGAATTTTGCTTCCCCTCTGATTTTGTGCATCGTCTGAAGAGATGTGTTGGTCTTGTTGATGTTCCTGTTCTTGTCTGCTTGCCACATGTGCCAGTGAAATTCTCTCTAAACCAGTCCTCTTTTTGAAACTCAACTGGAGAGATGAAGTGGGGAGGGGAATGACACCAGTAAAGTGGGTGTGTGTTGATAAGAGGTGTATTAGGGTGTAGGTGCTTTAGGGTGTATCTAAGGAAGTCTTTACAAATTGAGATGGGTCTTAAGAAACACAAACAGACTAACAAAACTCAATCTGTTGAACTCTGCACTACTTGCTGCATGAGCTGTAAGATAGTATGTGTTACTTTAAACACATGAATTAATGCAAAGTGTCACTAGAGTCTCTGAGCATTTGCAGAGGATTAAGCATGAGGAAAATATAAATATTCTTAGATTTTAGTGCATAAGCAGTTCTCTGGATGCAGTTTATTGCGTACTAATATGTAGCTTAAAGGGTTTGTAGTAGTCAGTAGATAAAATTATGGGCACTTTGTGACTGACTGTAAGAACTATGAATTAGTTATTCAGGACCCCTCTTTTGATAGTTAGTGCCCTCTACACTGTAATCTTGCTTTTTGTTTCTATCCCATTGTAGTTTTCAAAGAAATCTCAATTTAATTACAAACGCAACCAACAGTTTCCAGCCATCTGTAAATGATGACTGATGGGTAAATTAACGGGCCAGTTAAGGGAGAGAAAATCCAAAGTGCGTCAAAGTGCAACATGCAGCTCTGTCCATGGTTTAGAAGGCCATGAAGTTACAAGTAGCATGAAGCTGGGAGAATGTTTTGAGAAAGATTATGGTAAATTTTCTTTGGGCATATTGCCTTCTGGCATCTCTTATCAGTCACTGATGGAGCTGGGCTGTGGGGCCACCCAACTAGTGACTTTTGTGTGTGTTCCCTCAGGTACTGCAAGGAGATGGCTCTGTCTGAACTTGAGCTTCTGAAAGTTAGGCAGTTAATGGTACTCAGCCACTGCAGCTTTCCCTGCAGCATTTGGAGGGCTGCAGGCACCTTGAGACAGCAGTTCATTCTGCACACCTCTAATTCTTGTGTTCAAACAGCTCATCCAGGGTTGGGTACCTCAGTGCTAAAGCAAAGCTTCTCTCTTGTGCTGATTATTTACTCTGGTATCTGTGTCTGAATGGCTGCTTTCCTGGCACAAGGATGAAATGAGTTGGAAATGCTGTTCTTTTTAAACTTCACTCTTCCTTGTCTGAGATTTGTAAAATTCCTAGAACTTTTGAAATCTGACACTTTCAGACTGCCAGTGAATCAGCTCTTCCACCTGGTCAAATTTTAATGTTGCTAAAGGATGATCTCAGCTGAACACACAACTGGCTGGCTTCCTCTCTGAGGAAGAGACAGGCTGAAGCTCCTGCGTGGAGACTTGAATCACAGTCAACTTGGCTGTCTCAGATCTGAGCCTGGGGATGGCGTTTGCTTCAGCCTGAGCTCCATGAAAAGCTGAGTAACTAGCCTATGTCCTAGCTGAGTCTCAGCTGCAGACCTGACTGGGGGAGAAAAGATAGAGTAATAGGAAGTGTCCAAAAAGGATGCGTTCAGGTTGACTTTAACAAGTCAGGAAAAATACAGAATGTACCATTTGCTTAAAGCAGTTTCAGTTTTCAGAATACCAGTTTAAAGATTGCTGTGACTGTAAGTTTGTGTTACATTACATTAAATCTCAGCCTTCAATTAACTGCATTCTCCTAAAGTGGCCATCAGATCATCAGGCTGCAAGTACATGTCTTGTCTCAGCCAAGGGATTCTGTCAGCCTTTCTAATTGCTGTGTTTGGGTTTCTTTCATGGGTAGGTAAGAGCACTGTTACTCTTCTTTCACAAATGGATGTAGACACTTAAATAGACAGCACACATTTTTAAAAGGCTAAATTTCAAGTTCATATTCTCATATTTGACACTGTTGACCTAATCTTTTAAGATATGTAATTAATTGTCTTAGCAGATTGTTCTTAAAATGACTAGGAGGCTGATGGCAGTGACACTTGACATGCTACACTAAGGTCATATTAGCATCTTCTGCTAGTTTTCTGCCCATTTAAATGAGTGTTCTGCTAGTTGGGTTTTTTTTGGTGTTTAGAGTAAATATGTCTGTCTGAAAGAATAAATAAATGTAAAAAGTGGATATGCATATTTTTATGTAAACATACTTTGTATGTACTTTTGCCAGAAAACTACTGAAGCTAAGTAAAGTTTCATCAGCAAGTATGAGGACTGCTTTATTAAATCCATCAAACTGCTCAGAATATTTCTGTGGCATGGATTTTATTAGTATTTCTAGTGTGCCATTTGGACTTCATTTATGTGTCTAAATCATTCATTATCAGAAGTACTCAAGTCCACATTGATTTTTCTGGATGATATTAGACTGATTTTTTTTCAGCTATCTGGTGCTGAGGAGTCTTGAACTGGCTTTTTCTGCTCTTTCAGGTGACTTCTGAAACAGTTGTGTCTGCCCTTGGCTGCTTTGTGAGAACTTCTTGTGCTTCAACATTGAAAGCAAAACTAGCTGTGATTCTGCAGTTTTATTGAGCCAGGTGCTGCATAAGTGACAAAGCTGCAATGATTCCTTTGTAGGGTCTGTGACAATCTAGTAGAAATCAGAAGGAGAAAACTGAATATTTGTGCTTCTTCTTAGCATAATGTAGACATAGGGGGCAGTGTCTCTATATGTTGTACTGGGAGTTTTTTGCTCCATCATTTAGTCATTTTAAAGCCTTCTATCCAGTGTACATCTGAGAAGCAAAATTCAAGATAGTCTTAGCCTGTATAGGTTGTGTGATCCTGACCCAGGTGTCTTTTGAACCCATTGGCTACCACCAAAATAAATGCAATAGGAGACCTAATAAATGCTTTTTTTAATTGGTGGAAATGAGTGGCTGAACCATAGATATCTGCTCTTCAGTGTGGTGGATTAATTGGGTAGATGTGATCCAGTTGTTTTTGTTCCATGCCACTTGATGCTAGCTGAGGGACATACAGATAACATTCGCCTCCTGCTCAATAGGATCGTTTATGGGATGTGAATGGTGTTAGGGAGTTAAGGTAGCTGTGCTAGAGGGGCAGAGAGGACATTTGAGCCACAGGACATACTATTGTAGAAACCAATTTGATCAGTTTGATCAGCCAGAAATAATGTTTCTGCATTGTCTCTGCAACAGTAGTATTTTTTATGAATATTTATAATTCAGTTTTGTGTATTTCTAGGGCTGCTTCACTCAGATTTCGGTGGAATGTAACTGAAAGTCTGCAGCAGTCTTGGCCACTTGCTGCTCTGGTGCCTCTGTGCAGGATGAAAGTGACCTTCGGATGTTGGTGTAGATCTGCTTGTTCTGCAGGGCCAGCTGCCATGGTTCCTCTGACATTGCTGCTCTGTGGTTCATGCTGGGGTAGCAGTGCCAGTCACGTGTTAAGGAATTTGTCATAAAAGTTCTTGAAATCAAACTTAGAGCTACTTTGTTCAGAGCCCTTTAGCTAGAGTTCATGCTTTAATAATGGCTCTGGGCAACAGGGAATTGCAGAATACTGAGATTCTAGGGGGCCCAGGTCAGGGAGAGGAAGGAAGAATATCACCAGGCTTGTCTGTTCTTAATGTGGGTCTTGCACCGTATCATTTCAAGCACAACAAAGTGGAGCTCTGGGACACATCTGAGTCAGGATGAGCTGATGATAGGGTTTGTCTGCCGCATGTCTTGAGGGCTCATGGGGTTTGGGGATTTACTTATTTACTTTGTTTGGACATTGATTTTGCTAGAACAACAAATGACTACCTTTGACTGGAAAAATGTACCTTTGCAGACTGAAGTCAGCAGGTAGGTTTGGTTTCACCTTTTGGTCCCCTTGTGCCACTAGATTTGTACGTGAGCAAGAAAAAACTCACTTTCATAAAGATAGAGCATATGTGGCTTATGCCTTGTCTGCTTTTTCCTGGCAGAGCAGCTTTTGTGTACTATTTTGCCATAAAGTATGAAGGGATACTGAACCTTCTGGATTTTAGATAGGTCGGCTAACTCAAGGTATTCTCCAGCCACTTAAAGCATCCTTTCACATCCTAATATAGAATGGGAAATCCTGACTTTGTATGCTGATGAAGTTTTGACAGTTAAAATCCATGTACTGTATTGTGAACTGGAAGTATGTTTGAAGAGGTTTCAGATGCTCAGTTTGTCTGTTATCCCTCCCAGAAGGGCACACAGGGGAAATTGTGACTGGAAAGAAGGCTGGAATATTAAAGGTTACTTCAGCATTGATAGCAGGTGTGAGTGCTGGTTGTCATCAATACGTGTGCAACTATTATGCTGCCAACCTGTTTTATTTTCACTTATTTTGGGATGTGCAGTAAGTCTTTGACTTGTAACTAGTATGACAATTATTTGCGTTACCTGCCAGTGGTGATAATTAACGTTGCAGTCATCTGAAGAAATCAATTCAGAGATTCTAGCTTTTGTGTCGGTATCTGCTCGCGCTGGGAGTGCTCCTGCTGCCCGTGGAGGTACCAGTTCTCTGTGCTCTGTCCAGTAGAGGTCACTGTTCGAGTACATTTGGCTTTTTTCTCCTGGGAAGACGCTTGTGTTCCTGCTAGCTGGTAGCTATTTATCCCGCCTGGTAGGTGGTGGTGGACAGCAACTTCTTTTTGCTGTTCTCCTCAGTCTCCTTAACCTCAGGTGATCCTGTGCTCCCTGGCTTCACATATTCTTGTGCTGCCTGTAACTGATCTCAGAAGTTTTCCTGCTATTCATAGCTCACTCCTGATGATTTCTATATCCTTTTGTACTCGTGCTCTGATTCCTTATCCAGTACTATCAAATGATTAAATGATGAGAGATCAGGAACAACTATTTTTTCCTCAAACCTCTTCTGCATTACCTGATGTCGTGTTCTCTGTCCTCCTCTACCATTCTTCTGATCTGCTGTCCTATACTGTTCTGTGATCTTTCCACTGCTTCTCCCTTGATTTTCATGTAATCCTTTACTTGTCTTTGGTCCCTTCCTTTTTGTGGGGTGATCCATTAGTTTTTACTGCTGGTTCCCATTTCCAGACCTGAATTTTGTTTGAGTTCACTTTGTGCTCGTGTCAGAATAGCTGTGTCTCATTGATCATTGTTCTTTTGACAGCCATGTGGTCACCCTTTATCATCACTGTACATTTTGCCTTCTTTCAGCAGAGCAGTTCAAAACTTTTCTGCTCACATGAGTTGCTGCTTCTTTGGTCTGCCATTTCCTAAATTGTTTTTCTCTCTGCGTGTGACCAGCACAGAAGCTTGTCCCTTTGCTGCTGTTAACCCTCTTGACTGTGTCCTTGATCATTTTTAGCATGCTGCTGAAATCTCTTGGTTTAATTTTTACATTAGGATGTCTCCTTTCTGAGTCACCTTTCTGGCTGTAGTCTTTACCTGGATGCATTGGAGGTAGTCCAGGGACAGCAACACTGCATCTGCCTGTCCTGAATTCCTTCCCAGTCTAGCTGCTTTGTTTTCTCCAGTCTGCGGAATGTGTGATGGTGTCTCCCACTGGTATTGTCTGACACTTTGCATCTTGCCTGGTATCAGATTATTTATGTAACAAATTTGCTGACTTCTTGAAGGAACTAGATGACTGTGTACTCTTTACTCTTTGTTGCTTCTTGTATTCTCCTCTACTATGCTTCTGCCTCTGCTTCCTTCTGGTAAGTCATTCCATGCTGTTGTCCTGACATGATATACCCCAAAATATGGCAGGTAATGTCTGCAAGGTGAGACTAAGGCTGTGTCCAAAGCACAGGATTTGTGCCTGACAGTGTCTGTCAGCTATGTGTGGGGGAGATGCTTTAAACTAACTGTAAGCCTTTCATTTTTGGGGTATGTTTTGATTTGGTTTTACTTCCTATTCCTGATGCAGAGATCTCTAATGGGAAATGTCTTTATGGATGCAGTACACAGGAGGATGTGAAAAGGAGGAAAAAGGAGATCCCTATACATATGCCTTACGAAATTTGTGACATCTGGGTTCTACTCAAATGTTTAAATTAAATACCTTGCTAGCTTTTTCTTTTCTTCCTGAAAAAAACCCCAAATTTTGGTTCTGAGAAAATACAGATGGTAGAGCATTTTAATTCTGAATAGAGATAATATCAACTTTGCTTCTAAGAAGCTTTGGGGGAATGAAACAATAATGTGTGCAAGAGTTTTGTACTGTAATGGTATAAAGATATATGCAGAAAGCACCCAATTTATACATAAATTAAGTTTTCAAAGTTTGTGTTGTATGGTACCAAAGTCAGTTTTCCACCATAAGTAAAGCTACCTTACTGCAAACAACACTAGACACAAATCACCTGTCTTGAACATAATTCTTCAGAAACTTTTTTTCTTCTCTTATTGAAAGACACCTGCAAACATATAAACTCCTTTTTTTAGTGTTCATGTTTTCTGACATGTTACTACAAATTTCTTGTGTCTTCAGTTATTTCCGAGTGGCTTAAAATAGCTCTATTTTTTTTGTGGGAGCCCCATATAAATGATCAGTTTCCATGTTTATATACAAGTTGTAACGGAAACTTACTGAAAATCCTCTTGCCATGTACCAACTATTTTGCAGTTGGCATTTTCAGAGGAAGTGAACATTGCAAAAATGAACTCACCTCATTAAAGACTTTGATTTTGTATTACAGAATTTACTGTCTAACAAGACAAGTAGAATTTTTTGGTTTCCCTTATGGAAAGACTGAGAAAAGAAGGTAGATTTGGTATAGATTGAGGAGAAATTGGATTTAGTTTCGTGTACTTGGTTTTGTACTCTATTTTCTGTGAATTCTTTTTGTTCTTTAAGTAGTCAGATGTGTTGAAGTGGATAACAACACACCATTTCCCCTTGGACCACTCACCATCTGGCCTCTTAACTTCTCCCATTCACGTCCTATGGCATGACATTTGGGGTGAAATAATTCCCTGATCTTGATGTGGTGATGGGCAATGTGGTTACTGGTTGCTTGTCTCAAAGTAATATCCCCTGTAGCTGGAAATGAAATGTACAGTCAGCTGAAGCCTGGAGTAAGCTAACGTCGAGGTACAGGGAGGACTCTGTACCATACAGACTTAAGGAGGCGACTTTAACTACTGGGTATGGGGAGACCAAACTAGGAGGGAACTTAATTCATTCCCAGTTCTGAGAAATGGAACAAACAACACATGAGCTGACTCTGCTTTTGAGCAGTGAGCTTTTTTGCTGCAGCCTCCTCTGTGAGTGTGTTTAGAGGACAGGCTGGTGTCCCCACTAAGTAGTGTCAGCACAGCACTCTGCAACGCTGCAAAGGGGAACAACTCAGTTGATCCAAGTTGCAGTGAGAAATAGTCCTGTGTGCATTTCTAAAAACATTTCAGTGGTGTAAGAAGATTAAACTTCAAATACTGGCTAATAAGGCAGACTGAAATAACGAAAAAATTTTTAGACACACTGAAAGCGGAATTTTGTCTATAAGCACTGCTAGGTGCACAGGTAGATGGACACTTCTGAGTAAGAGGCTGAAGTGATCTTCCCCTTTGGGGGTAATCTTTAATAATTGTTCAAGGGCTGGTGTGCAGGACATCTTTGGTTAGTCCCTTTTGTAAATTCAGAAAACATATTAAGTGGACTGAAGTAACTAAAATACGGAGGAAGGGAAAAGGTGAACTTAATGAACTTCAGATGGGTTGATTTATCTAAAGCTAGCAACTGTGCAGTAGTGTGAAACTGTGAAAAGATCGTGCTTAAACAAGTCAGACACCTGAAAAAGACTCACTGGCTTTTAGTGATACTGTTTGCATTTGGTGGAAGCCTAATACTAGATCTAAGCACCATTAATTAAAGTTCCTTTGTCCTGCAGAAGTTATTTCCCTTAAGCATCTGCTGTTGAAGTATAAACATGCAGATAATCTGATCTGTAATAAGGGTACGCAGCCTGTGTCCTTCAAGTTTTTGCATGGTGTACCTCAAGGTTTTGGGGTTTTTTCCTTCTGATTTAAATATAAGTCAGCAAGTGTCATGGCTGAGCTGTGCACTCTCACAAAGCAGTTATTGAAGGTGAAGATACTGTAGTTGACTACAGTAATTCAAAAAGTTTGGCTAATACTTTGTTCTCTTCAAAATTATTTGCAGAAGTGAAAAGTGTGTTTATATACACTTTTATATATATGTACATATATATGTGTGTCTTTATTCACACCATTCCTTAATTCTGTTAAAAATGCTAAAATGCATCTGATTTTTGTGAGCTATTTTGGTATGGTATCAGTTTTTTGCAGTTTTGCATAGTAATACCTTCCTAACCTTAGCCCCTGTCTTGTAGTATTTCTCTCCAAACTCTGACATCTTAAGCTCTCTTCTCAGAGAAGAGGTTTGTCCTTTCTCTTCACTAGATGTCACTTGATTCCCAGTCTTTCTTGTGCTCACTGCTCTTCTTAGATTCTGGCATCTAAATGAAAACTATTTATTGACTAATTGCTTTGTTAGCGCAGTAGCACATCAATGAGCTATAATATAATTTAAACATATTCATGAGAACAGTTTCATATCTGACGTGCTTCTGTGGATAATTGAAATGAAAAAAAAAGCCCTGCTGGTTTCAGGAAAGAGCTGAAGATTAAGGAGACAAGTTTGTTTTTAATGTTTTCAGTGTGAGGAAGATTAATATCCATCTTTGGAAGAGTGAAGGGAGAGCAAAAGGGGAAACTTGAACTACATAGTGTGTAAATTAAGTGCTGTATGCTTCAGTTGGGATCAGGATTCTCTCCAGTTAGCTGCCAAGTATGATATCAGCATGCCTATGAATATTTAAAGTGAAAACTGTTGTGTTCTCCCTCTGCTAATTCCTCTTTCATTTTGGTGAAGCGGATTGCTTCTCATTCTGTATAACAGAACCCTTGTCAAATTAATCTAAACATGACTCTAGCTCTGTGAGTACAGTTAAATTGGATGCACAGAATGCATTATATATTTAGTATTCTAAATTTTTCCTCCCCCATGAAATGTGAGTAACATTTCATGTCTCTATGACCTTTACACTAAGGGATCCTTACTCATGAAAGCTTCCTGTTGACGCTAACTGGATTAGCAAATCCACAGAACTGGGTTTATTATATTGTATAGCCTTCAGGTTTTACCTTAGTCTTAAAAGGTAGGTTCTTTCTCTTTAAAGAAATCTCTGCTTGGGATGCACAATGGACTGATTGGGCTCTGAAAAGTCTGTATTGGGTTCTCTATACTCTGGATGACTCTTGACCAGTTTCCAGTGGAACAGTTTCATGAGAATGTTGTATGAATCTCTTCTCTGTCCAGTACTGCTATTTTCATAGCTCTTTTGGGTAAATGTTCTGTTAGAACTTGTAAAGGTTTGGAGTACTAGTGAACATCATGTTCATAAGTACTGCAAAAAATACAATAATTTCACACTGATAAGTCGCACCTATTTCACTGAAGAATCAACCCAATCCCGGAAGTGCGGCTAATCACCAGGTGCGGCTTATTTATGGACAAATTCTGGAAAATTGCCAACCTGGAAGTGCAAGCTGGGTTCCCAATGGGGAGATGCTGCAGAGCTGCGGGCGGGGGGCAGGTGAGGAGCTGCCATGGAGCCACTGCCGGGTGGGCAGTGAGCTGGAGCCACTGGTGAGCAGGCGGGGAGCCGCGGCAGCCAGCGCCGGGGGCAGGAGTGCTGGGGCCTGCGGCACAGGGAGGGCGCCTGGGGCTGCATTTAAAGACTTCGCTGTTCTGTGAAAACTGTTTGCAAATTGAGCACCTGACAGCAAACCCCGGGATCTTGTGATTCTGTTACTAACTCGTTACTTTGTTGCACATGGATCTTTGCTATAAAAAAAAAAAGTGCGGCCTATCACCTGGTGCGGCTTATTTATGGACAAGTTTTGTGGTCTTCCTGGCTACCCGGAAGTGCAGCTTATAACCAGGTGCGGCTTATGAGTGTGAAATTACTGTATTTCATTAAGTAAAGAAACATTCTGGAAAAAAAAAAAAGGTATTCTGCAGCTATTCAAAGTTTCTAGGGATGTGATTGCCAAAGGAATTAATCTTACTTTAAAAAATTAAAATTCTTATTTCTCTTGATGTCTGAGTCAAAAAACATTGACTTTAATTGGAGGTTTTCTGTAGCCTTTGGGTCATATCTATTGACAAGATTGCAAGCCTATTCATGCACAATTTTATGCATAATCAGGTATTACATAGAGCATTTCCTGAGCAGCAGTGGGACGATGTTTATTTTGAATATTTAGTGTTAAGGTTTAAATGAACTGTTTCATGCAGTTTAGGTACTGTGTGTTCTTGTCTTCTAGAGACTTATATTTTTACTAAATCATTTCACTTGTTCAGTTGGGTAGTTTGACCCTTCTAGTTTCTTTCATTTGAAGTTCGTTATCTCAAATGTTTTTTATTTTAGTTTTGAACTGTAAAGGAAATTTTGATACAGATTTTTTTTAAGAGTGTCTTCAGAAATGTTTAATTTAGTGTCTTTACTAAACAAACAGAAAAAAAAAAAAAGCAGACTAGATTTCATCTTCTAGATAAAAGGAAATGGAGACTTAATTTTGCAAACACCTGAGTTTTTTAACTTTTGAAATTGTGAGGATTGCTGTTTTTTTCTCAGGGCTTCACAGATGTTTAACAGAAACAATCTTGGTGACTGTTTTCAGAAATAATGACTTTTTGAAGCATGTGCATTCTCAGCTTTGTGAAGGGCCTGCCACCGCAGGAGGAATTGTATTGGGACCTGCGCAAATGGTGAAAGAGTTACTGAGTGGAACTAGAGGGAAGATAGTGGACTTCCTTTTCTTCTTTTCCATTTCCTGTGCTCTTTGTCCTTTGTCAGAGATTGGGTATAGAAAAGGAGCTGGATTTGTATGTCAGTTCTAGGTAGTAGTACGAGAACCTGTTGACTCCTTGCTTTGTGGGAAGGTGTTACATCTGAGACATGATTCCAAGCTGCTATCACTGAACTGGATGTTCTTAGTGAGATGCTCTGCTGGGTAAGCAGCTGTCCTGGATGGAAGGTCCTTCTAACCCAGTGCCTGCTCTCCAACTGAGGGCAACATCAGACCTCTAGTAAAATTGTCTGGTCTTGGCTTCTGGCTCTCAATGCTGAAAGGGAGCTAAGGCCCAAGTCCAGGGTACTCTAAGAGTGAAGTTACATAGGCATTGAACAGTGGCATTTAATCCTTCTTATCTATATTTTGGAAATAATTTTGTTAACTTTTAAACAGCTGCTGCTTGTATAGGAATAAAATGTAATAACTTGCCTCTCGAACTTGATGAGAACTTTGTTTTAATGCCTAAAGAATTGCCAGTAACTTCAGGACAAAAAGAGCATAAATGCTTTGAAGTATAACCAGTTGCCAATCCTTATTTCCAGAAACATGAACAAAGTCCTCTTACTCCTTGTGGGCAGACTATAGACCCTGTATTTCACTGTCAACCAACCTTTGAAATCAAGATGAAGTCTACAGCTGTCATAGTGAATCACTGTATGCAATTTCCAGTATTGAACAAGGGGAAGATGTTCCTGGTCTTGTGAAGTGAAACTTAATATGAATGGGGCTTCATGATTTGACTGAAGCTGCACAGGAGAACGCAAAGGCACTGGGTTGCCAAATTTTACTAGCGTTTGCTGAGGGGGTGTTGTTAATGACACTGGGCAGCAGATGGTCTTAGAAGAGTTGTTAAGACACTGCGGATTGTACTGTAAATACGTGGGTGAATAGAACCAGGATGCTGACAGTTCACTCTCACAGCTCATCATGAGAAGGAGACTCCAGTGGAATTCAGTGCTGCCAGAACATGAATGTCTTGGGATTTGGCAGTCTGCTCTGTATCTGGGAAGAGTTCTGCAACACAGTAGTGGAATGGTAGTTGGGTCATGTGAAGTTCGAAACAGAGAACAGGATGTGCCTAGTCAGCCTCGCTTGACCACCACTGATCTTAGACCTGAAGCCCCTGATCCTGTGCAGTTCAGCTGCAAGATCAGTACAGGAGTTAAATTCAGTCTTCTGATTTTCATTGAATTGAAACAAGACAGCATTCATTTCTATTACAAATTAATCTGAATTGTTGAACCAGAAAATAAACTATTTCAGGAAAAAGTCCTCTCTTCCCTACCACAAGTCTTGTGTTGACTTCTGTTTTTTGTCTCACAAAATACCTCTGGGCAATCTGTCCAAACCAAAAGGTACAGTTGTGGATTGTGGCTTTTCATTTTGATTTAACAGGGTAAGACACAAAAGCACTTCATTTAAATAAATCCCTTGCTAAATTTTTAGTCTTTTTCTCATCTCAGCCTGCTTACCAATGCAGCTTTTAGTATATCTTGAAGAAAATAATGATATAAAGTATGCTAAGTATCATTCACAACATGAAATACAGTATGTGAGGATTAAACACATATATCAGGAGACAGTGATATATCTGTATTGGTCTTTTCATTGACTAAACTAAAACCTGTATTTTCTAGTGCTTCTGGTTCCTAGTCCTCATAAATGCAGTATCTGAGAAGATGAGAAAATATAGCTTCCCTGTCCATTGCATCTCATCAAAGTCAAATTATGAAGTCTAATTTCTGAAAGGAAAGTATTTTAATACTGGTAATTACTTTTCTGGTGAAATATTGAGGCTGGGAACAGCTGAATGATGCCAATTAAAATCCTCAGTTAACTTCTGCTAGGAGAGAATTTAAAATAACAGTAGTAGTGAAAACCCTTTAGTTTGTGAATGCACATAATTCTTGCTATCATTGAATGACAGGTAAGTACAGACCAGTTGGAAAATACCTCTAAGGGAGGTCTTCTAGATGTTCAGATTTGCATAAATGACTTTTATATAAAAGTCTGCTAGAAACCTCCTGCAATGAAAATGGCCCTCAACAGTAATATTTATGTAGTGTAATTAGAGTCTGTGTTAGGGATCCCATTATTGTTCACGGTGTAATTATACTTACAAACTGTAAATGTGACATACTGCAATGTTCTGCTTTGTAAACATTATTGACTCCATTTTAAGCCTGAGATTGCCGCATACCAACAAATTAAAAAAAACTGTGGGCTCATAAAACCTTCTAATTATTTAGATGAGCACTCTGTGGGTTCCTGATGAAAAGTTGAGACTGAACCAAGGTGAATATTGAGCACAGGTGCAAACTTCAGTGCAGGTGACTTGCCAACCTCCTCAACTGGCTGCTTAAATCTCACTAAGATTAGGGAGGGAAGAGATGCAAATCCGAATAGCTTTTTAACCTCATTAGCACAGTCATTCGTATTGCGTTTCTGCCTTACAGTTCATGTTTCTAGAAAATAACAACCAGCTATTGATCTGTTGGTAATCCACTGTAGCCATGTATGTGTATTGATCAGTTAGTTTATTGCTCATGGGAGGTGTCTGAAAATGGGCTTGGCTAAATATTTCTTTTGTGGCTGAATTTAATACTTTGTAAATTTTGTTGTATCTTAAATGACCAAGAATTTGGATGCTAAATTGTTTAAGCAGAAAGTGGAATGGGCTATTGCTAAAAATGAGGGATTATTTTATGTTTGCTGTTAAAGACCTCGAGTACAACTGCTGTCTTGGTGTAACTCTTTCTCTCTTTCTCTCTTTCTCTCTTTCTCTCTTTCTCTCTTTCTCTCTTTCTCTCTTTCTCTCTCTCTGCATATTTTACAGTTCTGGTAGTAATTTTTGAAGAGTACAAAGTAAGTGCTCTCAGCAATGAGAACAGGAGTCTTTTTGGATATAAACTTTTTTTTAATTGGAATAATGAGTTGCTTTCTGTGGTGCAGCCACTGAACAAACAGTGCTAACACCAGGTGCTGGGAAAGAATCTGTACTCTAGGTAGCTTGCTGTAATTGCAGTCTCTAACTGTGAAAACTTTCCCACAGCTGTGCCAGCAAACATCGCAGACCTGAGAAACATAGAAGTGCTCAACTTTTTCAACAACCAGATTGAGGAGCTGCCTACACAGATAAGCAGCCTTCAGAAGCTCAAACACCTGAACCTTGGGTGCGTATCTTAATGCACTTTACTGTAATAGAGGTGTTACCAAATGTCATTGCAACTGAACCGGTAACTTCTTATTTTTTGATAGTAAAATTTTTTATTGAAAGTTGTTTTGAGGATAACCTGGGAATTACTGCTTCAGAGTGTTCAGTTAATGTCTTGGATAAACAGAAACTTAAATGATCAAGCACTTACTCTGGTATACTGATAACCCTTTAAGGACAACAGCAATTATTCATCGAACATTGTAGTCAAACATAACAATTACTGACTTTTACTTCCCTAGCAACTGCCTCTTAATTCTGTGGTTACTGCATAAGTATCAAACTGTTTCCTGTTCTGATTTCAAACAACATCCATGTTAATTTAGGACTTTATTTCCAAAATTTTTAATTCAGGTTTATAGGCATTTCAGTTTACATTGAACCTGTAAAAGAAGCAGCATGTATTAGATATGGAGTGCTTTTAGTTCAAAGAGCTAGTATTGACTGAATTTGTGCCAAGGGTGTTTCTGTTAAGTGTTCAGATTCTATATTCCAGTTGAGCTGGTGATACTGTATAATAACTTCAGTTGCAGAAGGCTTTCTTGAAAATAAATATGAAGCATAAGACCTTCTTAAAATTAAACAGGCATATTAAAGTGTAACTATTTAGGAAAGCACTGGTAGGTGTAAGCTTTAGCATTATAGGCTTCTCATAGAGAGAATGTTTGTATTTTATGAACTCCAACTTCTGAACATCTTAAACTGAGCATTCTTTACTCTTAAAAATACCAGATGATTTTTTTCTAGGCTCTGTGTATTCTGCTTTAGATACTTCTGTGAAGTGCTGGTAGTTGAATTGCATCTTGAACTGTTGGAATGCCAATAAATGTTTTAATGATGATCTGTCTTCTCTGGTGGTTTTTTTGGTCACAGTAGATCTATAGCTTTCCTTAATATGTTTCAACCTCTGAATCATTTTTCAGAGCAAATATTAATCAGGATTCTTTGCATTTTGAGGGTTAGAGCTATGCTGTTGGAATCGCATATAGAGGTGTTGCAGTATATGAAGGAAGAAGTTGGGCACTTACCATGGATTAATTGTTAATATAGTTCAAATACTTGTCTGCATTAATGAAAAAAATGTCCTGCAAAAGACCACTTGTTATTTGGAACAACAGACATTTGGATCTGGAACCACATTTGCTGCCCTCATGTATCAAGTGGCCTAAAATCTTAGAGATTAAATGCTCTTCCTTCTTAATCCCCTCCATACACATGGTCTTCCAGGCACAGGATTTACCACCCAGTGTTAGCTTTGCAAAATGCATTCTGCTTTGGACATCCTTGGAGTCAGAGGAACTTTTTGCTCTAGTAGGTTTTTCAGGAGACAGCCCAGAAACCCTCTTGTCATCTTCAGTGCGTGTGTTAGAGGGCTTCAGAAGAGGCCCCTAGGGTAGAGAGGAACCTTGAATAAGAGCAGAGGTTATTTCTGGGAGGGTTTTGGCATGGAAGGGTCAAATGGGATGGAAAGATGGAAGGTGTACTGCTGCAGAGAAAGCTTAAAGTGTAGCATTTGGAAAGTAGGTGAGGCAAGCTCAGTGTTTGAACTTCTGCAGGGATGAATAGTGCTGGGCAGGAACTTTGAGCTGGTTCTCCATCCCTGCCAAAAAATAGATACCATTCTGCTTCATGTCAGTAGGGAGAACGTTCTTTCCCTCCCTCTTCCTTGCTTGCAAAAGAGAAGGCCATTAGGGCAACTTGGTAAAAAAACCCTCTTCACTAGCAGAAAACCAGCTGCTTTCTTTGGTCCTGTTTTATATAAAGACCAGTTTTTAAAACAGGGACAATTCTGCAGTAACAATAATGATGCATGCCTTTCTGTGTTTTAATTGCTAATACTGCATCAGCAATATGATTTGTATGCCCATGAGGTGACTTCTTACTGTAGATGAAGAGGAAGAAGGATTTCATCTAGATTTAACTACAGAGAGCTGATCTCTACAGGTTCTTGTTTTGTTGGGGCTGGCTTGTGCAAAAGGGGTGAGGTTATTTTTCGAGTTTGAAAGAAATAGTATATGTGCGTCTCCTGTCTTTGCTCAAATGGTTATATGGTCTTTCTTATTTTTGGTTGCACAACTTTGTCAGTACTTTGACTAGACATTTTGTAGTTTTAAGTGTCAGATATTCATGCATTCACGTAACATCTCCTCTTCAGTTGTGACTGCTGTTTATCACTTTTGCATCAAAAGAGAATCAAATTCAGAGTATGCTTAGAGACAACATCTGAAAGGTCATGTTTGTTTCCAGTCTTCTCATAAGAATAAAATCCTGTTCTTGACAGTAGCTACCTGTACAGGCTTTTTCTGAAGATGCCTCTCTTCTCTGTTCTGCTTTCAAACCTGGCTGACACCTGAAGCAAGATGCATACACACCAGGTATATATTTACTGTACATGCAGTAGGGACTGTATGAATAAGAAGCTGGTAGGTAGTTTTTTTTCTGTTCATGTGATAAAGAACAGTGAAGTTCTGTGAAGATACGTCCAGCCACATGCCTCCCTTCATTGTTGCAGCAGCTCAAGTAATTATCTGGATTACCCCATTCAAGCTCTTTGAGGTCAGAGAGAAGTTACCATTTTCTCTGCCTTGTCTACTCCAGGTTATCAGGGAAGTCTTTTCCTTCTGTTAAATGTGCTCATGTTGTTCTGGCTGTTGCCAGTGTGAACTGCTGTCCTAAACCCTCTTAAGACTGGCTGATGGAGCTATACTTAGATTAGTCTCAGGGCTGACATTTTATTTACTTCATGCTCCATGTGCATCAATGTTTTGTAGTGATACAGATTTGCTGTTCTTAAGAGGTTTGAGCAGCAGTTATCAATGAACATAAATACTGTACACTTGAGGTATTCCCCTTTGTATTTGGTATCATGGTGAATAGCTATATGGCAGAATGAAAGATGGTCAAGATGATGTGAAGAAGGGTAATTTGTAGTTTAGCTAGAAGTGATCTACCAAGGACCAGCTTTCTCCATGGAACACTGTTAGAGCTGAGCATGGCGTGGTGACACCTCTCTCCCTTGTGCTTTATGTTTCAGGTGTGGTTGCTGATTGACGTAACAGACAGAATTCCTTGGTAGTGCATAAGTTTTGAGTATATTTATAGGAATGAGAGGTCTGCATTGCAAAAGACTTGCTCAGTATCTTGGAGCATCAAACCCTTTTCAAAACAAGAGGAAATCTTGGCATAGATTACATTTTTTAAGGAAAAAAAAGAAAAAAACAAACAAAACCCTTGTGACCTGTATTATTCCTGTTAGGTGGAGTGAATACTGATGTCATATTCTTTTTTTCTCTTTATTTACAGCATGAACAGGTTAAATACCTTGCCAAGGGGATTTGGCTCTTTACCAGCCCTAGAAGTTCTTGACTTGACTTACAACAACTTAAATGAAAATTCCCTACCAGGAAACTTCTTCTATCTGAGTAAGAAACTTTTCTAAAAACTCTGCTCTCTGCAGTTAAAATTTATTTGATGCAGACCAAAATGCAACAGATTTTTTCCCAATATTTATGTTTTTCTTTAAATATATCTTGAATATTTCTACATAGCGCAGCAATATTTATCACTGATATACTGTCATCTGACACCTTTGGACACGAGAAGACTTGCTTAGTAATGGTACATTAGTTTTCTTCTGAGTAATACTTCCTTGGGTCCCAAACTCAGTTAAAACATCGTGGAGGGTTGCAAGCCTCAGGAAAATAAACCGTTTTGCAACACAACTGTTGTGTGTTGAGTCTGAAAGCAAATGTATTCTCGATGGCTCATTACTAAAATAGTTTTAACAGCATGTGGGTGTTGAGGTGTCCAGTACACTAGAACATATGCTGAGGTTACAAAGCTTGGCAGAGGAATGGTAGTGCTAAGCTGACCTTTGCATATGTTAAAAATATATACCCAGAGAGTTGACAGAAAGGTATTGTAATGCATATGTGCATTATGGTTGCCTAAGCAACTTGAATTCTGGCACTTTCTGGATTTCAGTGATTCTGCTTTTCCGTGTGCTATCCTGAAGTGGCTTCAGGATCAGTGCATTGAGCGTCAAAGTGACAGGCGAGGGGAGACATGCTGCTCCCTGATGGATGTTGTGATTGTAACCTGGCACAGGGAAATCTTTATGTGAGCGTTATTAAAAATGGTCACATTTAGTGAAGTGAGAAAAGGAGGAGTGAACTACGTAAGACAAATGGGATCTCCTCTAGTGGGAAGGAGAGGTTTTGCTGATCTGACCACCTTCTCTCCTGCTGCACCTGACAGTTCTTTGTGACTCTCCATTTTAATTCCTTTTTCCAACTGTCATGTATGCTTGTTCAATAATAGCAAGCTGCCTAGTTGTGCTGGGTCATCTTTTTGGATGAATTTCATTGAGACTTCACATGGAAATTACAAATTAGAGTGTTTGAGCCTTCTGTATTTCATTTCAGATCTCTTTCCCAGTGTTTCTGTAGAGGTTAAGATAGTTGTATATTGGTCAGAAAAACTCAGGTTTTTTTTTTTTATGTGTTTGTTTAGGTTGCAAATTGATGCAATAAATAAGAATCAGGGGTAATAAAGAGTAATGACTGTATTCTCATATCTGAGCATTCAGGCTATTTGCCAGAATCTGCCAGAGTCTACTGTTGCAGAAATTGTTAATTGTGCTAGTCCTTTTGAATATAGATGTTTTCCTGAACTCACCAACAATATAATAAGCCAGTAAATCTAGGTTTGACCTGCTTGTTATTATTGTGAGCCCTGGGTATGTCAAAGGCTTTTCACCAAGTCAGGGTTATTAATCAAACCTGACTCCTTTTTATTGATTAGACCTCAAATGGTTGGGTTATATGCCACCCTGTTTATATATTGCTGTTTAATTTGCAGCCACCCTTCGTGCACTCTATCTAAGTGACAACGATTTTGAAATCCTGCCGCCAGATATTGGGAAGCTCACAAAGTTGCAGATAGTAAGTAATTTATCTAAATTCTTGGAAAATCAATTCACTTTTGCAACACTTGAGGAATAGAATTCAGTCAATTTGAGGAGTAGTAGGGTAGGTTTGCAGGAATAGACCACTACACCTGGAACTATTTCTTGTTTACCAGAAGACACTTGTAAATAAATTGGAAGAATTGAGCATTCAGGAGAAAGCTGGGGGCAGAGGGATTAGCCTTCTCTTTTGGGCTGCTTTATGGTAACTGAAAATCATTCTGACTGAATTTATATTTGCTCTTAGCTGAGTCTCAGAGACAATGACCTGATATCACTGCCTAAAGAAATTGGTGAGCTCACCCAGCTTAAGGAACTGCATATCCAGGGGAATCGTCTTACTGTGCTGCCCCCAGAACTGGGTAAGGTTATGGATGATCATTTATTTATTTAACTAATAATGTTGATGATGAGCTGTATTTCCTCTGAAATGATTATGCTTAAGTCAGAAAAGTGAGAAAACCTCACTTTTTCACTCCTGGATATGCAGGAGGAGCCAGAAGATGATGTTTTTCGTTTTATTATTTTATTACATGTTGCATTTTTCTTGTGTATTAATACACCTGATTGCCAATATTTTGCACTACATTTGCATACAAAGCAAATACATTACTTTATATAATGTATCATAAATACCGAGTCGGCAAACCCATTCTTACCTCTCACTGAGTTTTGAGAACACTATTTAGATTAGCCAAAATTATATTAAGCATAAATGTGACAAAATGTCTTATGTGCTTGTATAAAGTGGAAGTTTGATCAACTAGAGTGAAATATAGCTAAATGAGAGGATTGTTTTGTTTTTCAATTTGATAGCCTATGTTTCTTAGGGACCTGGTAACTCTTTAACTTAAAGCAATGGAGCTGGTTGATGTAATTTGAAATTGTGGTACTGTACGTTTGAATTATAGGTGGCTTCTTTCAACCTATGAAGTAAGAGTTCTTCTTTGAAACTTAAGTATTGGCTTTGCTGAATTTGCATTGCAGTACTCCATTTTATGTGAGGGGCATGAGTCCTGTTTGCCCCAAGCCAGGAATTGGTTTCTGATCTTAAATTTTTAAAAAATATTTTCATTGAGAATAATGTTGTCGTGTCAATTACCTGTTTTTGAAAGATCTGTTAGACAGGGTCTGTTCCTTGTTTCTTGTTATTGTGGACCTTTACATGGGGAAGCTTCTTTGTACTGTTACCTTCTGTGTAATAGTTCCCAAAACTCAGAAGGATAGGGACAGAAGTTAGCATGATAAAGTAAAACTACTTGTTTTCATAAGAACTTGCTTTGACCCATCGACCCTGTGTACTTTAATGTGACACTCTGCAATGAATACTTTTTGTTTTATAGAGCAGCATGCTTCTCTTCTGTGAATTGGGAAAGGTATTTGCTTTGACTCTTATTTGTTTGCCCACTATGGGATTTTTTACTTTTCCCCACACCACTAGAGGGTGAAAATTGCTCTGTTTCCTTCAATTTCAGATGTTTATGTCTTAATATGGGTATGCTTTCTTTAGGTTTTGGTCAAAGTCATATTTATTTATCAATTCTCGCAATGGCAACAACATTTCAGAAGCATATACTTTTCTGTAGCTTCCTAAATTATAGCTTTTGTGTTTTTTTCAGAGGGTGGAAGATGAATGGTGCACTGAGTCTAACCACCTTCTTTGGCTAATTAAATATTCTAAACGTGCTGCTACCTTACAAGCCTAGCAACAAATCCCCATTAAATGGTTTTACTATCAAAATCCATCTCAAATGGAGATGTTTGAAACAAAATTCTCAACAATTATTTTGTATTGACCTGCAAAATTCAGGATGTCCAAGGGAAATTTTTTCCTCTAAGTATTTTAGAACAGTATCACAATCTGGTAAAAAAAGGACTTGTAACTTTGCCCCAGTTGATAAAGGTGAAGTCCACTGACACAGCTATGTCCTTGTTACCTCTGTTCTTTATTACTGAAAAGGTATTTTGTAAATTCTACTTTTCATGTATTAATTGATTGATGTTTCATTTTATGGTCTTACTCAAGATCCTAATTTGTGATCAGTTGCCATAATTTCTGTTGTGATCTAAGACATAATGGATAATTCTAGAACCATCTCAAATTTTTAAAATAGATTTTGGTATATATTTCAAGAGATCATTACACTGAAGTTTGTAATTGGTGCAACTTGCAGGCATATTTACTGTGAAAAACAATGTTGTGCTTGTTTATTAAGCATCTAGGCACATGTGTAGGGAATGGAACACCAGAGGGAAGAGTGAATCTCTGCAGCTCTGTTTTCCCTTCTGTAAACCTGGGCAGTTTAGAGAAGCACTCCTTTGCAGACGATTTTAAAGCCTGCCAGTGAAAGGTGGCATGAGAGGGTTACAACCTACTGCATGGACTACTAATGCCATAGTCACCATCTGAGGGAAAATGAACTTTGTCTGCTGTCCGATTCTCCCTCCTAAATTTTTAAAATTGAATTATAATATACTCAGAACTATCCAAATACTTTGTGGTGTGAGTGTCAGATAAATAGCTTTTCAGTGAGCTGATCTTGTTTGCATTAATTGGAGCTGCTGCTGTTCCATTAAAAGTAAACAATCTTTTCTCTCTCATTATCACTTTCATAATTAAAGGTGCTAAAGGCTTTTGACTGGCTTAGTTCAGGCTCTGGTGGACAGCAGTGAGTCACTGGATGTTCATTTACCATGGAGATGGGCACAACTGAATGATGAGAAGGATGTATGTGTTACATTAAGCTGTTTTTTAAAGGTAATGTAAGTAAGTGCAGAAGAAGGAATGAAGAATAGGGTGTGAAAAAGGCCACAGACAGGCCTTGGGGTCACAGCTTTGGAATGGAGATACCAATAAATAACCCCCTATATTCAGCCTGTAATGTCACCCAATGTGATTGAGCATGGGACCAGTACACGACTGGGGGAGATCTCTATTATCCTCCACTGTGTTTAGCACAGAGTACCTACTGCTAATTTAAGAAAAATATTCCTGCCCAGGAAGAAGTGAGAGGACTGAAAGAGTGATACCTGGGTGAGATGCTTTTCTGTAAATACAGTGCATGTGAGTGATGAACACAGGAAATGGTGGGTGGAATCTGCAGCTTGTTTTTATCATTTGTCTCTGAAAACCCCATTCATGAGAAATGGTGGTGGGCAGTCATATATAAACTTTAAAGAGGCGCTGGCATTTTTTTCCCTAGCATTCAAAAGGTTATGTGCTGCATTGCGAGACAAATAAATCATGATTCACTGCAACAACAGAGTTGCAGTCAGTTATATAAATTGCCAAGGAGGCACTAAATCTGTCACTTCGTGTGTTCTGACCATTTAACAATGAGAACGGTTTGGAAACAAAGTAGACTAGAAACAAGAACCATATAAAATGGTAGACACAATTAGTCACATCAGTGACGGTGTTTTGAGTTCACTGTTTGTTCATCTGGGTGGACCCCTGTGACACATGAAAGATTTTCTCAGGAGAATCAGGAATGTAAGAGTATGGTGCAGAGTACTCACAAGGATTAGCTAAATAACCGCCCAGCAAATGTAACTGGCTTAACTGTGTGTTTGTATTTTTGATGTGAAAAGAAATTGTATGATTTTTAAAGCCCAGATTCTAATGTTGCCTGTGTGCACTAATATGTGTGCCCACATGTAGTTTGGTCTTGTTTATCCATGTGGAAGAACAGTGATTTCTATGAATACATTCCCATCCTCCTTTTTCAAAACTGAATTTTGCATCAACAGCTTATAAATTGCTGTTCAATACTGTTCTAGCTTATCAAATAATTTCCTCAGGTAAAGAGAGACATTATCAAAATTAGAAAGTTAATCCATAGGGGAAAAGAGGAAAATTGAAGCCTTGTAAAGAAAAAAAAAATCTTGATGGGGTAAGTAGCCATGTTCCTTTTTAAGAAGCATGAAACATTTTGTAATTTTAATTTGTGTAGGAGAATAACCAAGTAATTATTTCATAAATTTTTCGTTTTGAACAGCTAAATTACCTTCTGTGGATAAAGGATTGGCTTTAAATACAGAGTTGAAGGAATTGTGCCAAAAGCCTCAGTATTTCCATCACAGGAAGGCCTTTTAAAATTTAGGCTTTTGAAATGACTCTAGAATTTGTGAATTAATATTATATTACACCAAGTAGTAGGTGCAGTTGTTTGTTCAAGTAAATATTAATCACAATAGCCGTTTACTCAGGTAATTATAACGGGCATAGGCAAACATGAGAATCACTTACTGTACAAAAGGTATTTCTTTTCCAAATGTTGGAAACTTTCCACTAGTTGATGTAAATGCCAAACTTTTTTTATTTTTGTATAAACTGTCACTGCACCCTGCCTGTGCCACAGCACAGCACTGCTCACCCCTGTAATACAGGTCATTCATTCATTGGTGCTTGTTGGAAACCTGAATTCTGGGGCTCTTTGGACAATAATAAAAAACATGTATATAACAAGATAGGTTATGAAGAGATTATTTATATAAAAAACCTTCTCTGAAAATCTGTGCATATTCTAATTGTGTTTCTGATTTAAGGTTTCAGTTTAAAAAAAGAAAAAAAAAAGCCAAAACCACTCCATCCTACACCCCATCACTAGTTATGAAGTTAGAAACCAAGCTGAATGTAAAGTACTTGATGGACGCTGCTGTAATTCTTGCCAGGCTTTCCAATATTCAGATTTGATCTTGCATTGGTTTTTAAAATATGCAAGTTTTACAGTCACTTCTCAGATGACTACAATGTGTGTGTGGGTTCTCCTCATGTTGACTGTACTCTGATCATAAGTACCATCAACATAATAATGATGTTTCTGTCAGCAGATACTTCATCTGTTGTGTCAGAGCTGTAGTAGGTAAGAGTGCTGTAATTAGAGCCAATCTGAACAAATGTTGGATTTGTTGTTATATTTGGTTCATTTTATGCATTTCATAGTACTTAAAAGTGGTTTCGCTCTTCTGAGTACTTGGCAACCTGTGTTTGAATGGAAGTTTCAAAGGTGCAGGGCAAAAGCAATACAGTGAGTCTTTTTTGAAGTAATTTTTTAAAATTAACTAGATTTTGGTCTGATAGGGACCCTTCAAATAGAGAATGCTCTGTTGAATTCCCATGTAATTGAGAATCTCAGGGGAGTTTCTGATGCTGGAAAAAATGTGCAATATATTTCAAAATAAATTGGGATGCTGATCCTCTAAGCCTGTAATACTTCCTGTGCCATTAAAGTGTCTTTGATGTTAAACTACTTTGACATCACGTTAATTTCCTTTGTTCCAAAAGCCATCTGCTGCGGAGTGTGTTTCTTGGGTTTCTGCACTGGGAACACTTAGCAGTGACTGTTGGTCTGCCCCTTGGGATCCCAGTCAGCACTGGACATTTGTTACACAGAGAAGTGAAGGAAATGGTATTTCCAGCACAACGTGTCACCTTTCAAAGAAAGAAATCAGTGAAACTTTGCAGTATTTGTAGGTCTTCTAGTAAATGGTCTTGCTCTTAAATGAGGAATGTGAGAGAAATTGATTTAATCAAGTTGTAAGTAATAAATAATTTTAGAATATATTTTTGAAAATATGTTTTGAAAGTACATTTTGAAGTAATTTCTTGGATTTTTATAAAAGTGCTCTTTCTTCTGCCTTTTCTCTTAGCTACCAGGACAATGGCACCAGCTAGGCAGTTTGCCCTGGTACCTGAGAGCTGTGTGTGGTGGACTTCAGGTGTTGAAACAGCCTGATTTGTCATGTGGCAGTACAAGCCATTAGCAGAGTTTGTTAGGTGAGGAATACCGTGTGTGCTGCATTGAATAAGTTCCTGTTTTATGGCTTTCATATGTGAATATTATTATTTACTCTTTCTACTGGTTGTCCTGTTAAGGTCTGGTTTGTTGTGTATTGCGATGGTAGAAGTTTCCAGGGCTCTCCCCTTGTTCCTAGAGAGCTAACCTCTTCTCCTGCCACCTAAATATGGAAATGTGAGTTTTCCCAGCCAGGTTAGGGCTTTAATCTGTCTGTATTTAATACCTGAAGTGTGGTTTAAAGTGGTAGTTCAACATTTCATCCATCCTCTTCTCTTTCCCAGGCTTCATCTTCAGTCCTGACACATTCTGAAGTCTCAGACTTTGCATTATACTTTGGTATAAAGATTCTGGCTGACCTTTCCTTTGATGCTGGAATTTTGTATAAACATCTCGGGGCTACGTTCACTTTGTTTTAAACTCTCTCCTATGAAACGTGCTGGAGGGTAAAATTTTCTTCCCATGCAATTGTAATAGCTGTCACTGAGGTGATAGCAGTTTGTCCAGTAACACTTCACATTTAAATCAAGGGTAAAGAATTCAATATTTGGTTGGTCTGTTTTTACTTGATTTATTTCAGCTATGTTCCTCTTTACTAAGAGTTGAAGAAAATGGAGTAGCTACTGTGGGATCACAGTATCATCAGACTATTTAAACTATCAAAGTAAAGTGTGAGAGAACACTTGACTGCTGATCCTCACTCACTCCATAAGAGCCTGGAAGTAAAGAGTGTATTTTGACAGTGATGAACCATTAGGACAAGACACAACTGGCAGGAGTCTCTGTCTCCTGATGTTTTTTAAACCATATGTTTTTCTGTTTGAAATGTGTTTGTAAGTTCTTCAGTTTTTGAACTGACACAGATCTGCTGTTGTACATATTCAGGTCAGTGCTGAAGCTGGGGTCTCATCTCTGAACTCATTGTTGGAAATCATCATGTACGTCTTTCACAGGCTTTCACATCTCTGTGGTTAGGAAAGAGGACAGGAAAAGACTTTCAGCTTGCTTCTGTGTTATGGATGCTCTGGATTATCTCATTTATTTGCATGTACTGAATCTGATTTCTTGTTATATGAGATTTTAACCTTTTCCCATATTATGTAGAACCCCCAAAAATGCTGTTTCAGGGTTCTCTGAAGTGCTGGTGACTTGAAGTGGTACTGTTAGACCTTTTTCAGTATAAGGATGTAGGGGTGAGAGGGCAGAAGTGTTGCTGGGATTGATCTTTTGGAGAGATTTCAGCCTAGGTTTAGATTTGCTAAACTTAATTGTTCTCTGTTAGTGCAGAGGAACTCATCAGTAAGCAAATTTGTATTTTTGACATATGCTATGAAGATGTAGATTTGTTTATCAAACTGAATATTTCCATGAATATTTCTGCTGGTTCCAAAGAGATTGAGTCACACTGCACTTAGGTACAAGAAGACTTTGCTTTTTGTTGTCTCACTGCTCCTTTATAAATGCTGTTTAAATCTACTGTCTTCTGTTATTAATCCTTCAAAAGTGCTGTGTCTTCAAAGCAGAGATGATCTTACTTGTTTATAAGAATGGTATGAGTTTCTGGTGCACAGCCTTACATGTGCTTAAGATTAGGGTAAAAATAATAGGCTTTTGATAATACTTTGTGGCATAGAAATGAGTATATATTTTCAGTTTTTTACATAGATATTAAGACATTCACAATTAATTGCTTTGGTATCATTTTTATGACATAATAGTCATTGTATTTCTTCCACCCCCACACTTAAGACAATCTCTCTCTTTATTGAGACAAAGCAAATGCCAAAAAAGTAATAAAAATTATAAGCCCTGTAGCATTAAGCAAATCTAAAACAAGCCAGGACAGACATATTTTTACATACAAACTAAATATAAATTTAGTGCAGTGGAATCATCCCTTACTTAGCATTTAATAAAACAGGATCCAATATCTAAATAAATTACTAAAACTAATTTTGTTCCTCCTGTCATCCGCATGACAGAGAATAAGACCTTTGTGTTGTAAAGGGGAAGAATGTTTGAATTGCAGTCTTAAGAGGAATCACTGAAAGGGATGTGTTACAGCTTGAGGACAGTCCTTGAGGTCAGTGAAGCAGACTGTAGGCTGGGAGGTGAGTCAGAGTATCAACAGGACACAGATGTGAAACTCAACAGTATACAGGCTAAAAATTATATCCATTGATTTTAATGAAGCTCCTCTGGGGATGAATTTAAACCATTACAAAGAAACGTTGATCTGGCATTTTACAGCTAGGATCATGTTTCTTGTGCTGAATGCCAGCGTTCAGTTCTCAAATGTCAGAGTTGTTTAATTACTTAATTTCACCTTTTAATTTTTGAAAGTATTTAAAGTGTTGCCAGGGGGCATTCAAGTGAAAAGGATAATCCAGGTTTGTGTTAATTCTGTTTCTTTTTGTATGTGTTGAAGTAATGCCTGTGTACACTACTCATACCTTAATGATCTCCAATATATATCCATTGGGTAAATATTGCACACTTTGTATATCATACATCACAAGAGGATGAGGGATTTGTAACTGTAAATGTAAGGGAAGCTTGCAGGTGAGGTCTAATGGACAGGAGTAGCCTGGGAGGTCTGAAGGCACCCTTGGCCAAAGTGATGGGTAGTAGTATTGCTGGCTCTGACACTCGTCTGCAAACACAACTGTGGGAGGAAGCATTTTATTTTCTATTATGAGCTCTTTTCTGACCTTTGGAGGCATTTGAGCAAACATGAATGTTCACACAAACCACTTCTATTTCAATAGCACTGCAGGAAAATAACAAGAAACTTTAATGATCATGTTTTAGCTCAAGTGCAGGATAGATCCATTGAGACAGGAAACTGTAGCTGCCTTCTTATCCTTTAAATGTCTCAGGATGAGGTGTGCCCATTGTCAAATGAGGTGGCCCTTCTGCCCACCCATGGCTGTAGACACTCTGAGTTCAGGAATGGTGCCTTTAGTTAATGGATGACCTAAGTTAGGACACACTACAATTAAAAATATGCAAACTTTGATTTTGCACTTGAATTTTCAATATTTTTGGTGTAGATCTATTTACTGTAGCTCACAGGTGGCAGCTAACTAGAGATTTGGGCACTAGACAGTTTCCAGGTCAGCACAGCTTAGTACTTGAGCATTAGGAGCAATTTGCTTTTGAGGTGAGGTAAACAAAGAAGTTAAATCACAGGGATCCAATCAAACTTAAGGGTTCAAGATCACCTTTAGATACAATGAGTGCTGAGACAGAAATAAAAATACCAGGATCAGGCATTTCTGAGACCACACAGATGGCTTCTAAGGAAGGCTTTTGATCATTCTGTGCAGGTTGTCCACAGCAGTCAGCTGTTAGATCTCTGCTCTTCCCTTTTCCAGATTCTGTGTCTTTTCAGTGTCCACTCACTCGTAGCAGCAGTGTCCACTTTGCAGTCTTCCTACTTGGAAATCTATATTCACTCAAGACAGAATAAAAAACAGTACTCGTTGGACTTAAGAAGGTTCTTCGAGCATATTAAACCTGGGTTCTGGGATGTATAGTTTTGATCATTTATTAGAAGAATTTCAGAGCACTCAGAAATCATTTGCATAACATTTCTGTGCCCTAGAAAAGAGAATGTGCTGACTAGCCTTGAAGATGGCCTGTTCCTCCTTGCTTACCAGAGGTATATGTCTGTGATGCCTTTCGATCGAGCTGATCTCTTTCAGTATCATGAAATAGCAAGAACTTTAAGTCCATAATAAAGAAATACAATTTTAGTGAAATGATTACGCCAAATTACAGAAATGATAAGTATTTTTTGATAGGTAGATGTGCATGGAAAGAACAAAACATCAATGACCAATGCAGTCTCCTATCCTAATATATTTTGTGATTGAATTTTCAGTTCTGGAGTGTTACTAGAGGTAATTCTGTATTTTGCTTACTAAAAGTATCTGAGGAATTTGATGTGATCTGTGTAGCAAAACAGTATATAAATTTCTGAAAGCCCTGGAGACAGTGTTCTGCTGATGCTGCTGTTAGATGCTTGTAGACACATCTGCCGTGGCTTTTTCCCTGGCTCTAGTGCAGTAGGGGTGGAATAACAGTGTTTTCTAACATGGTGCTGCCATTAAATAAATACATAGGCAAGGAGACTTTTGGGGTTGGGGGACAGGGACACGTGTGCAGTGTCCAGTTGCTCAGCACTCCTGGGGTGAGCTGGTGCTAGAGACTGCTTCAGGAAAGTGTGATCATCTCTTCCAGACTGCTAGATTTGTCCTGTGCACTGCCGTAGAAGGGTCCTGTGCATTTGACTGCCCCAGCACATATTAGTGCTGAGATGTTACTGAGACTTTGGCCTTGTGCTGGATTTGCTGGACTCCTGGATGTATGCCCTTAATTCATGGATTTTTTAGCTGTAAGCACAGAAAGGACATAAGGATACGGCCCCAAGCACTGCGCAGTGATGCAGGAGAGACTTCTGTCTCGTTTTTAATTATATGGCTTCTTTGTGCTGAAATGGCTTGCCTTGAGTTAGGAGGATTGGACTCCATTTATTACTTAGTTCTGCTGAGGTGGGACACTCTCCCTGTAATTTCTTATCCTGCTTAATTTTTTGCCTATCTCTGTCCTTCATTTCCAGGTGGAAATTTTGGTATCCAACAGGGAGGTTTCTAAAGCATTGGTTGCCCTGTCCTTCCTGTCTTCTGTAGGGCAGCCCTCCTTCCCTCACCTGCAAAGAACCTGGTGCATGCCACGAGGACAGACAAGTTGTCCCTTTTCTCACTACCACATTTGATTAAATTCTTCACTTATAATCCCTAGGCTCTCACTCCAGCTCTAGGTGGTCGGTGGGAAGGGCTGCCAGGCCAGCTGCTGCTGGCAAGGCTCCCAGAAGGACGTCCTGGGCAGGGAGGGGTGAATTTTGGTGTGAATGATGAATTTTTTGTGCGCCTCAGTTTCCTCTGTAAATAGATTAATTAGGGTCTCTGCTTATCTCTGAAGGTGAAAAGAAGTACAGTACTTTCACACTTATAAACTGCATGTATTTCACTGAATAATCCAGTCTATCCCGGAAGTGCGGCTAATCACCAGGTGCGGCTTATTTATGGATAAATTCCGACAAAATGCCAACCCAGAAGTGCGAGCCGGCTGGGTGGGAAGCTGCCATGGAGCCGCAGCCGGGCGGGTGGGGAGCGGGCGGGGAGCTGCTGTGGAGTCACTGCCAGGTGGGCGGCAAGCCGGAGCCACTGGCGAGCGGACAGCGAGCTGCCAGCGGCTTCATTCATGTGATGAGGAGGGCAGCCGCTGCCGAGCAGGCAGTGAGCCATGGCAGGCAGTGCCAGGGGCAGGAGTGCCGTGGCCCGCAGCACAGGAAGGGCGCCTGGGGCTGCATTTAAAGGCTTCGCCGGTCTGTGAAAACTGTTTGCAAATTGAGCACCTGACAGCAAACCCCGTGATCGCGCGATTCTGTTACTAACTCGTTACTTTGTTGCACATGGATCCTCGCTTTTTTTTTTTTTAAAGTGCGGCTTATCACCCGGTGCAGCTTATTTATGGGCAAAATCTGTAGTCTTCCCAGCTAACTGGAATTGCGGCTTATAACCAGGTGCAGCTTATGAGTATGAAATTACTGTACTTGTACCTGCCTTCAGTGTGTTTTGGGAAAGAAGATAGAGAAAAAAAAGCTGTAACACTGTCATGGGGACCTACAGGTTATTCTGCTTGAGCAGAATATTCTTGGTTTTGCTGTAAGATTCCATTGGCTCTGGTAGAGTAGTAATTACTACAATTAATTACGTTTAAATGGACCATGTGGTATTCGTAATGGAAGTGAGTACGCTGTGCTGTAGGAATGGACACATGCAGCAGGCTTCCCTGGATGGTAAATTTCTGACACAGCTTGGGACAAGAGGATTCAGCTGAGACTCCAAATACTGATATTTTGGGTACAGTAATGTCGCACTGATAAGCTGCACCTATTTCACTGAAGAAACGAGCCGATCCTGAAAGCGCATTAATCACCAAGTGTGGCTTATTTATGGACAAATTCTGGCAAAGTGCCAACCCCAAAGTGAGAGCCAGCCGGGCAGGGAGCTGCTGCGGAGCTGTGGCCGGGCGGGCAAGGGGCGGGTGGGGAGTTGCTGTGGAGCCGCTGCCAGGTGGGCAGCGAGCCGGAGCCACTGGCGAGCGGGTGGGAAGCTGCCACCTGTTTTGCGTGGTGAGGGGGCGAACCGCCGGCTTAGTATGGCGAGGTGGTGAGCCACTGCTTTTGAGCGGCACGGGGAGCTGCTGCCACTGCCAAACAGGTGGGGAGCCGCGGCAGCCAGCGCCAGGGGCGGGAATGCCAGGGCCCGTGGCACAGGAAGGGCACCAGGGCTGCGTTTAAAGGCTTCGGCAGTCTGTGAAAACTGTTTGCAAATTGAGCACCTGACAGCAAACCCCGCAATTGCGTGATTCTGTTATTAACTCATAACTTTGTTGCACATGGATCCTTGCTTTAAAAAAAAGCTAAAGTGCAGCTTATCACCCGGTGCAGCTTATTTATGGACAGATTCTGTGGTTTTCCTGAACACCTGGAAGTGCGGCTTATAACCAGGCACGGCTTATGAGTGTGAAATTACTGTACATGTGGCAAGTAGCATGGAGCTTGACCTGTAATGGGGCCAAGCTCACTGCCCCAAATTTAACTGGTTTTATTAGTAGTACACAGATTACAGTAGTTGCATGACTACAAGGCGCAACCGGATTGTTGGCAATTTTCCATATGAACTTTGTCCATATATAACGCACACTGGACTATAAGGCACACTTTTTTTTTGCAGTGAGGATCCATGCGCAACAAAGTAACGAATTACTAACATAATCATGCGATCGTGAGGTTTACTGGCAGATGCTCAATTTACAAACATTTTTCATGGATTGGTGTATACCTTTAAATGCACCCCCAGGCACCCTCCCCATGCTGCGGACCCCGGCACTCCCGCCTGCCACCGGCACTGGCTGGTGCAGCTCTTGCAGCTCGGCTCTGTAGCTGCTGGGGCCGCTGGCTGTCATGGCTTGCACTTCCGGGTTGGCAAATTTCCACACTTTGTCCATATATACGGCGCTCTTCCGGATTTAAAACAAAATTTTAGTCAAAAGGGTGCACCTTATAGGCATGAAATTACCGTAATCATTTTACCTTGATGCCCCACCTACAGAGTGCTTGCAGCATTGGTAGTTTCGGAGAGCAGCGCACAGGATTTTTTTGCAGGTAACAAAATGGGAAATGCAATTTGCAATTGCAAAGTAAGCCCCTGAATGATGCATGATCTTCCCAGCAGCCCAGGCAGAGGGTTAGGGCTGATCGCTGCTCTGGCTGGCTTCCGCAGCAGCCTCCACGTAGGATCTGGATGGCGAGAGCACCAGCCCACGCCTTCAGCCAGCACACATTTAGACACACTACTTTCTAGCTTATTAGGTCCTCTTTGTCACAGTACTTAATCCTTTTTCCTGATCCTTGTTAGAGCAGGACTGCCGAGTCCCTTAATAAAGCAGACGAGGTGCACTGAAGCATGCAGTGGCGGGCGGGTGCCTGACTGATGGCTGTGGGGGATGCTCCTTCTGCTGTAGGCTCAGACCAGCCACAGACAGCTGGCAGATGAGCTTGTTAAGGTAACAGGGACTCCCTGATAGGCTGGTATGAGATGCTTGGCGTCTTTTCACACCATATAATGGCCTGTCTTTAATTGTGTTAACCCCTTTTACAGACAGAAATACGCCAAGGATTAGCTGTCATGCACAATGTGTAGCCAAAGTGAGCAGTGAGCTCAGGGCTTGCAGCAGCTCCCCTTGCCTGCACTTGCACGGCCCCTTTCATTTTGGAAAGCTATGGTGTCATGTTGATTTCAGATTTCACCAGCAGCTTGGCTCAGTCAGTCTTCAAAACTCTGTAAATAATTTTTTTTTGTTCCCCATAGTTAAAGATTATGTTATCCTATTGTGGTTTAGTTATTGTTGATTTATAGAGGAAGGGTAGGCCTCTCTTCATTGTAAAATTAGTTGAAAATGTGCCACCAATTTCTTAATTTAAAGAACACAATAAAGTATTTCAATGGCTAGACTGTCCCGGAATTCACCCCTTTGTATCCATAGTCATGAGAGTTTCAGTTTAGCATGTGCTGTTTTTGGGCTTGGGTGGTAAATTTTTACAAACTGAACAAGAAAAATCCCTGAGATCTCTTCATCTTCTGTCAGCAGAATAGGTAAAAATGCCATGTTACAAGAATGGTGCTGTCTGTCTGCTTTTGTGGGTGTGTGTCACTCTAACCACAGATCAGAGCCGGATCTTGGTGCAGGTGACGTGCTGGGCGCTGGGAACACAAAAAGCCCCTGGAGCAGGGATTGAGGAATACTTTGCAATGCCAAGCTACAACAGAGCAGACTTCTACCAGACAATCATTCTCCTTTTGTCCTGCAGATCATAGTGGAGATAGTGAACAGGTGCATTATCAAGTCACACTTAAAACTAATTTAATAAGTGGGCAGAGACCAACCCTGCTTTGTAGTATGTAGCAGCACTGAAACAAATAGAGTGGAACTGCATCCATCATGATGGGAACTACTGTTCCTTCTATTCCTCTTTGCTAAGACTGAAGTACTTGCTTATATTATGGTTGCACACTCTGAAATTAATAAAAAGTTTTTGCATTCACAGCAAGGCATTTCTTTCAAATTTTTCATGTTTCGAATATTTTTCATATGATGTTTTATTTAATCTCTTTCAGGTAATTTGGATCTGACAGGTCAAAAACAAGTCTTCAAAGCGGAGAACAATCCCTGGGTTACCCCTATTGCTGATCAGTTCCAGCTGGGAGTATCGCATGTTTTTGAATACATTCGTTCAGAGACATATAAATAGTAAGTTTTGCATTATATATTGTAGCTATGGTATTTGGTTTTTTCCCTGTAGGTTTGGGCAGGGTGTTACCAGCTAGAGCCATCTTTCATAATACATGCAGTAACTTGGTATTCAGGATAAATATGCAAGCCTGTATATTTATATTAAGGAATTTTGCCAAGAAGAAGATAACTGTCATGTAGACAAGTTAGGAAAACACAAAGACTATTTGATACCGTCCTGCATTTTTTGTTTATTTCTAAGAGCTATTACGTAACGTGAGAGATGTAAAAGAACAAGCATCACAAACCTTTTGAGAAGTACTAATTTTCAAAGTATGTTCAATATGGCTTTATAGATTGAAATAGATATTTGTTAATGTTTTTGGATGCAGGTTGTTATGTTTTGAGAGCTGTCCAGAATTCAAACCTGGTTTATCTGGGCTAATTTGCAAAAGCCTACAACCTTAGTAATTCAAACACTAGTGTTTTCTTCAACAGTGTAAATGTGTGTGTGCTGGCTTCTCCATTTTAATGCAAGATTCCATGTACAAATGCTGACCATTGGTTTAGGAAATAATGTCTTTAATTATCCACTAAATCGTAGTATTCGTTTTAAGCAAAGATCTCCATGTTTTTCTTTAGATGGGAAGTTATTTTTCAGTGTCTAGCACCAATCTTGATGCTGTCTCCCTAGGAGCAGTGTGTAGTACAACAACAGTACAACCTGGATTGGAAAGTTAGTTTTTGCATTTTGCCTTTATTTTAAAACTGTATTTTAATAATTCAGCAGCATTTCTAACAATCTTTTATGTGGTTGCTGTCTGAATAAAATTACCAGAGAAGGGTATTCACAAGTGACAGTTGTGGGATTCCAATTAAGTAACTGAGATGCAAATTTCTACATGAAACTAAATGACCCAGCAATGGCTTTTGTAGGCTATTGTTCTTCATTTACAGAATTTTAAATGAAAAGAATCACAGATGGGAGAGTGGTTGCAAGAATTGCGTGTCTCAGAAGGGTGCTGATATTTATGCTGTAATTCGTGTTCTCAAGACAGATTTATTCATAGATTTAAGTAGGCTGCAACACCCTTCTTGCAGTAGTACTCTGTACTACAGACATGCTGTAGGGAAACAGCTGCCTGTCTCCTTGGACCATCCCTCCCCACTGTTCTTTGTGTACCTGCATCTCAGTTTCTTGATAATGTTCTGTAATTTTACTTTATATTGTCAGTTTTATATTTCTGAGCAGCGTAGGTTAGGGACCCTCATGCACTTCTCTCAGGAGCCACTCTGGGCATCATGGAGACAGCAAAATTTTAAGGACTGAAGTGCAATTTTGAGAATATGACCCATATTCAGTTTCTGAGGAAGGTGGTGGGGAGGAAGTTGTTATTATGTATTTATAATATAAAAGAAATTTCATGTGTAAATCTCAGTATTTTAAACTGCTCTGGCAACTTTCCTAGGGTAATCAAAATTGAGAAGAAGGTTCTGTAATTAATCAGTTAGCCATATTTGGTTTGTTGTCTTATTCTTTCCTAGGTGTAGCAGTGGCTAATGGGCCTATTTTGATTTTATCTTCAGTAAATAATTGAAACCTGTGTAGTTAATGGTGTAAGCAGAATCAGACTCTGGTCTTTAATAGGGAGAAAAATCAAAAGCTAATAATCTTTCTGTGGCTCACTCATGTTTCTACTTTGATCTTAGAAGTTTATTACATTAATGTGCCATAATTTTCAAAGTTTAGTGATGATGCATAATAATCAGGTGTCGATTTAAGATTTTCAGCATCTGACCATTTTACATTTAAATCATAAATTTAAAGTATCAGTATAATTCATTGGAAAGCCAGTAGTAACAGTTTTTGAGTCTTGATTTTCCTTGTTTGCTCTACTAAAAGAAGAGTTCATGGATTTTCCTACTGAAAAAAGATTGCCCTTTTTATTTCCAGTTTCCTTTAAATATGTGATTGAGAATTTCTGCGATACAAGGTCCTAAAGACATTCCTCTGTTTGCATTTGGATTTAGGAGTTGAAACTCAAAAGCGGTGGCATGATCTGGGTAACAGATCTGGTAGCATTGTGCACAAAAGCAGATAAATTGCACACTCAGAAGAAATTAAACTCTTGTTCATGGTGGAATTTTGATGTTTTTCTGATAATGACCATACAGCTTCTTCAACTGCCTTTTTCTTTCAGAGCCTTTGAACAGATAGTGTCTTTTTCCTATTAAGCAAAAAACAAGTTTGATATGTGAATTTAATATTATTCCCTGTGAGTATCTAAATAAGGAAAGTCAAGTTCTTGAGTGTTTGGGTGTTTTATCGCTCATTCTGCCAAAATAAAAATCTTCCAACATTTGATAGATCGAGACAGCTTAACTTTTACTGTGAGGCAAAGCAGTACAGTTAAATGAACGATTGGATAGGGCACTGCTTAGCTAACCTCACTTGCAACACTGAGAAGATAGAACATACATCAGCAGCTGACCATCAGACCAGTACATTGCTTTCAGGTACTGGTAGGTGAAGACTCTCATAAACCAGAACTATGCAAGTGTGTGGCAGATGAATTTTGAACTCCAGAGGCAGAGATTTTTTTCCCTATGCCCATAGTTGTTGCTAGCTGATTGGAAATACTGACTTTTCTTTTTTGCAAGTTCCATGTTGTCTAGACTAGCTAAGACAGTGAGGGTAGGCTCATATAGTCACAAGTGCCAAGTTTCAGAGGCTTACCAAGCTACATTTTCACTAAGTAGGTTGTGGTAATACATTTTATTTTGTGTTTGCAATGGCTAGAACTTTGTTTCCTCAGTTGCTGTTAACTTAACTGGAAAGCAGTAATTCAGTAAGTCCTGGGAATGCACTCCCTTGCAGTCATGTAAATAAACCTGGAGGTTTCTGCTGACGACTGGCACAAGCCATCACTGCAGTCAGTGTCAGGGACCTCCATTCAGATTGTGTTGCATCTTGCATTCAGTGAGGTTGCACTTGGGAAGCAGCTACCAAATAAAACACAAACCTCTTCTTTTCCTTTGTGAAATGTACTGGCTGTTTCAAGCATACTTAGTGAAAAATTACATACCATTTTTAGCCTTGTCTTGGGATATTCATGCTCTAGTGATTAATTGATAAGTAGAGATGACACTCATGAGGGATGATTATGTCTAAAGATAAAATGTCATTTGTCTTGCATACTTTTACATTTCCACATTCCTGTTTTACATGGTACTCATGCACCAAGTATAAAACTGGAATTGCGCTTTACTTCAGAAGCATGTTAACCAGCAAGACCCTCAGATCAGCTCATCTTACTTTGTTCACTTCTTTCATTTCCTGTAATTTCCTTACCTTTCATGAGAAATGGTGCCTGGTGATTTTTTTAGCCCTAATTTTTCAAGTAAGACTTGTGCTGACAAAAAGATGGGCCATATATTGTGCTGGAAAATGTGTGTGGAGGGGCTCTAAATTCTTAACAGGAAATCCAGCAGCTCTTGGTATTTTGCTAGCTTTTGTTGGCTAAAATACACCCACTGCACATATCATCTTGTGACAGCATCGTTTGGAAATAGGTCAGTTTGCCAAGCGTTTAATGATTCTTAATCTCTCACTGCTGTGTAACTTTCTGAAACTTTAGTAAGCTGAATTTTGGCTTTAATTCTGTATATACTCAGGAGCTGCCATTAAACTTGCATTTGATGTAATGATAGTGTTGAAAAGCAGTTGAAGAACTTGCTTAAACAGTGAAGGATAATGGCAACCTTGTCTCCTCAAAGGGCTTAACTAAATGTTTTATTTTTTTTCATTCCTTTAGTCAACTTTCGGAGTGACCTTTATGTTGTAAGCATATTCTCAGAGGATCTTCTCTGTCTAGGATACTGACAAAGAGATGATGTATTGCGTGATTTAGTGGTCACAATGTACTTAGATAAGTGCAGACAGACTTAAATATTTGAAAGAAAACAATGAATTAAGTTCCTACAAAGAACAAAATTCTATGATGTTCCTTAGGATTTATGTAAGATAATTAGTGGTTTGATTAAGATGAGATAAAACTGAGATGTGCAATTGGTACCAGTGGGTGGGTTTGGTTGCTGGCATTTACAGCAAATTTAGTCCAAAAAACTGCTCTTCGGGTTCATCTCTGTAATTATTCATGTGCTCTTGATCCATCTTCATGTGAACTTGTTCTTTGCATGTTTGTGACAGAAAGAACAGTGATTTCATCACAGCAGAGTCTATTGCTGACATCAACACCTATCCTAGCTAAAACAAAAGAAATTGCTGGGTCCTGAGTGCATTTTTAAACGGCCCTTAAACCCAGCAATTAGGACCAGCAATCCCCTTTTAACATTTTATCTAATGATTGTTGTTTCTCTGTTTGACCTCCATGTTCCAATGGGGCAGAATTACAATGGGACAGTCACACCATTTTTAAGTCTCTAGAAAGCAGATTTTCCCCACCAGGTAGTCAGTTTGGAGTCAAGAGGCTCAACAACGTGTTTTGTGAAAGGAGGTAAGTTGCGCTTTCCACATTCCCATCAGGAAAGATAGTAGAAGAGAAGCCTTTTTCAAGACTGACACATGAGCTCTTAGCAGAGGAAATGGTTTGACAAATGCAGTGCTGAGCATATATCTCTTGGCAGCATTGGAACATAGGTTTCCCTGGGCAGGTTGATCTGTGCTAAGCATTGTAATTGGAAATCCCATTTCATCGGCAGTGACAGTGTGGAAAAAATCCACTGTTGATTCAGCCCTCTGTGTAGAGACGATCACCCCAGCTTCCCTT
The DNA here is from genome assembly GCA_009812075.1 of Sialia sialis. Classification (NCBI taxonomy): domain Eukaryota; kingdom Metazoa; phylum Chordata; class Aves; order Passeriformes; family Turdidae; genus Sialia; species Sialia sialis. Next base: position 20,760,400 of record VRYO01002734.1, read on the forward strand.
GAATGAGTTGTTGTGCTGAACCCCACTATTATGCAGCAGCTGCTTCCAGGGCAACAGACACAGGTCGCGAAAGAATAGACTCCTCTTCTGGGTTACATTAATGAAGAGGATTTCAGGATTTATTTTTAACAACTCAAGGAGACTGGCAAGATACTCATAGTAGTGCACTAGAATGCAAATAGTATCTTGAAATAACTGGTGATCTTATTCCGTAGTTGTTTAAGTTAAGCTAGTTGTGTGGTTGGTGCTGTTCAATGATGTAAAGATGATGATCGGTAAAAAAACCACCTATGAAGGAGTGGAAAAGAGGTCAAACAAGTGAAAAATGCATATGTTGGTTCTTGGGAAAGTGGGAATTGCCAGCAGTTGATATGGAGGCATCATCAGGTTGAACTGATATGAAGGGAGATAGTCCTGAAATGGTGTTACTTGTGCAGCATAGTCTAGAACCTCCAAGAATCCAGTTTTTTATGCTAGCACAAAAGGTAGGAGTATTTAAACTACATCTACTGATGGTGCAAAGCTAGCAGCACTGAAAAGAATCAGCATACCACACAGTAAGAATTAGCAAACAAAGAGGAGGGCTTGGGTGTATTACTTAGAGGCAAGCCACAGGTGTGATATTCTGGAGTGAGGGGGAAAGATAAGCAAAATCAAGCCTGATAACAGAAGTCATGGCTGTTATTGGAAGGGAAAGGGGGAGGAAGAAACTTAATTTAAGGCATAGAAGAATGGTGGTCATAAGAGTAAATGTAAATAAGTGGGTCAGGTGTGTATTTGAAGGAAGGTCTCTAATTATTAAGGGAGCACCATAATAAATAACCTGATAGAAATAGTCTTCCTATAGAAGAAATTAAGGCCAAAGTCTTGTTTGAGTGAGCACCAATCAGTTGGGCAGAAGTACATGATGTGACTACTTGTGGCACGGGTCAGCATGTCTGTGATGCAGGCAGACCTTGCATTCACATCTCCTGATATTTGAGTGAAAAATTCAGATGACACTCCCATATACATTAAGATAACTGCACAATGCCACTGACATTAAACTAAAGAGGCAAGGCTTGGTTTTATGTTAATATGAAAAAGAATAATTATGCATATTCCTCCATTTAATAACCTGTTTAAATAGAGTGGCAGTTTTGTGCAGTAGTTTATAATTACTGAAAATTTTTCAAAGAGTAAGAATCTTTATTATGTAAGTTTTATATTCATTAGGAAAAAATCATTTTGGGGTTATGAAAATCTTACTAACGTTTTTTTTGTACTTAGGCTGTAGAGATACCTAGAGATACCTAGATAGAGTTCTTTAGCTGTCTCTAAGTAAAATTAAATTACCCAGTCATTGCCTAATCTTGTGATAGTACTGAAAAGAACTGGGCACAATTGATTACAGATGTAATTTCAAATGATTAGTATTCTGTACTTCCTGGGGGAATAAAGATCATAAAGAAAAACACAGATCAGTTGCTTGAAACATCTATAGGTCTGATTCAGCAGAGCTCAGTCAGACACTTCAGTGTTTGTATGATCCATAGAGGTCACTAAAGATGTAAGGAACCTAGATAGTGTGAGTCTACCCTGCCTTGCTAAGAAAGACAGGTCATAATAAATGCCATTTACCTTCTTTATTTTTCTTTGCTTTTGTCTCTAGTATTCTTTGGTAGTTTGTGAATGTAGTGGTTTAATCCCAGACAGCAATTTAGAAGCACATATCTATTTACTCCTTCCCCTACACCCCATGGGATAGAGAGGAGAATTAGGAAAGGAAAAAGCTTGAGGTGAGACAAAAGCAATTCAATAATTGAAGCAAAGTATACATAATAATACTACCGATGTTAAGTTCCTCACTTTCAGAGCATGAGACACTGAAAAGCCCTTGGCTCAGTGTAAGCACTACTCAGCAACACCCAAAACATCAGTGTCTTATCAACATAATTCTCATCCTGCATCCAAAACACTGCACTGTGCCAGGTACTAGGGAAAAAATTAACTGTACTTGAGGCAAAACCAGGACAATGGAATAGAAGGCTTTGTGCATTAGTTTTCTCTTAGATGCAGCTCTACAAATACTTCTAGAACCAGTATTTTCACTGTTCCTGGAGGGATTGCTCATGTTCATACACTCATAGCATGCACCATTAGTACTTCTTTTCCCTTTTCATTTGCACTCTCATATTGTCCTGGGCCTGTACAAGAAATAAGGTGGTGTTATGTGTCCAGCATTCTGTTGCTGGAGCTCACTTAAATATTTCAGTGACTTTTTAGCCTGGTATCTTTATCATTTGACCGTGACATGGATGTAACATCTGTGCCAATGATAGCTGTGACCTCTTTTGTTTCAGCATGGTTTCAAACATTTGGTAAAGGTAGTGGAAAAAAGATGATCTCAGTGATCTACGTTAGGTGGGAGTCTCTGAGATGCCACATCTCCTGTGAAGATGAGCTCATGACAAATTAAGCATCTCTCAAAGGATGGCAAGAAGCAAGTTGAGAAGTAAACAAGTGTTCATAGTCCTGATTCACACATTTTGATCACGTACCAGTAAAAAAATTTAAATTTACCAGTAAAAATCTATTACCAACCTGATGTGGTGAAATATAAAAATGTCATTTACGTTTGATTCTGTTGTATTGAAGACATGGTACTGTATATTTTATATGAAAATGCTGATTTGTATTCCAACCACATGTTGTATTTATTGGCCGTATTTTAAAAATTGATAAATATATTAGTACATTATTTCCAACAGCGAAAATAGATGACTCAGAGTCCTGACATCTTTAGACAACATTTACATGCAAATCTGTAACTCTTCCCTAAAGAAGAGCTAACTGGAACCCATGTCGAAAGATGAACAATAAAAACACTCTATCTGTATATTTTTGTTTATATATTGCTAAGACGGATATGTAATAAAACCAAAGCTATCACTGATGTATCTGATAGATATAGATACTGCACATATAAATATTGGTGTAACTACTGATACTGCCATTCCCTTTGATATGAACTTTATATAAAGTTTAGAATATTATGCAGTAATCCAATTGCCATGTCAAGGATGACAACGCAGGGTTTATGTCACTGGGACTGATGTCTGGAGCTGTGTTAGAAGTGAAATTGGAATGAAGTGAGGTAAATGCAGAAGCTGAGGAACCAAAGCTAGGGAAGTGGTAGTAGGGCACATGATTTAAGTGGGGAAACTATACAAAGTTTTATCAAACTATAGGCAAGTCCAGATCAGTAGCTGAGTTAAAAATAAGTGGTCATTATGATAAATCGAAAATGAATAACAAGTAGAGGTGCACAAAGAAACTGGTAAGCTAAAGGATCAAGGACCTGGCCTGGGGAGCAGGTTCTTGTAACCCCTAGGACCTTGGGGTCTAAGCAGGCATGCAGAGTGAGATGGGCAGCTGCAGGCAAGTGGCACCTTGGGGCAGGAAAAATGAGAGAGGGGACTGAAACAAGTTTCTGGAGTGGGAAAGAGGGCCAAGCCCAAAGTGGGATCTATCTTGTTAGGCTCTTAGTCATTAGAGAGACTGCTGATAACTATCTGATTATGATAAATCTTGGAAACTAAATGGGCCCTTTTCTGAACTATGATGGATTATTAATAATGATGAGGGAAGGAAAGTCATGTTCTGTTATGCTTCTGTTCAGTGCAAGCTGGGTGATCATTTAGGGAACATGAGTTATTTCTCAGTCGCTCAAATAGAAGCCTGACTAACATTTTGTTGTGAGAAATAGTTTTAAACATCCAGGCCTCTGGGCATGCACCCACAAGGTTTAGAAGACTTGACTGACACAAGCTGGACTCACCAAAATTCTCTCTTAAATTGCTGTATCAGTGAAAGGCCCACACAGTGACAGAGATGTTGGTATCTTTCCAGAATCAAGGGAGATGAATAGACCAAACTGGATTATTATGAACTGGTTTACTCTGAAATTAATTTTGGGTTAAGTAGTGAGAAAGAGACATGGGATTCTACTAGTGATTATATAAATAATTTGACTGCAATATGAATGTCATTAATACTCTTTAAAGTATGACTATGATTTTGAGAACTTTTTTCTTAAGAAATATTAAATGTTATAAATATTATAAATTTGGTTGGTCAAGGCAACTATTTAACCAGAGAATTTTGTGAGGCATTTAGCTTGTACAGCTATACAACATTGTCATTAGAAAGTGAGCACTGCATAATTTCAATAAAGCACTATGAAGAATTATCAACTCCCTGATAGGGCTTGGGAGACAATTACCAAAGAGAATGTTCCTGGTGAGTTCCACAGAGATCTGATCTCAACTCATTAAATGTTCTCTTCAGGCATTTGGAACCAAATACACAGTTGGTTTTGATGACCTGGAAGTTGGTGAAAGATAACCATGAAGTTATGGGGTGTCCTGGGTTATTTAATGAACTGTACCTGTACAGAGGTATATTTTAAAGTAGCTCAAAGAAGAATTACATATCTGTGAATAAAATATGCAAGATACACCACATGGTGTGGTTAGGATTACAGGAGATAACAGCAAGTGAATACATCTTTCCAGAATGCAGTCAGCACTGAAAAACGTTTTAAGAGACATAATATAACCAAAGTGCACTGTCAACTCACAGTTCAATGCTACATCTGAAAGGTTTGACTGAATTCAGCATCAGCCCCAGCTGATGTGATAAGTAGTAAGTTCTTATTCCCATTCTCACTAGTCTGACATCAGATGGGACTGATGCTAATTCTGGTGTCAGTAGTTTTAAAGGCATATTAAAAATGTGTTTAAATACAGACTACTTCCATTATTTGAGAGGAGAAGTCAAGCAGATAAGGAAAGGAAAGCAAGGTACAACTTGCAGACTTTCCCTGAACAGGCTTCCAGAAAAAGTAATATACTCATTTTTCTTTTATTATTCTCCAGTTGCCTCAGGATGTTTTCTGGGAAAATGTGTTTTAGAGCAACATCTCAGTGTGAGGGTTATTGTATGATCCATGGTGAATTTTAAGACACTGTGTGTAGTATCCAAAGGTGATGATCTATTGCCTGACTTTAGAATTTACAAGAACTGCCACAGTTGTACAGCCTGTATCCAGTGGTGTTTCTGCTGCTCTGACTGCTGTGGACATGGTGAGTCCATCATCTCCAATGGATTCAAAGGGTTTTCTCAACATTTCTGGGGAGTGGTGTTGCTAACCAAAGGCAGTGTGTCCAAAATACATGCAATTTAGAAATTCAGCTGATACTCTTTGAGGGTAACTTACCTAATCTTATTTGGGTTTTCTTTTAGTTTGTTCGGTGTTTTGTTTGTTTATTTGTTTAGTGTTTTTGTTTGGGGGGTGGTATTTTCTGGGGGGGGGGTTGGGTTTTGTTTTAGTTTGTTGGGGTTTGTCTATTGGAGAGGATATTGCAGGAAACAGAATTTGGACTTTACAGTAGGTAAAAAAGGAATAGAGCATTTAAAAAAAAAATCCTTGAGACAAAGAATAGATTGGAAATGGCAGACAAACAATACCAGTTGAGGACTAATGTGGAAAACACCGGTTTTCCACCTAATAAGGGGTTTCTGGTAAAGTGGTACAGCTAACAGTAAACAGTGGTCTCTTAACCCTTTCTAAACTTCAAAATTCAGTTGATTTGCTTTCTTGTTTTCTTCTTCAGATTGGTTCTTTATAACCAAACAAGAAGAGTTACTGCACACATTTGCTGGTTTTATTTGGGAAATAAATTAAAAAATGGCGCTTTTATAATCAAGCAGATCTGTCTGCAATTCCTATTCTCTATGCAGTCATATCTGTTTTATTGCATGCTAGTTTTTATTGAACTACAGTTTCTTCCTTCACTTCCACATTATTTCAGGGGTTTGTGTGATCTTTAGCAATTTTTTTACCCTTATGGTGAGGGCTATTAGCTAGATGAAGAGGCGTCCTTAACTTTAGATTGCCTTTATCAAGCATTTATGCAGTGGAAGGCTGAGGTTGGAATTATTCTGGTGTAGTTTTCTGTAGCCACTTGTAATACAAGGTCTGATAAACTTCTTAAAAGCCATGATTTTATTTTAGCAGGTATCACTGTCATCCTGTTTATATGGACTTTACAGCCCCTTACACCCAAAACACAGTGTTGAAAATGGTAATGATCAGAGTTCACTTTAATTTCTTGTCATTAAAATTAACTTTTTCTTGGAAAGGATAAGCTGAAAAGCAAGAATTTCTGCTATAAATGACACAGGATTTCTTAGTCCTGCTTTCAATGTTTTCCTCTGACCAAGCAAGAAATGCCCTACTGTTAAATCTGGAGATAGTTGAATTTAGGTCCCGTGTAGGCAGCACCTTTTGACTACAGCTTTGCAATGTCTTTTTTTATTTCTATTCTGTACCCAACCACTTTAATTATTGAATCCTAAAAATCTCATATTCTGAAAATCAGTATCAAATATGCCAGGAAAAAAATACCCTGCAATTTTTCTTCTTTATTATACTTGATTGGAAAAAGAAATTGTAGTCTAAAGAGAAGTGTCCAGGAGCATAAACACTAAATAGATTTAAATACTGAGCATTTCATTTGCTCCAGCTTCACAAAAGCAATAATAATAAATGCAGGAATATTAGCCCTCTTCATAGTTTTGCCACGTTTTAAGAAGCTGTCTCCAGTGCTGAATATAAACAGTAGCATTTGTTTCACTGAATGTGGAATGGTGATTCCCTAAATCCTTTTGGCTATCTACAGAAATTTTTGGTCAGGTAGGTTTTCAATCCTACAAAGATACATCTTGCACCAAATTGCTGTCACAGGATGGTAAATATATGCAGAAGTAAATGGAGCAAATCCAATACCCAGTGCTGTAAGTATGGTTCCTCTTGGTAGAAAGAGGATATGCTTGATCTGTATTCACATGTGTACCCAGACTGCTACCTCTGAGCTGCTTCAGCATCTAATTTTGTGGTACTTTCTGCACATTAAATGTTTTGGGACTCACCCACTCTCCAAAGATGCGTTGCAAGAACGTGCTACCTACAAAGAGAATTTAAGAAGAATAGAATTTAGGCATAAATATATGTGTGTCAATTTTGATTCTTAATGTAAAAGGAATTTTGCTTTAAAAAGTTACAGCTCTTAGAACATGGGTTTTAGTCAACTTTCAACTGGATATAATTTCCAAGCTAAATTCCAAATGTGAGTTTTGGGTAATGCGATGTTCTGTCTCCTGTTCATTTCTCCAAAATTCGGATTTACACTCTTGTTGACTTTAAAAGAAGAAAAGGTATGCAAGGAATGACAGTGATGATCCTGAGTATAAATTATATCAAGCAAATTGATGCTAGATAAAATTACCAAATCAACCTTTTTTAGTCTATATTTTATGGAATATCTAATCTATATTTGGCAGTAATTTACTCTTGCCCCATGAATTTCTGACAGTTTCGATTCTTTGGTCTTATTAATCAAAGTAGTCAGCACCAGAGCAATTTTTATGAGACTCACTAGTCATAAAAGATTTATTATCAGATAAATCAAAGAAACAACTAGCATCTTAATAGGGTGAACAAAGTGGCGTGTAAAAGATCATTTGAGACTACATGCTTTTAACATTTGTGTATTTCATTTACTGCTAGAGTCATATATTCTGCTTCCATTTTCATTGAACTAATCATGACCATAACTCAATTGCTTCCTTTGGTGAAGGATTTTTCTTCTTCTTTATTTTATAAATACATATATATATACACATATATACATGCATACATATATGGTTACATTAGCCTCTCAGCCCCATGGCATGAAGAGGAGAACCTCAGTCTGCTTCATGCACCTCCTATGAAGAGAACACAAGTGCTTTTAAGAACTAAAAACTAACCCCACCCAGCATCAGGAAGCTAATCAGAAGTCTGGATTTGTATTGTGTTCAGAAAACAGGGGGTGGAGAAAGTTCCGACGCGTGAATCTGGGGATACTGAAAATACACAAGTCTCATTAATGGAATTCTTGTAGGTAGCTTTCATATGTTTTGTGTAATAAAAAAATAACTGAAGGGAGATTGAATTTATTCTGTGTTAATAACCAGAAAGGATATTTCTGGATGGCTACCAAGTGATGCAGAACTGTGAACAATACAAAAGAAACCCTACTGTTCCCTATTCCACTCAATGAATTCTTTTCCAGGAGAGACATATTTAACTTCAGCATTGTTTTTCTGTGTTTGTGGTCCTAAGTGTGACTGGAAATAAGGTTGCCTGTGGGATGAGCAGCTTACAAAAATGCTGTTATCTTGTGGCCTTTAATGTTTACCTCCCTGGTATTCCAGTTAAGTGAATTGTGGCTGAAAATGGTTGCTGTGGGTTATTCACTTCGGTGTGTATGTAAGGCATAAGGGAACTACATACAGTTCTCTTATTTCTCTTCTAGATACAGCTTGAAAGGTGTGGTGGTTTTAAAACATACTGATAGCATCCAGTAGTCGATGCTAACATCTGACTGCAGCTGCACATTTTCTTCAGCTTTCTTTGCTTACTTATATTTTCTGTGTGAATCTTTCTTGAAGGATAGATTTTTATCTTCTTTTTATTCTTGGGACAAATCTATAATGAGACATGGAATTTCTAAGCTGTTGTATTTGTCATTAACATGTCAAAATAACCATCTCTGTGTACTGTTTATGTGGCTGCTACTCTGTAGTATTTGCATTCATATTAGAAAGGACTAATCTTCTCTGATTTTGATTTTAAGGCAGACTAGGGTTTGGACTGGTCCATGATCGGCACAGCTTTTTTGGTAGAATATATAAACTATGGTTAAAAGAACTGTTAAATTCAGTGGATTAAAGGATGTGATTTGGACATTGGCTAAGGAGTCTTGTTTGAAATATGTGCATAGTTCAGAGTACTGCTAGAGTAAACTTGGAATCATCTGCTGGATGATTAGTGAATTGGGCACTTGGGTTTCACATCCTTCTGTAAATTGGAGAGGTATCTGGAAGGTGAGAATGTGTAAGATAGGATCCCAGTTCTATGTCTGTCACAGATCTCATGTGTAGCTTTAGTAACTTTTTGAATATCTCAGAACAAGCTGTGTTTACCTTAGGGCCATAACCTCCCAAGACCCATACCAGTATTCAAAGGTGTACATGGATTTTGCAGTGGAGAATTGGCAGGGCAGATGACTGGTAAGAAGTCAGCCAGTCAGTGGCAGACCAGCGTTGGAGCACAGTTCTGTTTGTTCCCTTCACTGGGAGCTCAGTTCACTTCATTCCCAGTGCAAAATCTACCTAACCAGGGCTTTTTTTTCCCATAACTTCACCAGTATTTTCTTGACTGCCATAGACAGGACAAAAAGCATAAAGATCTACTCTTCAGCACACCGAGGCAAACAGAGTTTGGGTTCAAGATCCCACAGCCCCTTCCATGGGCCTTGCCATTGATGGAAAGAGTCAAGAGCTGCTCTAATCACTAATATGGAGAACTTGAGGGACAGATAATGTTTTCATTTTCATGAGGTTGCCTCTTGTACCTTGCATTTTTATTGAAAGCTATTAAGGGTGAATTCTGGTGTATTTGGATACTTACTCTACCTGACCTGATGCATCTGAGGCGGCCTCTGGTGTGATACTTCTGCCATAACTAGGAGAGGTGGTTCAGAAGCAGTTTTACACACTTGTATATCAAATTATGCTATATTACCTACAAATGGTAGGTAATATATTCCTACCATTTATTCTTTGTTTTTAAATTAGTAATATTGACTCCTTTTTCTTTGGTTGTTGAGTGATTTTAATTTACAGTTTTACTGTGGGAATTGAAACAAAATACAGTAGTTTCACAATTATAAGCTGCAACTGATTATAAGCTGCACATCTGGGTAGCCGGGTAGACCACGGGATTTGTCCATATATAACCCGCACTCGAATATAAGCCGCATTTTTTTTTTAAAAGTGAGGACTCATGTGCGACAAAGTAACGAGTTAGTAACAGAATCACGCCAGCGCGGGGTTTGGTGTCAGATGCTCAAGTTGCAAACACCAGGCGCAGCACCAGGCGCCCGCCTTGTGCTGCCGGCCCCGGCACTCCCAGCCTGGTGCTGGCTGCCATGGCCCCTGCCTGCTCAGTGGCGGCGGTGGCTTGCTCGCCCGTGCAAAGGCAGTGGCGGCGGCACGCTCGCCAGTGCAAAGGTGGCGGCAGCAACACGCTCCCCAGTTCGAAGGCGGTGGCGCCCGGTGGCGGCGAGCCTGCGCACCGCAGCAACAGTGAAGGCAGTGGGGCCCGGAGGCAGCGGGCCCGTGCGCTGCAGCAACAGTGAAGGCGGTGGCGCCTTGCTCGCAGAGGCAGCAAAGGCACCTCACTTGCGGCGGCGGAGGGGGCGAGCCCCGCCTCGCTCGCAGCGGCAGAGGCAGCAAAGGTGGTTTGCTCACTCATGTGAAGGTAGCGAAGCAGGGCTGGCCTTGCCAATCCAGCGGCGGCCCGCTGCCTGCTCTTCAGTGGCTCCAGCTCACCGCCCACCCGGCAGCGGCTCTGCGGCAGCTCCCTCCCCAGCTGGCTCTCACTTCCAGGTTGACATTTTGCTGGGATAGATAAGCCGCACCTGATGATTAGCCGCACTACTGGGATAGACTGGATTATTCAATGAAAAGGGTGCAGCTTATAATCGTGAAATTACTGTAATTTACTTCTTCAGGTGAAATTCTTGAAAATTGAGTCTGGCATTTCACAATTTAGGTTTTGATTAATTTGTTTACTTTTTGCTTCAGTTTTGAGACTATTCTGCAGATGCATGCTATAATGCAATTTTAATCTCTTTCAGATAAGTTGATTTTTTTGCTTTCCTCTTAAGTACAGTCCTGTTCACATGATGAGATACTACCAACTAGATTTCCCTAGAGATTCAGGTGTGCCTGTGGTCAAAATCTGGCTGCTAATGGTGTATCAATTCCAAGTGATTCAGTGCACAGATTCATAGCTTTGGATGGGGCAAATATGTGTTTAAGCATTGCAATAATCTGTACATCCTACATTGTTTTGTGGAGGAGAGTTTGCAGGTAGAGTTTTCTTCTGGACCAACCTGAAACCCAAAAATGCATCTTACTTCACTAGAGATAGTGCCTTGTGCAATCATAAATGTTTTGACACTTCAGTTTCCAAAGATAAAGAATGGCCTTTTATACATGGATGTTGTGTTGGGATTCCCATTGAGTTATGGCTGTACTGATGGTGGCTTCTTTTTAAGAATTGCACTACTTGTTTGTTACTTTTTGCAGTAATATTTGCTTATCAGCATATAAATGCCAGATATTCTGTGGCTTATGGTGTTAAGAATGGTAATTGAAACTTCATATTCCCTTTGCTTGGCAACTGCTTTATCCACTGATCTATACCATTATTCATCAACTTAGTTTCATTGCTTCATTAAGTTTAATGTTTAGTTTTAATACTCTGAAACTTAGTTTGCTACAGTCAGGTTTACCTGTGTACACAAAGTAAGTAGTGTGAGTCACTTTCATTATTTCCTCACTGAAGAAGGTATTAGCATTTATGTGTAAGAAAATGAGATCCTCCTATCAAGGATGAATGTTAGTAATTCTTATTTCCCTGCAAAGGATTGATTTGTGATATTAGATAATACTAGGATGTATTTCACACCAAATCTTCCTCTCCATATGTTTGACAGACAATGGAGATGGGAATTATAAAGGCTGCTTTCACTTAAACATTTGTACATCAGCATGGGAGTATATACATGAGCACTGAAGAATATATATATTGGAAAAGTAAGAAGCCTGGAATAAGATGAGCTGAAACACCTTCTGTGTTTCTGATAAAAGGACAGAGGTAGACTTCTGAAAGGTTTCTATGTTCGTGTTGTATGTGTCTCTACACACTCAGCCGTCCATAAATATTCTCCCACTTTCCTGTATATATTTAGTTTAGTGCTGAAATTACCTGTTGTTCAGTAAATGCATCCATTAACTGAGTTCCAATTCATTCTTTACCAGGAGAAGAATAGATTTAGAAAATAACAGGCATTGAAGTGCAGAAGTCTGTTGACATGATTTTTTTTTAAATTGTGTTAAAAATAAATTTGTAAAAATAATATTCATAGGCAAAATACTGAGATTATCAAAAACGAATCATGGGATGAACTGATGCAAAATGTAGATATTGCAGAATCCAAATTACTATATTCATGAGGGTCATCATTAATTATGTAATTCTAGATACACACATATTATAGCCTAGAAATATATTGTAGTTTTACAACTGACTAGCTGTTTGATGTGGCAGAATGTAGTCTTTGCATATGTATTAAAATTATTCATAACAGAGTTGCAGTCTAGATGAACTGCTCTATTCTTATGTCTTGCTTCAATACATTTTCTTACCCATTTTATCATGACATTATGTTGGAAATTTTTCTAAAATATAGAGTGATCCATGGGGCATTTTCCAAAACGCCTATCAGCATCTCTTAAAAACATGTATTTGCAGTTTACATTTAAGAATACTTTCAAAAGGTTTAGTAGCAGTACATATTTTCTGTATATAATTGTTTGCTGTTCTTTTTTAAAAAAAAAGTTTTATTTAGATGAAAAGAGGATATGCATTGAAAAATTAGGGCTATGCATTTAATTAAATTCTATGGGCTTATCCATTCTCCAGCTTACAACAATAAATTGGTTCTTTTAAAAATGATGAAACCTTTATAATGTGTTTTTATGGCTTACCCACAGATGTTCTAGCAAAGTTGGAAAAATCAATTATATACCTAGGAGTGTGTGATGTCTTACACCTCCCCCGAGCTTGTCAGGGCAACAAGACTTTTGCTGAAATAAAAGAAGCAGGATAGGGAGGCTTTCTACCAATATGATGTGCAGTTAGAGGGACTGTAAGATACTCACAGTTTCCTTATCTGGTGGCTGGTGTATAAACATTGGCTAATGGGTGTACACGGGCCAGACATCTTTATTTCAAATAGAATTCAAATGAAGAAATGTGCCTGTAGCAGTATACAAAAGGGAACCTAAGGTGATGCATACTGTGTCTCTTACTTTGCCAACCACATTGATTTTTTTGGGTTTTTCTTTTAATTTTATTTGCAAGAAGAAAAAGTTTGTCTTTCAGAAAGAAAGATATAGCTTAAAACATTTCCACATTAGCAGTATAGAATAGTTGTTGGTTGGGTCTTGTTGTATGAAGCTGGAGGAGTCTGATACTGTAGCTGAAATCTTTTGCTTTGTGGTGAATACTTTAGATATGGGTTACTGTGCTGCCATTTGCATGGTGATGCAGAAATTTTTTTTGCTTGTTGTCAAAAGCAATTAAAATCTTATGAAATAGGGTGCAAACCATGTGATGAATACTTTGCATTTGATAAATGTCTTGATGTTGAATAAAAGAACAGTCTCTTTTTAGGTGTTATTATTTCATGTCTTGCTGAAATACACTCAAGATTCCTGTTCATAATTTAATAGAAAGCAATTTAAGAAAAAAACAAACAGATCAGTGTAAAAATTAGCCATGACAAATCTGCATGACAAACAGCTTTGTGACCTCTGCTGCCATGACCATGGGTTGACTGTAGAAGGCCTGAGGTACAGCAATTGCTTTACATTCAAACAAAAGACACAGTCCCAGCTGTGCCCTCCCTGTTCCCTAAGAAGTGCAGCAACTTCGGGTTTATCAAAAGATTTTGCAAAGCCTCAAAATTGTTTAGACTCCAAGTGATGCAGGAAATGCTGTTGCAAGAGTGAAGTCTTCCACATAGGCATAATTCTGCAAATAATATGGGGAAAAATGAGAAATAAGGAAAGCCAAAAGAAAGATAGTGCAATACATCTGGCTTACCTTATCCCTCTGGGGAGGTTTCTGGCTGAATTTGCTGGCCAATTGTAAGTATCCATAAAGAGGAATAAGAAAAAATTTCTTTTTTGGCCAGCCTGTTTATCCTTCTCCTGTATGAGCTCATCCTTACATAAACAAAGTAAGATATTTCTCCATACTGATTTTTATTCATTTAATTCTTGTGCTCAAATATTTAGGAGTAATGTACCAGATTATGTAGGCTGCCTTCTCTTAACTTTCCAGCAGGACACTACGAAAGCTCTTTTTCCTTTACACAATGTGTGATACAGTGGTTCAGAACAGTAGGATCATAGTGAAAGTTCATGTTCCACATCATTTTCTCTTGGGCAGAACAAAAGCTCCCCTCATAAATTAACCCTGTGCCTCTTCCCAACTTGCAACACTTTGTGTGCCTGATGTGCTTCTCTGAAGTGATGTCATAACAGAAATCAGTGTTCAGATGAAGGTTAGTGGAACTTTTTGCTGTAGCAAAAGGTAGACAAGAAAAACACCTGAAGTGACTGGATTCTGAAACCTTAGAGCTCAGTAATAGCAAATGTCAAACCATGCACTGATTTGAGAGGGTTGACCTGCCTCAAACCATCTATGTAAGAGAGTTTGTCTATGTTTAGCAAAGGGTTTTTCTCTGTGTGCAATTCAGCATTTTACACCTTTGGTTGGGTGGCAGTTTGAGAGAAGTACGTGCTTGTCCAAACAGCCTCTCCCATTTGTTCTGCTAGCACAAGCAGTGTAGATAAAAGATATTTGATGGACTTTCTGGGAATTTTGTAATTAGAAGGTGTCTCTCGATGAGGCAGACTGGCTGGAAGCTACTGAGAGACCGGGATGGGTTTGCATTTACAGGCTAATAGCAAGCCAGTGGTATTAATATCTTTGTTAAGTCTCTGCAAGCAGTGACACTTCTTGCTACCTGTGGGTCTCCGAGTGGTGACAGGCTCATGGTTTACTGTCAGCACAATTGTTTTGGGGATGAAAGATGGACCACTTGGAAAGCTTAACCTTTCCTTTCTTCTTCAGAGTGAAGACAGCCCTTTTCCCTCTCAGAAAAACACGACATCAATTTTACCAGGGAAGGCTGGAAGTTTTTCAGTCCTGCTTTTTTAACCAACATAATGGACAATTTGGGCCAATAACTACCCTTGGTCAGTCCTTCTGTAATAGCAGCCAAGGAGATACTGTCATCAATTTTATTATATCCTTTGGTTTCCTGTGAACCTACTCTGTTGAGTATATACTGGGAGATGCTTAATGCTCTTGCTATTACGATCTCAGAAACTTTTAGAGTGAGTAAAGAGTAACACTGGCTCAAACTTTGGACCTTGTTCCTGAACTTCAATTTTACGTAATTGTTATTTACAGCATTAGAGAGTGGTAAACAGCTGCTTGTGCCTGCTGGGGTGTTTTTTTTGCTGTTGGTTTGTTGGGTGTCATGGAGGTTTTTTCCACCTAATGATGCCAACAAAAGTGACCTGGTGTTTTTCCTTTAATTAAAATGGGCCTTTGTGAATTAGTGTGTGAAAATCACGGGATACAGCACTAATTGGAGTTTAGGCAACTGTTCCCCTAACCTTTCAGAGTGAAACTTCTAAATGAATTGTTTCAGTTTAATTTAGTAGCTTGAGAGTTTTCCATAGCCAGATACAAAATAATGATTCTTGACCTTTTTGGACAAATAATATTAGGGTTTTTTTTTCTAATAAAACCTTTACAGCGTCATTCATTTGTGGCTAATCTTACCTGTGGTTTGACTGCTTCAGCTCCTATTCGACAGTAGGCATCCTAAGGACATAGGAAAAAACTTTTTGTGGTAAACCTCTGACTCACTGAGCCCAGCAGCCTCCCCCAAGAGGTGGTAGGAGATACTGTTCAGGGAGAGCCCTGCCCAACCTGACTTTAATGTTTCCATGGATGGGGCATGTCCCACCTCTCAAGGTAACCTGTTTCAGGGCTTCCTCACTGTAGATACCTCCTTCCTTATATCTAGTCTGAGTCTACCCTCTATTAGTTTAAAACCATTACTCTTTGTCCTATGGCAAGAGATCCTCCTAAAAGGTCTGGCCTCATATTTCTTATAGGCCACCTTCAAGAGCTGAAAGGCTGCAGTATTTTCTGCTGGGATTGGTGCTCCTGCCTGCTAATCACTTTGTTGGCCCTTCTTTGGACTTGCTCCAACAGATCCATATCCTTCCTGTGCTGAGGACGCCAGAACTGGATGCAGGCTCCATGTGGTGCCTCACAAGAGCAGAGCAGAGGGGCAGAATGACCAGAATCACTCCCATTGACCTGCCCACCACATTCGCACTTCACTGAAAAAATCCAGATCAAGAGTAAAGTCACTGATAACATTTGCAGTTTTTGTGTATCTTTAGGCTGTAATTATTTATATACTGGAAGTTCACAAATCAGGTGTTTGTTGAGGATGTATAGAGATAGCAGAGGCTTTTGACAATGTTGATGGGTTTTAAGTATAAAATTCTAGGTGTCCTAACTGAAGTAAGAAAAGTGCTGAAATTTGCTATTTTTTAGGAGAGCACTCTGCATAGATTTTGCCAATTAGCAATCTACGCGGCAGTAGACTAGATCAAAATCAATATTTCTGCCTGGAATTCACACAGCCTCTTTGAGAGACGAGATTAATATGGTTACTGTTCGACTCTGTGTTCTCAATCAGCTCAGTATGTGCACTTGTCATTCATATTTTGTTTTTAGCTTGTTATTCTGACAGAAGAGTCTCTGAGGAATGAAAGGAGAGCCAGTTTGAAGAGTAAAGCAATGTAACATTTACATATTTTCACACTGTTACGGAAGCCGGCTGTTAGGCTTTGAACATTATTTATTCATTTGATGCTGCTATTTGTTACAGACCTCTGAAATATGTTACTGACAGTAACTAAACTATCCGTCTCACTTTAGGATTTCTACTGATTGCTAATTTTGTTGGCTAAGTGGTGGAAGAACCTGAAAATGTGTTAAAACTAGAAAGACATGGTTCTATTAGGTTTTTCCTAATACCCTGCTCTCATACTGAGTTGCAAAGAGAAGGTTTTTTTTTAATGTTGGCACATGCACTGACTAAAACATCATGTTGTAGGTCTTGCAAATCATGCAGATCACTTCAGTTTGCGCTGGTGTGTCCTAAAAACCATGCAAATGAGCTTTCCATCATGGTTGTTTACCCAGTGGGTGGAAATATAACCATCATATTCAAACAAGTTGAACCAACTGACTCTAAAAGCAATTACTGGCAACATTGATTTTTCCATTAATTGGCTGAACCCTCTGAAACATGAAGTCTCTAAGGACAGCATCTGAAGTGTGTTACTGCTTTTATTGCTGTTATGATTATTAGATTTTGGATGCTACCAAAATGTCCTGGACTATATTCAAAATTCAAGACACTTCCTGATCTTGAGAACTGAGGAGTCTGAAAGACAAAATATCAAAGGGAATAAACATTTCCAAACTGCTTTGTAATTTCATTACTATTATTTTTGATAACTGTTTAGATGCTTCACAGTATAAATGGGGCCTTACTGAAAATATTGAGTTATAACAATATAATTCTTGCCATAATATGTCAGAAGAGATTTGTTCATACATGTGTTGGTGAAAGCACACCAGGAGTTTTGTATTTGTGCCATGGTTTATCCCAGGTGGCAAACTTGTAGCCACTCACTCATTTCCCACTTCCCACTCCCAGGTGGGATTGCGAGGAGGTTCAGGAGAAATGTAAACACTCATGGGTTGAAATAAGGACAGTTTAATAACTGAAACAAAGTAATATTGTAATAATATTTTTTATAGTAATAATAATTAAAAGAGAGAGAGAGAGGAATAAAACCCCAAGAGAAACAAGTGATGCACGATACAATTGCTCGCCACCCACTGAGCAGTGCTCAGCCCATCCCTGAGCAGTCATCAGTCTCTCACAGATGACTCCCCCAGTGTGGGGGCTTGCATTCTATGGTGTGGAATATCCCTTTGGCCAGTTTGGTCAGCTATCCCAGCTGTGGTCCCTTCCAGCTTTTTGTTCAGCTTCTCACTGTCAGAGAATGAGATACTAAAAAGTCCTTGACTTGGGTAAGCGCTACTGAAAAACAACCAAAACATTTGAGTGTTATCAACACAAATCTTGTGTTAAATGCAGTCCACCCACTAAGAAGAATGCTGTGTCCCAGCTGAAACCAGGACAATGTGGGAAATAGGTAGATGGGGTAACATCCTTGATAGGGCAGAGGAAATGGGATTGATGGAGGGGGAAAAGAAATTTCATTTCAGGTTGAAGAACCAACTAAGGAGAAATCAAAAATTCAAAATGGAGGACAAGGCAGTGAGGAAGGGTGAATTATTTTTCATAACTTCTGGACAGAAGTGACATAGGCAGAGGGAAATTATGCTTTGCTATAAGGAGAGTGGAGTATTGTGAAGGGAACAGCATCAGGATTCAAATCCTGATTGCTCAAAAATTTATTCAGCTTCTGGTGGAAGAATTTTCAAAACTTTTCAAGAAAACTTAATTCACCCAAGACCGTTACTCACAATATGCAATCTATGTTCTATTTACACTTTATACCCCCTCTTTGACTCCCTTTTTGTCATTGCTGTGCTTGTTGCACAGGGCCTGTGAATGGAGGTGTTGTATAATTCATTTAATAGCTATAGATTCCTACACCTGCCATGCCTACTCCTGCTGGGTGATAATTTTTGCACTTTACTGAATCAGAGTGCAGGTATCTTCATTGAAAAATAACTCTTCAAAATGAATGTGAATGTTTAAGAACATTTTCAAGTTTTCAGCCTTTTTCTTGAGCCAAAGGCAGTGCTTGTTTTCCTAGAATAGCCAGTAGTGCAGTAGGAAGAATCAGATGTTTCAGTAGATCTCTGAAACAGAGATTTCCTGGGTCCTGTTTTTAACTTGATCTTATAGTCCAGGTCTGATTGTCTTTCCCACACTCTTGCTTGTTTGAGAGAAGTTTCTGCTCTACTGCACAAAAGGTTAAAGCACATTCCCTTTTACTGCTTGGTCCTGACAATGCAATATAAGCAGTTGCTAGTAAGAGTAAAGGAGAAAAAAAATAATAACATTAATAACAAAGTATATCAGTATTTATATCAGACATTGCTTTTCTTTTTCTTCTGTTTGCTCTATTGCTTGCCTAATGACTGTTTAGTCATATAGTTAATTTAAATAGGAAGTTTTCCTCTTGAAAATTAGGAACTTATATATTTGATAAGTATTTTTTCTTTAGGCATGACAGCATGATAAAGTGATTAGCAGAGCTGAAGATAACAGAACACAAGACAGAGTTACAGTAAAAATTCACACTTGATGATTTTGGAAAATATATAAGTGTTTCAAATATAAATAGTACTGTGTCCTGAAAAGAATAGCCTGCAGTTCAGCCAAGCTGAGTGTAAAATACTGACTGAAGGAATACATGGTAGGGAATTACTGCTAAGCACTGGATCTGCAGAATAAGCTCTGGAATCACAGAGGGTCAGCACATGTCACCACGCTGCTGCCGAGGTGCCTTATGAGACATGGAAGAAGCAGTGTACCTGCTGTACTCAGTTCTGTCAGCCCTATTTTAGGGTATGTATCCAGCTGCAAAAAGATGAGAAAGTCCAGAGCAGAGGAACAAGCAAAGTCTAAGGTTAAAAAAGTTCACTTACAAGGAAAGACGGATGAAGTTGAGGGGTTTTCCCTGAAAAAGCATGTTGAAATACTTTCACTCAAATCTTTGAAGAAGAAGGGATGAAAGTGATCTTAAGTGAGACTAAGACAAAGAATGTTCAGATTCTCAAACTGATTTCTTTCATCACTGGAGATCTTTAACAGTAACTGTTCCTAAAAGAAACGTGCAATTTGGGATGCAGGTTCTGTTTGCTTTCAGCTTTCTCAGCAGAATTCATTGGAAGGCAATAACCTCCATTGTTTTATTTGTCATGGATTTGTATTGGATCTTATTTCAGCCGTCATGTCACTTCACAGCATATGTTTTGCTAGAGGGAGGTGTGAACTATACATAAGACACTACGAGTAGGTTTTCTAACTTTTTTTAAAATAATATTCTGTCTCAACCCTGATGACTCTTTAACATAGATGAGTGGAGAAGGGAAAGATGTTTTTCCACTTTAAAAGTAAATTAAAAGTTAAGTTAAAAATAGTAAAGTTAAGAGATTTTAAAATATCCTCAGGTAGCTGAAAGCACAACTTTGTCAGGAAAGAATGTGAGCATGAAACTCCCAATTTTCTTAGTAAGCAAAAACAGTAATTTGCTGTAGAGAAATGTGCCACAGCATATGCCTTATGCCTGCCTTATGAGGTTGTTTTCTACTCTTGTCAAGTTTGGCCTTCAAAAGATTTTTCCTTTGGAGACTTTTTGGAAGCAGCAGTGAAGCCTGAAAAATTTCCTTCTGTAATCATCTTTGGAAATTTCAGTGTGAAAGGACAAAATAAATGGAATTTCAGTGTTTTATTATTCAGCATTACTTTGCCCTGAGATGATCACTAGGAAAAGGAAAGAAAAAAACCCAGAACTAATACATCAAGCATATTACTTTAGGATTGTTTTTCTTGTTGAGGCAATTTCTGTGCATATTATAACAAAAGCAGTTACAGACAATTAGTTAAAGACAATTAGTCTTACTAGAAATTCTTAACTTACTGGAGAGCAAGGTAGTGTGTGCTGTGCTGTGTTGTGATGGGAGTTTTTTCACACTGCAATAACAGGAAAAAATCTGCAAATATGCTTACTGTCAACTGTGCAGAATGCAGACTTACTAATGCAGATTTTGAAGCACAGGCAGGTCTTCTGTTAGTTAGAGTAAAATATGTAGGAGAAAAAGTGCTCAGTGAAATAGGAGGAAAAAATAGGTGGAAATCTCTTCAGGAGGTAAATGTATTGTCAGACTTGTTTGACTGTGCACAGTAGCCAGGTCGGGAGCATAGGACACTGCAGTCACAGAATAGTTATTCTACATGTTCATTTATGATCTCAGGGGAAAATGATTTTATGTTTAATTTCTGCCACTCAGTAAATCACATTTTCTTGTGCCAGTATTCTTTGCTGGTGATGGGAGGTCAAACGCCTTAAGCTCCATCAGGCAGGGGAAGCTGCCCATCCACAGACTTGTTTAGGTCCTTTTGAGGGGATGTCTGACATATTCCAGCTACCTCAGCCTTCCTGCAGATGCAGAGGGTAGGCAGAGTGTAGGAACTGGGAAGTACAGTGATGCCAGATACCATAAATACCAAGTATTTCAGCTGTCTGCAGCACAGTCTATCATGAAGTGGAAGCAACAATTTCCTTCCTTATCCTTTATATTCTCCCTTTTAATATTTTTAATTTACAGGACATGCAGCCAGGAATGTATGGATCCTCAGCATCTCAACTACCTCACTGTTGTACAAAAGGTCTTAAAATTAATCAGATTGAGAGACCTGTGTACTGAAATAAAGTATTTGATATGGTTATTGAAAGATAGATATAAACTTTGTGTGTGTTGAGAAGTGGTAATTGCTATCCATGTTTTACGGTGGCAGAAGAGAGGAGAGTGAGGCAGGAGAAATACCCGTTTTAGGGATTGAAGCTGGAGAGGTGACAGACACCACTACATCACACATAAGCACAACTTTAGTAAAGAAGAGCAGCAATATTCACAGCAAAGCCCAGCAGTTCAAAAAGATGTGCTTAGATACACTCAGCATTTTATCTTTTTGGTCTTCTTGTTCACTTACGCATATGGTACCTGATTTTTTTAAATATATAAGCCAAATTTAAAAGGGCTATTTCAACACCCATAAACCTGATAATGTTGTATATGCACAATGAAAGCAGATATGTTACTCTGTATCGTTATTGCTTGTACAATTATTTAAAAATCTATCTGTTTTGTTGCCACTTTTCCTCTATTTACACCTCTTAGATTTTTGGTTTATGAGCAGCAAAAGCAAACTGTCACTATTTGCTATAAATTGAAGCTTTTAATATCTATGTCTGTTCTACAACATTTGTCAGCTTTGAGTATTCTGTCAGTAGAAAATAAAAATAGCAAGAAATCTCAGCAATAGTGACACTGAAAATTTATCTGCCTATGCTCAAAAGGTGTAAAATGCAGGTTTCAAGAATAAGCAATTGTAGTTTTCCTTAAAAAGAAATTTGCATTTCCTGTGGCTAACACTAAACTCTACATATATCATGACCAAAATAAATGACAAAGAATTTGTATGCAGTGTAGTTAGCCACACAAAATAATATTAAACCCTTTAAACAGTAAGAGATAGCCAAATAGATATCATTTGTCAGACTCCACATTGTTGGACGCAAAGATGAAGTTGTAGAAATGCTCTGAAAAGTAGTTCTACTCAATAACAGAGGTGTTTTTTCAGCTTGTAAAACTTGACTGTCATGTCGCAGTGTTTTAAAGTGAAAGGATATTTCAAATGTAAACTTTTTCCAATAGCATTGTTTTATTTAATCTGGAAGTGTGCTTGGTAAAACAGGCATGTATAGAAAATGAAATTAAAAGTTTACATACACTATTATGTTTTGTTGCTCTTATTTCTCAGTGTTGCTAAGGAAAATACTCTTGACCATTTTCCTGAGCTTTTCTTCTATTTAAGGTTTTCTTTATTGTTCAGTAGTATTTTTCTCTCCTTGAGAAAAAAAATAAACTCAGCTAATGCATCAACTTTAGTGATTTTATTCATGAGTGAATAATGAATGCTTAGAGCAACAGTACAAGCTGTGAGGTTCAAATGTATTATATTGTGGTGGATTACTTGTTACAGAACAGGAATATTTTGGCACAGCCCTGGCTGGATTTTTACTCATCCTTAACAGAAGTGTTTTGCTTGCAATGGGACTAGTTCCATTCTACCATCATAAATGTGTTATATCTAGCCTGAAACAGTGTTTTCCACCTAAAATAATTTCTCCTTCAGATTCACTTTTCTCTCATTTTATTTGTGAAACGTCAAACGTCTTAGGAGATATTCTGGCAAATACCTGTGTGCTGTAGACTTTCTGAAGCCAATAGCTATCATTTTCCTCTCCAATAAACCACCTTGTTTGCAATCCTCCTTTGAAATTGTGAGGCTCATTTTGCCAGAAGATTAATGTGATTTAAAAAATGCTTTCCATTTTAGGAGAGGGTCTACAAAAATTTGATCAAAAAGAGGTGTTACGAGATTGAATTCCTGTCTGCTGCAGAAGTAATTTTTGTCTTGACAGGGCCTTCAGTCTGCTGTCAGTGTCTTTCAAGAGTAATACAGGAATGTAAAGATGGAGAGGGGAGACCTACCTAGAGAGGGATAAAATTTTTCATCTGGGAAATACTTTCTGTTTGTTTATTTCACAGCAAAGACTTGAGTCTGTTCTTAAATGAAAGGATAACACAACCTAGATGGGCTCAGCAGGGAGAATGTGACATGTGGGATTTGAGTAATTTAGATAAAGGCAAAATGTTTTTTAATTGTCTTTTTCATTTGGATTTTGTTGAGCAGAAATTGTAAATTGGGACACAATCATGATAAAAATAATGGTTTTGTCTATGAGTTCATTGTGCAATTGAAGCCTGTAAAACAATTTTTCTTATTCTGTAACTTTCAAAATATTTCTTAGTTTATGTATACCTGTAAAAGTATCTAAAAGTGACTTGTGTACTCCACATCTAAAAAACTGTAACAAAATCACTTCAGCCTTGAATCATATTGAAAAAAATGTGGAAAATTAGTCTGTTCAGTGGCAAAACAGAATTTAGGATTTTAGATTAGATGTACAGGAAAAATAGTTGAGGAGCTGCAAATTCAGAGCTTACAGATTTTCAATGGCATTACCCAGTTAGGAAGGGAAGGCACTTAAATTACTTAAAATAATGACTATTGGAAAACTTCATACAATAGAAATTACAAATCTGCAGAAATGGACCTTAACTCTCCACCCTGGGAAGGAAATGATCAGCCATGGTGTGAATGCCATTAAATAGTTGGTGACATGATACAGTGGAAGAAAGAACTTTACTAAATGTTCCTCATTATCAAGGAGTTTATACAGATAATCTGGGACAGAAGGAAGAAAGGAGGTGGTTTGGGTTTTAGCACATCATTCTTTTGCAGCCTTATTCTGCTGCTGTCTGAAGGCAAGATCGCTCCTTTTCATATTCCCTTCACTACTGTTCCCACAGAAGAGAAATTGGGCTGCCTGGACCAGACAGAAATGCCCTCTGTAGTAGCAGTAACATATGCCTTCATCTAACCCAGGCACTACATCTGGCTACACCATTACCCTCCAGATGGCAACTTTTGGAAGGAGCTGTATTTCCATCTCCTGGGCATTCCTTCGATGCAGCCAGGGGTAAATGCATATTAGTCAGGTTGCTGGAGATGGATCCACCTAAAGCTGTGTGAGCAGAAAAGCTTATTATTCAGTGATGCAGGCATGGGAGTTCAAAAAACGGTTATGCAGAAGTCGCCTGTGCTTGAGAGGAGGGCAGAGTGACACCGAAGGGAGATGCATTGAGACTTGGATGGGCACCTCCTGTTATGTCAGCGTTTGTTTGGCGTGGCAGGACAGCAGTGAATTGCAGAGGGTCACATACTTCAGTGCATTCAGAAGAAGAGCAGCTGGGGTTTTGTACTGTGCTGAAAGGTGTCCCAGAAAAGTAGCATCTCTGGCACCTGCTCCCCACCAAGTTGCCATCTTGGAATAGCTGGAGGAATAGTCTCCTCCACTGAGGACAGATAAAAAGGAGCCCTGTTTTCCTCTGAGAAGGAGTGTCTTCTGGTTCCTGTTGGGTTTCTGGGATCTGGGTACGCACAGTCTGACATGCCACTTGGGCAAGTTTGCTGACCCATGCTCTGCATAGAGTCACTGCTGCACTGGCTGAGAATTAATTCAGGGTCAATTCAGCTTTTGGGGCTGGAAGCTATTTTTAAGATCTCAGCTGCTACAAGGTTCTCTGCCCTTTCTTCAGTGCTGAGGCTCAGAGCAAGTGTGAGATGCATGGTCACAGGGTCACATCACCTTCCAGAGTACCAGCTGAGACCCTGAGACCAACCAGAGCTCACCTTCATGTCCCGAGCCAAAGGTGCCGTCCTCTCCAGTGGTATCATGTGCCATTTACTGGTGTCTGGAGGACATGTGCAGACAGCTCCTGCAGGAGCAGATCCTCAGCTGTAACACTGCAGCCCAGCATATGGATGGTGGCTTTTGTCAAGTCATGCCATTTGTGAAACTTGTCCACACCATAGATAACATAGGGGATCTTTGTCCATTTCATTTTCACATACGGTCAGCATGCATATGGTTTAGGCAAGTTTTAAAATACACAGAACTTAAAAAATATTTTTCTTGTCCCCACGAAATACCTCACCTGCCTTTTGACAGAGTTATAGAAGCTTCAAAGCAACCATATAATGATATGAAATAGTTTTCTTTTAATAACATCTAGCAGTCCCAGTTCTTATTTATGTTTTCTAGATTTGTAACTCCAACAACAGTAGTTTTAAAAGTAGATAAAGTGGTCTCATCTGTTGGTTATATTTTTTGATGCTTTGGAAGATCTGTTTAGTTTTTTATGTTGGAAGCCAGCAGGCTGTTTTAGAACCTGATGAAAAACATTGAGAAGTAATCATAAAGCAAGGCTTTGGGAAATCACAAGAAGCAGAGTTCTTGGTAAATATATTAGATCTGTAGTATGATTTAAGGACAGTACTTTTAAGGAGAATGTGTTTTGCAGAAATAACATTTGTCATCAAGTCATTCTTCACAGGTAAGCACCCTTCCTTTGGTGCACTGCAACAGCTCCTGGGTATGTAAATGATATCAGGAATGTCCCTGGGAGCAAGGCCTAATGTGGAACAAATGCTTCTCTGGTGCTTCTGCTCCCAGAGAACTCTCCCTTTGTGTTTCATATACCAGTCCAAGCTGATTGCTCAGATATTTTTAAGAAAGCTTTTCTTGCTGTCTTCTGTCCCCACATCTTTACACACTTCAAATTTTGAGCAGTTATTTCTTCCTTTCAGTCCAGCTGTTTCCTAGGCATTGCCAGTTGAAATGGTTTTCCTGTGCTCATTGGTTCAGTAGTTTTGGTGAATTGGTTCAGTGACAAACGCCTTTCAAAGTTGTCCCACAGAACAGTGCTCTGATGTGACAGGTAATCCCAGTGCCTTTGAAACAGGAACTCTCAATATAACCACATTTTATTATTCACACTTGGGCGATGGTGATCTTTTTTTTCACTTTCTTGACAGTCTCTGTGCAAAAGAATATGCATGTGTGTGTAATTTAATGAATGAGTCTATTGTCCTTTTCACCTTGCTACTTTCTCCCAACCTAAAAAACAAAAAGGAGAAAGAAACTGCCTACTTCTTAGAAGCAATTGTGATTAATGCATTGCTTCAAAATTCTGGCATCTGGAAATAGAAGAAACGTATTTTGGATAACTGAATTTTTCTGGAAGACCTGCTTTTAAAAGTGAGTTTATATCTTTGCCTGGGTTAAGTGATACAGCAAATGCTTTTGATATAATATTTGTGTTTCATCTGAAGGCTGTAAATATTTTTTTTCAGATCTGCTTCTGATAACCCTGTGTCTAGCAGAAATTCTCCCTCTGACTGAAGCATATCCATCATTCTTCAGAGTATCCATCATTGCACATTCTGATTCAATAAGAGATTATATCTTATTATCTTTCCAGTGAGTCACCATATTTAGGGATTTAACTGGTATTGTCCAGATGTATCATCTTTGATTCAGTGTTTTGGGTACTGTGGGATGTACTCCCCATACACCACATACTGGAGATTGCTTTTACTTGGTGCTGAGCCATCCCAGGGACTGTTTTTATCTATGAGTGGTATCAACAGATAACAATTGAGGTTTTGTTAGTGCAGAGTTTATATATTCAGTTTTGTTAAAATGAAATGTTAAGGAAAAAACTTCTGCTTATCTTGTAATGCTGAAAAGTCTAATCTGATTTGGTAGTTAGGGGTTTTTATGGAGTCTCTTTTTCACGGAGGACTGCACACGTATTTACTGTTGTTTGGTTATTCAGTGTTATGCTAACTCTCAATAAATATTCACTGATTTTATGTGGATATATCAACTCTTGAGAACTGAAAAGGCATGAGGCATATTCAGATTGAAACTTCAATAGGTCTTAATTGTGGTGGATTTTGTGACTATAAGTTTTAGGCCTTTTTTTTAGGTGATGCTTCACGTAGCTTTGCATGTTGTTCAGAAATTTGTTTTAACTCTCTTTGCGTAATTAGTTGAAAATTGTTTTGGTTTTCTGCTTTTTGTAATTACAGTAACTTACCTTCTAACCTTGTTAAAATTCTCCTAAAAAACTCTGCAAATGAAAACACGGGAAGAATGCAGAACCAGGTGTGCTTTAATTATGATGAATACAGTACAGATTTCACAAGGTTAGAGATCAGACAAGACATCTTTTCTTATTTGTACATTTTCAGAAAATAATTTTAGAAAATAATTGAGAAGATATGTTTGCAAATAAAGCAAAAGACATGAGGAACTGTGCTTCTGTGGCAGTAGTAGTTGCCATAGTAGGGCAACTGTAATCAGGCAGTAGGGGAAGGAAGTTAATTACAGAATTTTAACCATTTACAGGAGTTTAAAAGATGCAGCCACTAGTCAGAGTAATATTTGTCTTGTTTATTACTAGTGGGATGTGGACAGTTTTAACTGCATACTGAGGAAGCCCTTTTCGTAGCAGTATACAAGTAAATTAACTCTTAGGTCATGCTTTTTCCTGAAGTACTTAAAACACCTTGTTAGCAATATTTAATAAGGGGGAACTCTTTCATTGCTCAGAGCATGGGCTGGATTCTGTTTCTAGCTGCTCTGGTGCTTAAAGCACTTTTCTTGGGGCCATCCAATTACAGCAATCTGTTAACCTCTTTGGAGAAGAAAACTGAAACCCATGTCCAGAGAGATGAATGAGATGGACCTGGGGGCAGACAGCTCACCAAATAGGCTTTTGATTAAAAAATTACCTTGCTCTTAAGTACTGATTGGGGAATTTTTGAGAAACAGATGAGAATCTGATGTAGAAAAATCCCTGCATTTCCTGCCAGAGGAGATTGTTCATGCAGGCTGCACATGGCCTAAATAACCAGCTTTTAGAAAATCTTCTTTGTAGGAGTCAATAATTTCAGTGCATTTTTGAGACATAGTTGCTAGTTTTCCCAATAAATGTTCCTGATGGTTACTGCATGCCTGCAGGTAGTAGCCAAGCAAAGACGTAAAGTAATTCTCATGGAAGAAAAAATCCTTATTTTCAAAGGCATGATCCAGATAATTTATTAATTTATATTTCAACCTGTGGAGTCCCTTCACATAATGCATTAGACTTGCCAAATTAAAGGGGGTGAGAACTTAAGTGATGAAAAGCATCATACAGAAATTCCCCAAGTCAATTCCAAAGGAATGTAATGGACACCCAGAGGAGGGAGGGCATGCTTAGTGAAGTTACTCAGGTGTTTTGCAGAGAGAGCTGGCTCAGTGGGAAGAAGGAGGTGTTATTTTAAAGTTCAGCAGTTCAGTAGGCAGATGCAATGCACAGGACAACATACTTCCAAACTCTTAGGTACTCACAGGCCACTTAAATAGTATATGTATTTGCACTCCAACATACTTTTGCATACTTTGTAAATGCTGTCTCAGAAGAATCTTTCCAGTGCCAAATCCTCTAGCCCAACGGGGCCTTCTCTGTCCCAGGTTTTCTGACTTAGAGTTGGTGAGTTCCTATATTCTGAGCACGTATGACTAATTTTAAGAAGTTGCCTAATGGTATCACTGTGTGTTAGTTATGGATCTAACACTCAAGATCACACATGTCCAGTGAGATCAGAGCTCATTTGATCTGTGTCTTGCAAAGGTGCTGATTCTTCCTGCATAGAGAATGGTAAATCTGAGTTCTCCATTTTTTGTTGCATTATCCAAGCCGCTTACACCATTATGTATCCTTAAAGCTGGAATTGGTTTAAACTCCACAAAACTGGTTTCTTCCATTGTGGTGGGATTTCTTCAGGTCCCATCAAGTTACAAATCAGTCATTCCCCGGAAAGAGTGAGATCAGGTTTGGGGAAGAGTTACCTATGTGCCATTTCACTTGCAAATCCCTGTGGTGGTCCTGGCCATTCTGCTCCTGCTGTTCACTGTGCTGCTTGATGTGACTTGTCTGCTGTGCCACTCTTCTGATTATGAAACATACTGATTGGCTTGGCCGGTTTCTTTGTACTGGCTTTGTATTCCTGGATAAAATGTCTTGAAAATGTACTGGCTCTTTCTACTCTGGTTGGTTGGTTTCCAGTAGGTGTGAGGCTGTGGTGCTTGTTGTCAAGATTTTGGAAGGGGTTTTCATAGTTTGGAGTACCCCAAACTGTGTGGTATTTGCTAGTGTTTGAGCGTTCCTGAGAGGCAGTAGAAGTTGGTAGCTTGTGGAGTTAGAGTATTCTTTTCTGTCAAAGAGATTGTGAATGTCAGAACAGAAAGTGTTCCCTCGCAGGTAAATAAAAGGAATATAGAAGTCCTTATACATATACCTGCAAAATATCTATGAGTTTTTTTTCGTTCTTTTTTGCTGTGTAAAGGAAGGACCTTCAGGTTTGTTTTCATTTGTCTATTTTTGCTCTGTCCATCTGAATCTTGTATCCTGTTAATTAAATGTAAACCTCCTTGCAGTCATTTCAAAGGGTTTCAATCTACTCAGATGATGTCTTTGTGTACTGTTTGTGTTCCCAGTGTGACTGCAAGGAGGTAACATTTCTGAGTCATTTGTGGGCTTGTTTGCTTATCTTGCTAGCTGGTCCACCCACTGAATTTCTGAGTATAGTATTGTCTGTGGTGTCAAAGGCTAGATCTTTTACCCTGACATGTTAGAAAATGGTAAAAGGTATATCTTGTAATCTCCTAACCGCTAAAAGCAGAATAGAGAAATTGTCCACTGACATAAGAGGTCCAGCATACTGTTCCAGCTGACTCCTGGCAAGCCCTATGCCATGTAAAACAGCAGCTTACTGCCTTGCCTTTGTCTGTTCTTGAGAGAAAATCCCAGCATGCCAGAAAGCATTGGAGCTGCTTTAATGAGTACAAAAAACAGTAAAGATACAGCAACATACGGCTCGCAGTCCTGTGCAGCTGAAACTCATAGCTCTGCTTCTTCACTGCTTCTGTTGTCTGTGCTGCCTTGGCTGGGAAATCACTTCTTCCCTTTCCTGCAGACTTGCAGTTAAGGAATGACTCATCCATTTCTTGCACTGACATTGACCTCGGCACTTACTCCTTTTCTGTGTGAGAGCAAATGAAAGGAGAATCAAGCCTCAATCCCAAAAAGAAGAATTGCTTAAATTCGATCTCATGAATAAGTACTGAATCCTAATTTCATACTATTTCTGGTCTTTGGATGGAGACAGCAATACATTAGGAATGAAATAATAGTTTTGAAGCAGGATTGAAAATACAGCATCTGCAGTTGCTCCATTATGACCTTAACTGTGTAACTGGCCCAGTGATGGGACCCCAGCAAGGTGACTGACTTTGTTCAGTTTTTAATTATATTGGTTACTTCTGCCATCCAGCATTCTGGATTTTTGCTTTCTTCTAAAACAGATCAGTAGGATAACTTGTTACTTAGAGATTATGTGCACTGAATGATGACATTTCTGTTGAGTTACTGCAATGCTGCCCTGTTTTACAGCTCAACAGTTGCATTTTAGGGGACACAGGTGCTTGTGCCCTAAAGTTTGTTGTTAGGTATTAAGTCCCTAGTAAAAGTCTTCTGACATCACTTTGAAATGCTGGGGTCCTGCTTCCTGAGCTGGAGCAGTCTTAGCATGGTTTGGTCAGGTATTCATGTCTTCCCTCTCAGAGAAGGCAGGTTTGATTTAGGCAGTGTCATTTCAGTGAGGTTGCATTCAAAGCTCAGACACATGCAGTATTAATGCCTGGTATTTGACACCTTGGAAGAAGTTTTTGGAAGAGTTTTCATGTTAGTAATTCTGGGTAGGGAAAAATAATACCCCTGAGAAACAGCTTCCAAATTGTGGGGGAGTCTTTCTACTGTCCAAAAGTTAAGTTACATTCAAAATAAGAAATTATTTGTTAGTTATATGTCCTGTGTCTGTTATTAAGGTCTGAACTCCCTTTGGAATAATAGCAATGCTGTTCACAACAAGAGGATTAAAACTTACTGGCTTAACTGGAAAAAAGAAAGAAATTATTTTTACCAGTTTAGATTGTAATAGTGAAGCATTTTTTTTAAAAACTGAGAAAGATCAAACCCTTCTCAGCTGCCCCTTCCACTCAAATGCTTTCTGTCTCTAAGAGAAAGTTGCTATAGGGGCTCTGTAAGAAATTACTTGTTGCTCAATGCTAACAGCTGAGCTGTTGTTTCTTGGCTGTTTTATTTTGTGACTGTTTTTAGCAGGTCGTCTTGATCAAGCTATGTGTATCTAAACTTCCATTTAGGAGAGAGTAAAAAATAGCATATTTTTATGGTAATGAGATGTCCTGTGTTTTCTTTACATTTGCAGTTTGTCTAAGTATGTTCAGGACAATACCTTAGTTGCCTCACACTCTCTCCTGTTTGCCAGGGACAAAGACCCGATGGAGTGAGACATTTGCCAAAAATTGCAGCCCAGTGGTGGGAAAGGACTTGAAACAAAACTAGATCACGAGGTTAAAATCTTTCATAATGGTAGGTAACATAGGTAAAGCTGTGTGCAGTGAAGGATCAGAGATGTGTCGTTCCAGCATCCCAAATCAAAGGACTTTGCAGGCATCCCCATGGCTCTTGGTACAGCAGCTCCTGGCAGAGCCGTCTGATTTGATTGTGGTTTTGCAAAGTTACATTTCCTCTTGAGCAGCGTTCCAGTAAGTGGGTCCTGAGGACAGCTGTGCATTGATCTGACAGGGATGTTGAAAGATCATTACTGCTGAGCAAGCCAGGGCCTTGTAAACCTGTCACGTTAACACAGCAGTGCCTGTAACAAGCTGTGTTCCTATGCTTTGGTAGAAAGGGAAAAAAGCACTTTCCTCTTCCAGGAGTGAGGTGAGGTTCTCAGTCAACCTGTCCTTGTGCTCTCTGCTTTATGGGTTATAAGAACTTCGACCTTGTTGTCTGGCTTATATTTATTTGTGCACCGTTTGAACTGCAGGCTGTAGTAGTCAGAGATCAACAAGCCAAAGATAACAATGTATAGTAAGTGGAAAACAATTTTGTAAAAGTGATCTGCTAGGAGAGGATCAGCAGCATCAGATTGAGGGTGCCCATCTCAAAGGAGTCTTTTTTACGTCTCACACCAAGGATTAGTGAACAGGGAATTGGGCACTCCCCTGACAGCCACTGCAGAAGCAACTCTGTGCTGGGGGCTTGTCCCTTGTAATAGGAGAACATCTGTCACTGAAACAGATGTGTAGGTGGTCTCAGAGAGTATTAGGTGCCTTGCTCTTCTCAAAGTAATTTAACCTGTAAAAGAGACACACACACTTGTTTTTACTAAGCTGCTCATGATGTAGGAACATGGTGGGGTGGGATTTTTTTAAGTTTCGTTTGTTTCTTTGTTTCAGGAGGTTTCTATGATAAAAAACAAACAAGTGAAACAGCAGATAGGAAGAGTTGCAATTTTAAAGTCTCACACCAAATCATTCAACTTTCATCCCTGCCAGAATTTATCTATAAACAAAGAGGACGATTTGTCTGAGGTGGGACTTGATCTGAGATTTTAGGTAAGAGGAGATGAGGAGATGACGTAGAGAAATGTTTCATAAGAGATAACTGTTAAAATATGTTCATAGCTTAAAAAAAGGTAATGAAGTTGGTGGTAACCTGCTCAGACCATATTTCAGCCCGTTTTGCTTAGTATACATGGTGTGAGTTTTTTTTAAGCATAGTTCTGTGTTTCCAAAGGCCAGTGTAAGGAGGATGGGAAGCAACAGAGTGAGTGGATCCTGTAGTGATAGCAGTGCTGGAAATGGAAGCTCAGTGCTGGATAAAAAACAGTGCTGGATAAATTTATTTATTTTTTTTTTATTTTCCAGCTGACTGGCAGCTAGAACCAAACATTTGATTCCACAAACTTTAAGTTAGTTGGTGGAACAACACCATTGGCATGTTGATCATGTGAAATGGCATTGATGTACCTAAATAAACTTCTCTGATAAAAATTTTAATTATTCAGCTTAACTCCTAATTTTTAGATACAAAATTATCAATTAGGTTTAGAGGATTTAAGCATAGAATCCAAAGGGGAAATTAAGCCTCTTGAATGCAAGGGAGTGGAGTTTTACCAATAGCTTGAATTGAAGCTGTGAGTTCTTTGCTGTCCATCTGCCAGGATGAAAAGTATGCCTTGACTGCAGAGAAATTGTGTTACTCCTCACTTCCCCCACTCCATCACATGCCAGGTAGTCTTAGCCCTCTTGCTTAGCCACTTATTTGGGGTTTTATGCTTATCTATGAACAAAGGAATTGTGCATACAATTTTGTATATAAGTCCTGACTGAGACTACTTTTGGATTTGTCAGGTTTAGCCCACTGTGGACAGCACAGCTGAGCCATTGAGAGCACCGAATGACTGTTCTCAACTGAGAAAATTTCACAGTAGGTCACTCTTCCTTCCATCTCAGTAAAAAATTGTGAAACCTGGGAATTTAGTTCAACACAGAAAATAATTAGAAGCTTCAAGCCAATCAACAGGACTCCGATTCCTTTCTCAGGAGCAGCGGGAGTGTGAATATATTAACCCATGGTGTTCTACTGGAATCCTAGCATATTACCTAACCTGATGATGTAAAAGCAGCCTTGTGTTAGACTCAGTCCACCCTCAGTTTAAAAAAAGCTGGGGGAGGTACTTGAGAGGTAAAAAGAGGTAAAAGAAGTACTTAAGCACTTGAAAATACAATAATTTCACACTGATAAACCACATCTATTTCACTGAAGAATCGAGCTGATCCCGGAAGTGCGGCTTATCAGCA
This sequence comes from Sialia sialis, assembly GCA_009812075.1. NCBI lineage: Eukaryota > Metazoa > Chordata > Aves > Passeriformes > Turdidae > Sialia > Sialia sialis. The sequence goes on from VRYO01002734.1 coordinate 20,794,249, forward strand.
GGTGCGGCTTATTTATGGACAAATTCCATCGAAATGCCTACATGGAAGAGCAAGCTGGCTGAGGAGGGAGCTGCTGTGGAGCCGTGGCCGGGCAGGGGGTGGTGGGGAGCTGGC